>CP106732.1:79367281-79799064 GCA_025506655.1 Gossypium rotundifolium | reverse complement strand
ATAGACTACATCAATTAAATAAGTGACCATAAAGAACAAGTATCCTTGCCAAGGATCGATGACTTGTTCGATCACCAAAAGGAGCCGCAGTGTTCTCAAAGATTGACTTGAGGTCAGGTTATCATCAGTTGAAAGTGAGGGAGGCTGACATTCATAAGACCGCTTTTAGGACAAGATATGGTCACTTCGAGTTTGTGGTGATGCCGTTTGGGTTGATGAACGCTCGGTAGCGTTCATGGACATGATGAATCGGGTTTTTCAACCCTACTTGGATAGATTTGTCGTGGTGTTCATCGATGATATTTTGGTGTATTCAAAGTCGGAGGAGGAGCATGATGAGCATCTCCGAGTCGTGTTGGAAGTGTTAAGGGAAAAGAAGCTCTATGCCAAATTCAGCAAGTGCGAATTTTGGCTTAAGGAGGTGGCATTCTTAGGGCATGTGGTATCCGCAGAAGGGATAAGAGTGGACCCTAGGAAGATCGAAGCAGTGTTGGATTGGAAACCACCTAGGTCCGTGGCTAAAATCTAAAGTTTCTTAGGCTTGGCAGGCTATTACAGAAGGTTCGTGGAAGGATTCTCGTCAATAGCCGCGCCCTTAACCAAGTTAATAAGGAAGGAAGTACCCTTGAATGGACTAATAAGCGAAGAGAGCTTTGAAAAGCTTAAGAAGGTGCTGACAGAGGCTCCAGTGTTAATTCAATGGAGGCGGTGAAAAGAATTTGTGGTGTACTATGACGCGCAGACACGGGATTAGGTTGTGTGTTAATGCAAGAGGGCAAAGTGGTTGCTTATGCGTCCGGCAGCCTAAGGCCTCATGAGCTTAACTACCCAACTCATGACTTAGAGCTAGCGGCGGTGGTTTTACGCCTTAAGGTTTGGAGGCACTACCTTTATGGAGAAAGGTCATTATCTACAGACCACAAGAGCCTTAAGTATTTATTAACTCGAAGGAGTTGAACTTGAGGCAACGAATGTGGGTGGAATTGTGAAGGACTACGATTGTTCAATAGAGTATCATCCGGCAAGGCGAATGTAGTAGCCGATGCCCTAAGTCGGAAGGTTGTATCGAATCTACGGGCTTTGTTCGCTCATATAAGTCTCAGATGATGATGGAAGCTGTTGGCGAGTTGCAAGTCAGCCCACATGGCTAAAGGAAGTGAAGGAGGGACAGTTGGCTGATAATGACTTAAGTACTAAGTTGCGCAAGTGCAAAGAAGGGGATTAGAGGATTATGGTGTCAACAATGAAGAAGTATTGTGCTACAAGGGTAAAGTTTGTATGCCGAAGAATAAGGAGTTGAGACAAAGGATTCTTCGGGAAGCACATGGTAACCCTTGTGCTATGCATCCCGGAGGCATCAAGCTGTATAGAGATCTAAGGGAACAATTTTGGTGGTCTGACCTGAAGCGAGAAGTGACGGAATTTGTGGGGAAATGTTCGACATGTCAGCAAGTTAAGGCTGAACACCAAGTCCCATCAGGATTGCTCCAACCAATCGAAATTCCCTAATGGAAGTGGGAAAGAATTACCATGGACTTCGTTAGTGGGCTTCCCTCACGCCTACTAAGAAAGACTAGGTATGGGTGATAGTGGACCGTTTGACCAAGTCCGCACACTTTATCCGGTCGAATGGATTATTCTCTTGAAGTTGGCTAAGTTGTATGTGGCGAAATTGTGAGGTTACATGGAGTACCAATGTCGATCATCTCGATAGAGACCCAAGGTTTACGTCTCGATTTTGGAAAGTACTTCATCAAGCTTTAGGCACTAAGCTAGACTTCACTACGGCTTTTCATCCACAATCAGATGGACAGTCTGAACGAGTTATATAAGTGTTGGAGGATATGTTGAGAGGCTGTGTAATGGATTTTCGAGGAAGTTGGGAAGATTACTTGCCTTTAGCTGAATTCACCTATAACAACAGCTATCAAGCCAGCATTCGGATGGCACTATACGAAGCATTGTATGGAAGGAAGTGTAGAACACCTACTTGTTGGACCGAGTTAGGAGAACACAGAGTTTTGGGTCCAGAGTTGGTGGCAGAAATTGAAGAGAAGGTTGGGATAATTCGAGCACGGTTGAAGGAAGCCTCTGATAGGCAAAAGTCGTACGCAGACCTTAAGCGAAAGGAAATAGAGTTTGAAGTGGGAGACCAAGTATTCTAAAAGTCTCGCCTTGGAAAAAGGTTATGAGGTTCATCAAAAAGGAATCTAAGCCCAAGATTTATAGGCCTTATCAATCTTGAAGCGAGTTGGGCCAGTGGCATACCAATTAGAGTTGCCACCAGAATTGCAGCAGATGCACGACGTATTTCATGTGTCCATGTTACGTCGCTATCGATCGGATCCATCTCATGTGGTACCGGTTGAAGAGGTGGAACTAAGGCCAGACTTATCCTATGAGGAAGAACCAATTCAAATTTTGGAACATGATGTGAAAGTATTGCGGAGAAAGACAGTGCCTCTAGTCAAAGTGCTATGGCGCAATCATGGAACGGAAGAAGCTTCGTGGGAGCCAGAAGAGGCGATGAGACAACAATACCCTCAACTATTTTAGTTAGGAAATTTCGAGGATAAAATTTTGTTTAAGGGGGGTAGAACTGTAACATCCTGAATAGGGCCTATGCATTTCCAGTTCAATTGTATGAAATGACAAGTTTCAAGTACTATGAATAAATTTTTGATACCTTTGGAAACCTAGAAATGCATGGAAATGGAAATGAAAATGAAAATGGAAATGGAAATGGACATTTTTGGAAACTTAGACATTTTTGGAAACTTAGACATTTTGGGAAACCTGAACATTTTGGAAACTTGAACATTTTGGAAACTTGAACATTTTGGAAACCTAAACATTTTGGAAACCTGAAGATGTAAGGAAAATGGCAAGTTACAGAGCCGCGCGAAAATTTTAGGAAACCTAGAAATAAGGCCGGAATGACAAATTTTAAAGCCCAAAATAGGAGATAAGGGCAAGAGGGCCTTAAAAGAAAAAGTTGGTGAATTTTGACATACAATCAAGCTTGGAAAAGTGGCCTGAAGTGTCACCTAAGGTTTATGGAAATGGCCTGAGTTCGAGTCACTTGGAAAGCAAATATTGAAGGTTTAATTTTGCTTCCCAAGGCTAGGGGTGGACGGCACTTGTTTGCTTAAAAGGGAAGAGTTTTATTTTTATTAAAACTTGTCAAATTAAAGTGATAAATAAAAGATTTTCTCTACTAAGATAAATGAGGAATTAAAGGATGGATTAAAGACTTTTAATTTAATTAAGTGATAATTAATGGAGATTAAATTATCACTTGGGAGAGTAGTGGCCAAGTTTTGGACTCTTGGTCTAGCAATTTCAGTTAAAAGAGGAAAATTGAGACTTTTCTCTCATTCACTCTACCTTGCCGAAATTTTGCTCTCTCTTCCCCCTCTCTTTGCCGAAATTTCCCCTAAGCAAGGACTCCATCTTTTCTTTTCCTCCCCTTTGCCATTGCTTAGTCAAAACCTTTCTCTTCCAATCTCGGTTAAATCTCCATAGCCGGATCTCTGTAACTCAAGTCAAGGAAACAAGTGATTAAAGGCATCAAGGTAAGGTTAAGCCATTCAATTTCCTTTCTTTCTTTTCTAGTTGCCGAAAGTAAAGAGTCTAATCCCTATTCTTGATCATGGCCGAATATACAAGGGATCTCAAGTTTCCACAACTACCGAATACAAAGATCAAGGATTTAAGGTAAGAACAATTAATTCTTGTTCTTCTGATTCGTTTAAACAAGGCTTAAGAAAATAACCTCTCTTATGTCCATGACCGAATGTCAAAGGGGGAGTTTCGGGTTTTCAGATTCGAGGAAATTAAGGTAAGACATATTCGGCCAAAGGCCAGTTACAACTTATTAAAGTTAGATCGGATCTAACATATGAATTTTAGGAATTTCGACAGATATTCAAGACAAAAGGGAACTTTCGGGATTCGAAATCTATAAGGTAAGCCTCTAAAATATTCGGCCAATGGTGGTAAGATTATCTAGATCAATTCCTTAATTTTTGAAAAGCCGAAAAACTAACCCATATTGAAATACAAGGTTGGCCGAATATTAGGTAGAGGAAAAACCAAACTTTCAGGATTTGTATAAACACCAAATCGGCAAAGGTGAGTCTTTTTACAAATCCTACTAGGATTTGGTTTTGTTTTAAGCCAAAAGGGTTTATTAATGTGTTTTATTTGGTGGGCCGAATATAGGAGATAATAGATCTAAAGTTAGATCGGGATTCTCGAGATCTCAAGAAATCTATTGCTTAAAGCAGTGTGTACCCTTACTATCCTTCGATATTATATGGCTAAATATTTTAATATATGATATGAATAATAATGTGAATGTGGCTATGTACCACAAATGTGGCAAAAAGTACTCAGGTACGTTTCCTACTTCTGATAGGATTGTGAAAAATGTTATTTTATAACATGCGAATATATGTATATGAACATGAAATTAAGTTATGCATAATATATAAATTTTTGGGGCATTCGGGATTTATGTGAAAGGGGGAGAACAGGTGTTGACTTCGGTCTCACCAACGAAGGTGTTGACTTCGGTCTCACCAACGAAATATGTTGACTACGGTCACATTGCGAAATTTTGGTAACTTCGGTTACAATAGTGTCTAATGACACAACGTATAAATTTGATTATAGTGTCTAATGACACAACGTATATGGGCGAATGCCTTCGATGGAGAGTAGCGGATGGAGGGTTGACTTAGTAGTCCCCACGGTGTAAATGGCAGGTACGGGTGGTGTGTAGCGGATGGACCATTAGGATTGGGTTTGGGTTGCATCATAATTTCATTATTATATGGACTTGATGATTTGAACATGAATGCCTGATTTATTGAATGATAGTATTGTGTGCACATTGAGTCTATTGACTCACCCCATTGTGGGAATTATTTTTCAGGTGATGAGCAAGTGATTTTGACCGGCCGGTGGACCATGAGGTGGCCATGCTACATGCGAAAATTTCATTTAGTTTGGACTTAATTTTATTTTTAGTTACTTTTATTCTATTTTGGGTTTTACTTGATGTAATAAGGCCTTAAGGCCCAGTGGATTTCTCTTTATTTTTGCTTTACTATTAAGTTTTATGCTAAGAACTATTTTGGATGTATTTAATTAAATGGGTTTACAAGTATAAATAAATGGGTTTCCAATCTAAGCCCCGCTCAAAATGATAGTTTTTCTAAAAATTTACAATTTTCTATAAGTATCGAAAATGATTTTGAAATCGGTTTACTTTAGGAACATACCAGATCCGGTTCAGGCTCGTGGGCCGGGTTTGGGGTGTTTCAGAATGTTCTTGCAAAATGGCCAAGGTCTTTGCAATGCCAAAATGGCCCATGAGTCCACCACCATGAGCCTCGACTACAAGTAATTCTAGCACGAAACTTTGTGGAATACAAAGCTTACTGATACGGTTTTCCTTGAGATGAGTCGAGTCATATGCGAATTGCCCAATCGTCTATGAGGAGGAATTAAGCCTTCGGGAAAATATTAGAAAAATATGGAAAGATATCGGAAGCTTTGAGTAGAATTACTTTTAGAAATGGATTGAAGTTAGGAATGGAGGTGAATAAGAGTTGGAGATGTTTTGGATAATGGGAAGAATAGGTTTGGTTAAGGATGCAAGGAAAGAAAAGGTAATTTGGTTTAAGTATGAATAAAGATAGATTAAGTAGAGGATAATTTGTTGAAATGGAAAAGTGTACTTAAACGAAGAAACAATTTAACACTAGCAAGTATCACCCCTATTTCTATAATGCTTAAGGTGGATGATGGAAATTTGTAGATGGACCAAAGACTCGTTATGATGCAAGCACGCCTAGCGAATCCCGTCAGTCAAGTCTCCTTAGTCAAGCCTTGCATAGTTGGCAAGCTGATCCCAATTCATTTCTAGCTTTACGAGCTCCGTCCAATTCAAATTCAGCTTATTTGAGCTTGAATTAGCTCAATACTTTAGTCTTTAATTATGTCTTGTTTAATTAAATGCATCTTTAGTTAATGTCATGCATTATGTAACTCCCATGTTAGTATAAGTCTGCATCATTAAATTACGTCTTGCATTAAGTACTCATTTGTTTATTTAGTTTGCATTTCAAATCATGAATTTAAGCATCTTAGTTTTAATTAATAAGTGCTTTTGTTGAACTTCATTTAACAAGTGTTGCTCTTAATTAATCTAGTTCCTAGGATTATTTATTGATGCATGAGCTAAGTTTATTTAATGATATTTCTTTAATTAACTAGTTGCTGGAATAATTGATGCATAGTTCATTTACCTAAAAGTAATAATGTGTGTTATGTTTAATAAGTGATTACATGTGTTTAATAAGCTCATTTTAATGTATTTATTGCAGGAGTCTTTTCAAGTCATAACTATTACATTACAAGGGCTGTTACACATTAAATAAAGTGACTTTTTAAGTCATTTTCAGTTACAAATGAAGTGGCTGTTACAAGGGATATTTTATACATAATTTAAAGGAGGTTTAAGGAGCATTTAATCATCCAAATTAATTTTGGCAGCAACCTTTCCACTACCAGACTTTTTTGCCATTTCAAGGGCTATTTCAAGCATTCAAACATCATTAAGATGCTGATTAAGAAGATGGTGTCCATTTGGCTGACCAAGGGCTAACTCAAGAGTCATTTTTCAAGCACTTAAAGTCATTCATTCAGTTGAATTAAAGTGAATTCAAGGATGGAGTTATTTGGCTCAAGAATGTGAAAAGACTTGAGTTAAATCTCAGCTTTTAATTGGCATATTAATTGAATGTTTGTGACCATTCAACTAGCCTATTTTAGCACTATAAATAGGTGAAATCAGCCTTTGTAAAATAGTTTTATCTTTTTGTTTAGTTTGAAAACATTATTAAACTTATATGAAATTTGTGAGATTTCTTCCTCTCATATTTCGTTGAAGAACTCGTTGGCTTATCTAGGTCATTAGTGGCGTCAACTTGCCTTGTTCTTTATCTTGAACTTATCACTATCAAATAGTGTGGTGTTCACCCTTATACCAAGGTTCCTACTTTGCTAAGTAGCGGGTCGAGGTTCTCCTATACTCCATTTGACCATCTTGAAAACTTATAAGCATTTGGGTCAATATTGTTTAATATTGGTTCATGTTTGTTATTGAGAACATTTTCATTCCATTCCATCTTTTCGTTTCATCATAATCGAACCATCCATTTCCCTTTTCTATCCATTCTTTGTTATCCATCTTCATTCATTCCTATTCAAACTGAGCCATCTCTAAACACCTTCCTTTTATAATTTTAGTCGAATCAATTCTAACACTTATTCACCTCCATTCCTATATCCATTTCTAAATCAAACCTATTCAAAGCTTCTACAACTTAGCCATATTTTCTATTATTTTTCCCGTAGACTCAACCTCTCCTCGTAGACGATTGAGCAATTCACATATGACTCGACTCAACCCCGAGGCAAATCGTATCATGTTACTTAACAAAGTAGGAACCAATGGTATAATATGATGGATGAACAAGTGATAGATGCCTCAAGCAAGCTTGATAAGTCTAAGAAACTTGTACGAAAGATAGAGAGGAGAAAACTCACTCTTTGAACAAAAGTTCATAAAATATGATTAAAGATCAAAAGTTAACTAATTACAAATGAAAATAGCAAGTATTTTTTTTTTGAACCATCGACATTCCATCCATTAAATATAGTCTCAAAAACTAAAAATTGAATTGGATTCAAGACTAAAAAGGAAACCATATTTAATTTTTTGACAAAATTAATACAAAAAATTGACTTTGAAGATTAAAAATACACATTTTAACGTGAAATTACAGTTTCATACCATCTTTTTTCTTTTCTCTTTTGAATAATAGAGAAACTAAAAATGTGAAATTATATAACAGTTTGTGAATGCAATATAGAATAATTTTATTTTGATAATGTTGTTAGTAGTTTCTAAAAACTGAATCAAATTAAAAATTTTTGTATAAAATCACACAAAATCAAAATAATAAATGTAGTACATAAACAACACGACTCGTGCGACTCAAACCTAGACTACACCTGGGACAATGAACACCTTGACCATAGGCCAACACACGAGATTTATAAACTTTATGTATAGAAATTAACCCAATTTTTTATAAGATGATAAAAGATTTAAAAAAAAGGAAATTAGTTGTATCAAAATTCAAACAATTACAAAGACACATTTGAAACTCGTGGTAGAAATAGAGGTCCATAATCTACTAATCTTCAAGTAATTCTAACATTGACCCTATAATTACTTTTGACCACTTCAATTTTTGGACCAACCCCATTGAAGGTTTTGTTTTTGCATCCATATAAAATGAAAAAAATTGAATAAAGAAATGTAAAAATACATGATGGTCATGAAGCTAGCTACTAGCGTATTTCATACAAAATTTACAAAAAATGAAAAGTGTACTTAAACGAAGAAATGATTTAACACTGGCAAGTGTCACCCCTGTTTCTATAATGCTTAAGGTGGAAGATGGAAATTCGTAGATGGACCAAAGCCTTATTATGATGCGAGCGCGCCCAGTGAATCCCGTCAGTCAAGTCTCCTTAGTCGAATCTTGCATAGTTGGCAAGCTGATCCCAATTCGTTTCCAGCTCCACGAGTTCCGTCCAGTTCAAATTCAGCTCATTTGAGCTTGAATCAGCTCAATACTTTAGTCTTTAATTATGTCTTGTTTAATTAAATGCATCTTTAATTAATGTCATGCATTATGTAACTCCCATGTTAGTATAAGTCTGCATCATTAAATTATGTCTTGCATTAAGTACTCATTTGTTTATTTAGTTTGCATTTCAAACCATGCATTTAAGCATCTTAGTTTAATTAATAAGTGCTTTTGTTGAACTTCATTTAATAAGTGTTGCTCTTAATTAATCTAGTTCCTAGGATTATTTATTGATGCATGAGTTAAGTTTATTTAATGATGTTTCTTTAATTAACTAGTTGCTGAAATAATTGATGCATAGCTCATTTACCTAAAAGTATTAATGTGTGTTATGTTTAATAAGTGATTACATGTGTTTAATAAGCTCATTTTAATGTATTTATTGTAGGAGTCTTTTCAAGTCATAACTGTTACATTACAAGGGCTATTACACATTAAATAAAGTGACTTTTTAAGTCATTTTGGTTACAAATGAAGTGGCTGTTACAAGGGATATTTTATACATAATTTAAAGGAGGTTTAAGGAGCATTTAACCATCCAAATTAATTTTGGCAGCAACCTTTCAACTACCAGCCGTTTTTGCCATTTCAAAGGCTATTTCAAGCATTCAAACATCATTAAGAAGCTGATTAAGAAGATGGTGTCCATTCAGCTAACCAAGGGCTAACTCAAGAGTCATTTTTCAAGCACTTAAAGTCATTCATTCAGTTGAATTAAAGTGAATTCAAGGATGGAGTTATTTGGCTCAAGAATGTCAAAAGCTTGAGTTAAATTTTAGGTTTTAATTGGCACATTAATTGAATGTTTGTGACCATTCAGCTAGCCTATTTTAGCACTATAAATAGGTGAAATCAGCCTTTGTAAAGTAGTTTTATCTTTTTGCTTAGTTTGAAAACATTATTAAACTTATATGAAATTTGTGAGATTTCTTCCTCTCATATTTCGTTGAAGAACTCATTGGCTTGTAACATCCTAAATATTTGAGTATCATTATGTTGCTAAGTGTTAGCTCGGGTTTACTTGGAATTAGAATAAATATTAGTAAAGTGTACTTTAATGTAAAGAAATTAGGTGACCTTGAAACATAAGTTAATTAAGTACTAAAAGATGGCATAAGATGAGTAATTGGCAAAGTGGTGATGGCGCCATAAGTTGGACTTGAGGGGAGAGGTTCGAATCTCCTAGTATGCAATTGGGGAGTTTTTATTTTTTCTTTATCCTAACATGTGTCGGCTATGGATAAGATTAGGATGAGTTGGATTAATTTTTTTTTGGTAAGAAGACTAAGGGTTATGGAAAGCTTGAGTTAGGGGATAGAATGGCTTGAATTGGGGGATAATGTTTCTCTAACTTAAGGAAAAAGGAGGATGATAAGGCTTAAGAAGACGTTGATGTTTTGGAAACTTTCTAATGGCCTTTTGACCATGTATGTGGATGGCATAAGGGCTAGGGGGTGGCCGATTTTGGTTGATTGGTTTGGTAGGCTTGGGTGTAGGATGAACACTTTCTTTTTGGTCATTTGATGCTTGCTTATCAAACTCTCTTCCAAAAATTTGCTCTCTCCTAGCCGATTATACCTTAAACCTTGAGGAAACTATAGCATCTTTTTACCATCCTTTCTCTTTGACCATTTGGTCATTTCTTTGCCAATCATTCTTCCTAGTGCCGAAACTATCATCACACAAAAAGAAAGAAGGCCATTCTTTGCTCTTTTTCCTTCACAATGCCGAATGCAAAATTCTCCTAAACTCAATTCTCTTTTTCTTCTCTTTTCTTTCTCTCTTTCTCTCTTGAAAACCAAATCATATCATTTCCATCTTTCATTCTTTTACTTTCTTCTAAACCAAAGTCTTTTCAATACTTTTTCTCATGGCTGAATGTTAGTTTGCTCTTGTGCCGAATCTTTTTCATTTTCTTTGTTTGGTCATAACCGAATTCTCCTTTAGTCAAAAGTATTCTTCTCACTCAATTCTTTTCAACCGTGGACAATAGTGAGATTTTTGGAGGGCAGAAACTCAAAGTGTTCTTGAGTATTGTGGATCGTTGGAATCAATTTTAAGAGTTAAGGTAAGGAGTTTATTCAAGGA
Source organism: Gossypium rotundifolium (assembly GCA_025506655.1). Taxonomy (NCBI): domain Eukaryota; kingdom Viridiplantae; phylum Streptophyta; class Magnoliopsida; order Malvales; family Malvaceae; genus Gossypium; species Gossypium rotundifolium. The sequence goes on along the minus strand of CP106732.1, from coordinate 79,788,244 downwards.
CTCTCATATTATTCATCATTTTGGTATAGTTAGTTATTTAATCAATTTCATTATAGGGACGTAATCGCTTGATCGTTTCTTCGTGGAACGAGGATAATTGTGATAAGCTAATCTCAAATCTTTTAAAATCGTTAGCCATATTTCGATAATTATTAGTCAGACTAATGATCTTATGTCATTAGAGACATTCAAGATAGGCGTAAAAGGCGGTGCATAGTTTTCGAAAGAGGGGTGGTTCGCTATTCCCCCTAAGTATAAACGAAGGGCTGTTTGAGAATCTGGGATTTTCCACCGGGTTGCGGACCCTCATCTGAGGGAACCAGTTGTTTGAAATCATTCATACTCCCGAACCTTTATTCGTGCATGGATTCTCATCGGGCAACGAACCAACAATCGAGGAGAAACCAAAAATAGAAGTGGTTTGAAATCCTGAGGGTAAAGATTTAGATTATTTATCAATAGTGTAGTTTAAAATATGATAGTATTCTAATTATTGTGTTACGTTTAGGTACTGACGAGCGGGAAAGTCTAGTACTCACAATAACAAGGTGTGTAACTTCACACTTATCTCGGGTTAGATGTTAAACCGTAAGTATTGAGAAAAATCGTAAAGATGACAAAATCAAAAAATATACTAGATCGTTAAATGGGCCGAAAATATGCTAGATCATTAAATGGGTGAAAAATATATTAGATCGTTAAATGGGCCGAAAATATACTAGATCGTTAAATGGGCCAAAAAATATACTAGATCGTTAAATGGGTCGAAAAATATGCTAGATCGTTAAATGGGCCGAAAAATATGCTAGATCGTTAAATGGGCTGAAAAATGTGCTAGATCATTAAATGGGCCGAAAATATGCTAGATCGTTAAATGGGCCTAAGTTGGTAGATTGCTAAATGGGCTATATGTTATTTTGTGTTATGGGCTTTAATAAAAACTTGAAATATTGTTTCACTTGTAATTGGGCTTTTTACTAAAATTATCATATGGATATAGATTGTTATGCATACATGTTTGCATGGGTTGGGAAAGAGATGAAGAGAAGAAAGGCTGTTGCCAAAATCTAGTTCTTATTGCCTCTAGTTCGATGGCTCTGGCTTATTGCCTCTAGTTTGGTGGCCACACATATTTTAATGGCTTATTGCCTCTAGTTCGATGGCTCTGCCACACATATTTAAATGGCTTATTGCCTCTAGTTTGGTGGCTCTGCTACACATATTTAAATGGCTTATTGCCTCTAGTTCGGTGGCTCTGCCACACATATTTAAATGGCTTATTGCCTCTAGTTTGGTGGCTCTGCTACAAATATTTTAATGGCTTAATGCCTCTAGTTCGGTGACTTTGTCACAATCTAGTTCAGTGGTTCACCACAACATTATTAAAAATGGCTTTATGCTTATGATTGGTGTGTTGGCGGGGTGGGTTGACTTGATCCCCACAGGTGTGATGGTTGGTACGGGTGGTGTGTAGCAGATGAAAATTAGGTTTGGGTGGGAAATTTCATTTTGCATGCATCTCATTTGTTATATTGCTAAATCTGTTAATGGGCTCAAGCCTAAAATAATGACTTGATGATCTGGCCCAATCGATGTAGTAAGTGAGTTATACACTGAGTTCTGAGTAATTCACTCCCTTAAATTTTCCATCTCAGGCAATGGAAATTGACGTGGACTTGGGCCGAGGTTGACTTCGTGGAGGCCATACTGCAAACATGGGTTTATAAACCTTGAACTTTTATTAAGTACTTTCTTTAAATTACTATTTTGGATATGATGTAATAAGGCCTCTATTAATATGTTATGGATTTTATGTGTGGATGGATTTAAATTTTGCTTTGATATTTAATATGGGTTTATGTTAATTCTAAAATGTTTCCTTAAAATACTTTGGGTTTTTAAACATATAAGATTCTTTATCTATCCTTATTTTCAAATCCTTTTGAACTCTTTAAAAAATTACTTTAACTTTTGATAATTAAATACTAAATGATAAGATTTCAACTAATGTTTCTCAAATTCATCGAATTTAAATTATTTCTCTTAGTTTTTATTAAACTTTTTTTTCAAAAAGTTTTGTAATACTGATTCATCTAAACCATTAGATAGATTAAAAGAATGTTCGATTTGTGTGACAAACTAAATCTCGTCTTGACGCATAGACCTGGTTTGGGGTGTTACATTTAATGGTATCAGAGCCAGTTTCAAAATTCGACTGTGGTTGGGTTCAACAAATAACTTCTGTATGAAATTATTTCAATTATATTTTAAAGATTAGTATGGCACCACAAGCATCCGGCACCAAGTCAAGCAAGTATTCATTACTGAATGATTATTATGATGATATGATCATAGGAACACTCTAGAACTTCTACTTTTAGATGTTGAAAATCGTAGAGATTGAGACTATAGGATGTGTTTGCGAAAAACAACTTTATCTCTCAAATCTCATAAAATATCGTTAATAAACACTGAAACAGTATTTTGATTCATAAAATTGTAATCAGATTAAATCGAATTAGACATTATGAGCTCTAGAGGATGTGGTCGTGGGCCGCAGTAGGCGTGGTAGTGGTAGAGGACGAGTGTTTGCGTCTCAAGCACCAAATCATATCTTGGAAATGGATGCACCTGCTTCACTTGAAAGTGAGACTGGAACACATGATCATATAGAAGAAGATAATGCTTTGACGCAAGCAATGCTGTGAGTCCTAGAAAGGGTCGCTGGAACTAGAGTTGGGCCATCAGCTCGTGGGTCGATATCGAACGACTCAAGTCTAATGGTGTAGAAGTTTTTAGAGGAGTTTTCGGTGTAACTCTGAATGTGGCAGAATATTGGCTCGAAGCTATGGAGCAGATTATGGATGATATGGAATGCACTGTCGAGTAGAAACTAAAAGGAGCTGTATCCTTACTAAGAGACGAGGCGTATCAATGGTGGCTTACTGTTTGAGAGGGCACTGAGGCTGCATTGATTACTTGGGAATTCTTCAAAACTGCCTTCCAAGGGAAATATGTAGGAACAAGTCATGTGGACACCCGAAGGAAGGAATTTTTGAATCTAATTCAAGGGAATAAGACAGTGGCAGCATATGAGGCTGAGTTTTTACGCTTGAGTCGCTATGCTCGGACAATAATGTCAATGGATCATGAACATTGTGTACGTTTTGAGGATGGGTTGAATAATGAGTTGCAAGTTCTGATAGCCCCACAACAAGTTGAACTTTTGCCACGCTTGTGGAGAAAGCCAAGATAGCCGAAGAGGCTAAGAACTCAGAACGTCAGAATTGGGAAAGATTTAGAGGTAAGAGGGATATAAAGCAGTCGGGTTCTTCAAAAAGGTTTCTGAAGAGGCCTCGGAATGATGAACCAGCTCAAGGTAGAGCACCTGTAGCTAATAATCAAGTCAAAATTATACTGAATGTGGGAAAAGGCATTCCGGAGAGTGCTGGAGGAAAACGGGTGCTTGTTATAAATGTGGTTCAATGGATCACCAATATAGAAATTACCCTCGACGTATGGATGCGACTCAGGAAGTTCGTAATACTGATGCACAGCCGGCTAGAGGTACTCAGCAGCCACCGAGAGGTCGTGGACCAGGTCGTGGTGGTAATGGGGCTGGACGTGGTCAAGGTGCACCGGGTCGAGGTAATGGTCCTAGAGGTAACACGAATGCAAGACAGCCAGGACTGGTCTATGCAGTTAGACACCGCGAGGATGGCAATGCACCTGATGTAATAACGAGTACGTTCTTCATCTTTGATGTACCTATTACTGCTTTAATAGATATTAGTTCTACCCACTCGTATGTTGCTAGTGCCATATCTGGAAACTTGAATCTAGAATATGAAATTATCGATAGTGAGATGACAGTAATTAGTCCTTTAGGACAGTCGGTAATTGTAAATAAACTGTTTAGAGACATGCCCTTAGAAATTCAAGAAGAAATATTTTTGGCGAATTTGATGGAATTGCCTTTCGACGAGTTCGATCTCATTTTGGGCATGGATTGGTTGGTTAAACACTGGGCGCATTTGGATTGTGCTGAAAAGAGGATGTCAATAAGAACTTTAAGGAAGTAATAATGATAGGTGAACGAAGGAATTATTTGGCAAATGTGGTATCTGCGTTGAAGGCAGAAAAGTTGGTGCGGAAGGGGTATGGAGCATTCCTAGCTTTTATTTGTGCTTTGGATGCCAAAGAGTTATCTGTGGATGATGTGAGAACGGTGAAGGAATTTCCAGATGTATTTCCTGAAGAACTTCCTGGTATACCTCCAGATCGGGAAGTAGAATTTGGTATTGAGCTTTTGCCCGGAACGGCTCCAGTGTCCATTGCTCCTTATAGAATGGCACCAAAGGAATTGGTGGAGCTTAAAGCTCAAATTCAAGAATTGTTGGATCGAGGATTTATTCGACCGAGTGTGTCTCCGTGGGGAGCACCAGTTTTGTTCGTTAAGAAGAAGGATGGATCGATGCGTATGTGCATTGATTACAGGCAATTGAATAAATTGACGATCAAGAATAGGTATCCTTTTTCGAGAATTGATGATCTGTTTGATCAATTGAAAGGAGCTTCAATTTTCTCCAAAATTGATTTGAGATCGGGTTATCACCAACTTAAGGTGAAAGAAGCAGATATTTATAAGATGGCATTCCAAACTCGTTATGGACATTATGAGTTTTTGGTGATGCCGTTTGGGTTAACCAATGCACCAGCCGTATTTATGGATATGATGAACCGAGTCTTTCAACCATATTTAGATCGGTTTGTGGTAGTGTTCATAGATGACATTTTAGTTTATTCAAGAAATGATGAGGAGCATGACACGCATTTGCGTATAGTATTGCAGTTACTTCGTGATAAGTAACTTTATGCCAAATTCAGTAAATGTGAATTCTGGCTAAAGGAAGTGACTTTCTTAGGTCATGTGGTATCAGCTGAAGGAATAAGAGTGGATCCTCGGAAGATTGAGGCTATATTGGATTGGAAACCACCAAAGTCGGTAGCTAAAATTCAGAGTTTCTTAGGTTTGGCTGGTTATTATAGATGCTTCGTTGAGGGGTTTTCGTTGATTGCTGCACCCCTAACTAAACTGTTGCGGAAGGGAGTACCGTATATTTGGACTGAAAAACAATAAGAGAGTTTCGAGAAATTGAAGAAGATTCTAACGGAGGCACTAATTTTGATTCAGCCTGAGGCTAGAAAAGAATTTACTGTTTATTGTGATGCGTCTCACACGGGTTTGGGTTGTGTGCTGATGCAAAATGGAAAGGTGGTGGCTTATGCTTCTCGTTAGTTGAGACCGCATGAAGTAAATTACCCTACTCATGATTTAGAGTTAGCTGCAGTGGTATTTGCTTTAAAGATTTGGAGGCACTATCTCTACGGTGAGAAGTCTATCATCTACATGGATCACAAGAGTCTTAAGTATCTTCTTGCTCAGAAGGAATTAAATTTGAGACAAAGAAGATGGGTGGAATTATTAAAGGGCTATGATTTCTCAATCGAGTATCATCTTGGAAAGGCTAATGTGGTAGCTGACGCGTTAAGTCGTAAGGCGGTATCTAAATTGAGAGCAATGTTTGCTCATTGGAGTTTGTATGAGGATGGTAGTCTATTAGCAGAACTTCAGGTGAAGCCTCTATGGTTAGAACAAATTCAGGAGAAGCAGATATCAGATAAAAAGTTGGGACCCTTACTTCAACAGGTTGGAAGGGGCGAAATAGAGGATTTTGGAATAAACACGAATGGAGTGCTGTGTTTTCGTGGAAGGGTTTGTATGCCTAAAGACTCAAATTTGAGGCAAATGATTCTGTGGGAGGAGCATAGTAGCCCTTATGCTATGCACCCCGGAGGAAATAAGATGTATCGAGATCTCCGTGAATAGTATTGGTGGCCAGGGTTGAAGCGTGAGATTTCTGAGTTTGTAGGAAAATGTTTGACTTGTCAACAAGTGAAGGCGGAGCATCAATTGCCGTCAGGTTTGTTACAACCGGTAAAGATTCCTCTTTGGAAATGGGAGCGAATAACAATGGATTTTGTTAGTGGGTTACCTTTAACACCTACTAAGAAAAATTCCGTATGGGTAGTAGTTGATCGTTTGACGAAGACTGCTCATTTTTTTCCAGTTCGTACGGATTATTCATTATAGAAATTGGCTAAGCTATATGTATCTAAAATCGTGAGGTTGCATGGGGTACCAGTGTCTATTATATCAGACAGGGATCCTAGATTTACATCACGATTTTGGAAAGCTCTGCATGAAGCCTTGGGAACAGTTAAACTTGATCGGCTTTTCATCCTCGGTCGATGGTCGATCGGAAAGAGTAATTCAGATATTGGAAGACATGTTAAGGGGATGTGTGATCGACTTGAGAGTAGTTGGGAGGATTTTCTACCATTGATGAATTCGTGTATAATAAAGAGCTATCGGTCTAACATTCGGATGGCACCCTACGAGGCATTGTATGGTCGTAGGTGCCGTACTCTACTTGTTGGACCTGAATTGGGTGGCGGCGAGATGTTGGGTCTGAATTGTTATCTCAAATCAAGAAAAGTAAAAGTTATTCGAGCACGATTAAAGGAAGCTTCGGATAGACAGAAGTCGTATGCAGACCTGAAGCGTAAGGATATCGAGTTTGCTGAGGGAGAGTAGGTCTTTCTGAAGGTCTCACCTTGGAAGAAAATTTTTAGATTTGGAAAGAAGGGCAAGTTGAGCCCTAGGTTCATTGGGCCATATCGTGTGATGAAGCGTGTTGGTCCAGTGGCTTATCAGATTGAACTACCTCCGGAGTTGAGTCAAATTCATAATGTTTTCCATGTTTCCATGCTGAGACGCTATAGATCAGATCCATCTCATATAGTACCGGTAGAGGAGGTGGAATTGAAATCAGACTTGTCTTTTGAGGAAAAACAAGTGGAAATTTTAGACCAAGACGTAAAAGTGCTAAGAAAGAAGACCGTGCCGTTGGTCAAAGTTTTATGGCGTAATCACGGAGCGGAGGAAGCTACGTGGGAGCCTGAGGATGCAATTCGGCAACAATATCCTCACCTCTTTTAATCAGGTAAATTTCAAAGATGAAATTTTCTTTAAGGGGGTAGAATTGTAACATCCTAAATATTCGAGTATCATTATGTTGCTAAGTGTTAGCTCGGGTTTACTTGGAATTAGAATAAATATTAGTAAAGTGTACTTTAATGTAAAGAAATTAGGTGACCTTGAAACATAAGTTAATTAAGTACTAAAAGATGGCATAAGATGAGTAATTGGCAAAGTGGTGATGGCGCCATAAGTTGGACTTGAGGGGAGAGGTTCGAATCTCCTAGTATGCAATTGGGGAGTTTTTATTTTTTCTTTATCCTAACATGTGTCGGCTATGGATAAGATTAGGATGAGTTGGATTAATTATTTTTTTTGGTAAGAAAACTAAGGGTTATGGAAAGCTTGAGTTAGGGGATAGAATGGCTTGAATTGGGGGATAATGTTTCTCTAACTTAAGGAAAAAGGAGGATGATAAGGCTTAAGAAGAGGTTGATGTTTTGGAAACTTTCTAATGGCCTTTTGACCATGTATGTGGACGGCATAAGGGCTAGGGGGTGGTCAATTTTGGTTGATTGGTTTGGTAGGCTTGGGTGTAGGATGAACACTTTCTTTTTGGTCATTTGATGCTTGCTTATCAAACTCTCTTCCAAAAATTTGCTCTCTTCTAGCCGATTATACCTTAAACCTTGAGGAAACTATAGCATCTTTTTACCATCCTTTCTCTTTGACCATTTGGTCATTTCTTTGCCAATCATTCTTCCTAGTGCCGAAACTATCATCACACAAAAAGAAAGAAGGCCATTCTTTTTCTCTTTTTCCTTCACAATGCCGAATGCAAAATTCTCCTAAACTCAATTCTCTTTTTCTTCTCTTTTCTTTCTCTCTTTCTCTCTTGAAAATCGAATCATATCATTTCCATCTTCCATTCTTTTACTTTCTTCTAAACCAAAGTCTTTTTAATACTTTTTCTCATCGCCGAATGTTAGTTTGCTCTTGTGCCGAATTGTTTTCATTTTCTTTGTTTGGTCATAACTGAATTCTCCTTTAGTCATAAGTATTCTTCTCACTCAATTCTTTTCAACCGTGGACAATAGTGAGATTTTTGGAGGGCAAAAACTCAAAGTGTTCTTGAGTATTGTGGATCGTTGGAATCGATTTTAAGAGTTAAGGTAAGGAGTTTATTCAAGGACTCTCATATTATTCGTCATTTTGGTATAGTTAGTTATTTAATCGATTTCGTTATAGGGACGTAATTGCTCGATTGTTTCTTCGTGGAACGAGGATAATTGTGGTAAGCCACTCTCAAATCTTTTAAAATCGTTAGCCACATTTTGATAATTATTAGTCGGACTAATGATCTTATGTCATTAGAGACATTCAAGATAGGGCAGAAAAGGGTAGTGCATAGTTTTCGAAAGAGGGGTGGTTCTACTATTCCCCCTAAGTATAAACGAAGGGTTGTTTTGGGAATTTGAGATTTTCCACCGGGTTGCGGACCCTCATCCAAGGAGAACCAGTTGTTTGAAGTCATTCGTACTCTCGAACCTTTATTCGTGCGTGGATTCTCATCGGGCAATGAACCAACAATCGAGGAGAAACCAAAAATAGAAGTGGTTCAAAATCCTGAGGGTAAAGATTTAGATTATTTATCAATAGTGTAGTTTAAAATATGATAGTATTCTAATTATCATGTTACGTTTAGGTACTGACGAGCGGGAAAGTCTAGTACTCACAATAACAAGGTGTGTAACTTCACACTTATCTCGAGTTAGATGTTAAACCGTAAGTATTGAGAAAAATCGTAAAAATGACAAAATCAAAAAATATACTAGATCGTTAAATGGGCCGAAAATATGCTAGATCGTTAAAATGGGTCGAAAAATATACTAGATCATTAAATGGGCCAAAAATATGCTAGATCGTTAAATGGGCCAAAAAATATACTAGATCGTTAAATGGGCCAAAAAATATGCTAGATTATTAAATGGGCCAAAAATATGCTAGATCTTTAAATGGGCTGAAAAATATACTAGATCGTTAAATGGGCCAAAAATATGCTAGATCGTTAAATGGGCCTAAGTTGCTAGATTGCTAAATGGGCTATATGTTATTTTGTGTTATGGGCTTTAATAAAAACTTGAAATATTGTTTCACTTGTAATTGGGCTTTTTACTAAAATTATCATATGGATATAGATTGTTATGCATACATGTTTGCATGGGTTGGGAAAGAGATGAAGAGAAGAAAGGCCTGTTGCCAAAATCTAGTTCGGTGGCTCTGCCACACATATTTTAATGGCTTATTGCCTCTAGTTCGGTGGCTCTACCACACATATTTAAATGGATTATTACCTCTAGTTTGGTGGCTCTACCACACATATTTAAATGGCTTATTGCCTCTAGTTTGGTGGCTCTGCCACACATATTTAAATGGCTTATTGCCTTTGGTTCGGTGGCTCTGCCACAAATATTTTAATGGCTTAATGCCTCTAGCTCGGTGACTTTGTCACAATCTAGTTCAGTGGTTCACCACAACATTATTAAAAATGGCTTTATGCTTATGATTGGTGTGTTGGCGGGGTGGGTTGACTTGATCCCCACAGGTGTAATGGTTGGTACGGGTGGTGTGTAGCGGATGGAAATTAGGTTTGGGTGGGAAATTTCATTTTGCATGCATCTCATTTGTTATATTGCTAAATCTGTTAATGGGCTCAAGCCCAAAACAATGACTTGATGATCTGGCCCAATGGATATAGTAAGTGAGTTATACACTGAGTTCTAAGTAACTCACTCCCTTAAATTTTCCATCTCAAGAAATGGAAATTGATGTGGACTTGGGCCGAGGTTGACTTCGTGGAGGCCATACTGCAAACATGGGTTTATAAACCTTGAACTTTTATTAAGTACTTTCTTTAAATTACTATTTTAGATATGATGTAATAAGGCCTCTATTAATATGTTATGGATTTTATGTGTGGATGGATTTAAATTTTGCTTTGATATTTAATATGGTTTATGTTAATCTAAAATATTTCCTTAAAATACTTTGGGTTTTCAAACATATGAGATTCTTTATCTATCCTTATTTTCAAATCCTTTTGAACTCTTTAAAAAAAAAAACTACTTTAACTTTTTGATAATTAAATACTAAATGATAAGATTTCAACTAATGTTTCTGAAATTTATCGAATTTAAATTATTTCTCTTAGTTTTTATTAAACTTTATTTTCAAAAAGTTTTGTAATACCGATTCATCTAAACCATTAGATAGATTAAAAGAATGTTCGATTTGTGTGACAAACTAAATCTCGTCTTGATGCATAGACCTGGTTTGGGGTATTACATGGCTTATCTAGGTCATTAGTGGCGTCAACCTACCTTGTTCTTTATCCTGAACTTATCACTATCAAATAGTGTGGCATTCACCCTTATACCAAGGTTCCTACTTTACTAAGTAGCGGGTCGAGGTTCTCCTATACTCCATTCGACCATCTTGAAAACTTATAAGCATTTGGTCAATATTTTTTAATATTGGTTCATATTTGTTTTTGAGATAATTTTCATTCCATTCCATCTTTTCGTTTCATCATAATCGAACCATCCATTTCCCTTTTCTATCCATTCTTTGTTATCCATCTTCATTCATTCCTATTCAAACTGAGCCATCTCTAAACACCTTCTTCCTTTTATAATTCTAGCCGAATCAACTCTAACACTTATTCACCTCCATTCCTATATCCATTTCTAAATCAAACCTATTCAAAGCTTTGCAACTTAGCCATATTTTCTATTATTTTTCCCGTAGACTCAACCTCTCCTCGTAGACGATTGGGCAATTCACATATGACTCGACTCAACCCCGAGGTGAATCGTATCATGATACTTAACAAAGTAGGAATCAATGGTATAATATGATGGATGAAAAAGTGATAGACGCCACAAGCAAGCTTGATAAGTCTAAGAAACTTGTACGAAAGATAGAGAGGAGAAAACTCACTCTTTGAACAAAAGTTCATAAAATATGATTAAAGATCAAAAGTTAACTAATTACAAATGAAAATAGCAAGTATTTATAGGCTATCAAGGAGCTAGCCAAATGGACATAAAACACTTAATAACTAAGTTTAATTTCAGCTATAAATTGCTGGAAAAATCTAGAATAAAATTGTAACATCCCGAAATTGAGCTTAGTAAGATTGGGCCCAATGGGCCTTGAGCTTAGGAATGTTTAAAATTTTGAGAACAAGAGAATGACATTATTGCAAATTGGACTATTAGTTAAGTGAATTTGGAAGGTTACGAGGTTTCTATGAAGTCTCGGGTTTAATTGAGCCTTAGGAAAAATTTGGTATTTTAGCACTTTAGGGAGATAGAGTAAGTGGCCTTAAGGCTCATAGTAATGAATGAGTAAATGGTTAGCATAAGATGAGTAATTGGTAAAGAGGTTATGGCATTAAGTGATGTATCTTGAGGGAAGAGGTTCAAATCCCATTGTTTACAAATTTGACTATTATTTTTGCTTTCCTTCCTTATGTGTCGGCCAAGAAGTATTTTTGGTAAGTGTGGACTTAATTATTTTGGTAAGGTGGCTAAAAGAATATGGCAAGTTTAAAGTTTGGGAAAAGAATCAAGAGGAATAGGAAAGAAAGGGGGACAAGAGGCTAATATCAGGGGAGGTGTTTTGGAAAGTATGGGTGGCCAAACTCTTATCCTAGAGGGGATGCATGTGGACGGTTTTGAGGTAGATAGGTGGCTGAAAATTTTACCTTGGCATTTGGTAAGGTCTTGGTTTTGTTTTGGCCAAAAATCCTATTGCAACCTTTGTGTCATCTTCTCTCCTTTTGCTACTTTCTTTGTCGAAATTTTCTAGCACAATAGTGCAATTTTTCTCTTCTCTTGAATTGATCACATATTCATCTTTTGTCTAATTTCCTTGATAGCCGAAATTCTCCATTGCCTTTTGATTGAATTTTTGGTGCTTGTTAGGCGAAAAACTTTTCTCTTTGCACTATTTAGTACTCTCCAAATTTCTTTTGCTTTGTGCCAAATTTTCAAGCCATTGGTGAGCACACTTTCTTCATTTCTTCCTTGGGGGCCAAAACCTTAATCCATCTTTCACCATTCTTTTTGTTGCCAAAATACTCACATTTCTTTTTGGTTCATATTTCTTTTAGTGTTGACCAAAACATTCCAAACACCTTGATACACCTTCTCCTTTCTTTTAATCATTTCTTCTCATTTGTGTTAATATTTACTCTTTTGATCATTCGAGTGATAGTGGAAGGCTAAAACTTTGACTCATCCATAGCCATTATACAATCGTTAGAAATTAGAACTAATATCGTTAAGGTAAGGGATTCATCATGGTTCTTTTTGGATCTTTTTCGTTGACCGATTATTTTGCTTAACGAAATAGTGGTTGTGACTAATCGATTATATTTTTAGGGATTAAATCGCTCTTTCTATCCCTTGTAATAAGAGACTTAGATTGTTGGTAAGTGTATAGATTGTTAATCAATCAAAATAATTGGTTGAAGTGGTAAATTTGGTTTTGGACTAATTGTTGACGATTGTATCTTTAGGTGCCGCGGAGAATATCGTGTTACGGATTTCGAATAAGGTGTGTAATCCCATACCCTTTCGAATATATGTTTGAAATGGTGAGTAAGTCTCACATCTCTTTGAAATTTTACATGAAATATTCTGTGATTCGATAAAAATACCGAAGAAAACCGATAACCGGCATCCGTGATCACTCGGACGTGCATATGCTCATAGTGGTAATCATGTTTTGTAATAAAATAGTTTCGATCAGAAACAGTGACATGTATTTAAAAAATCACAAAAAATTGGATAAAAGGAATTACAAAGTGAATAAGATATCACATTAAAGCTTACTGTGTCTACTTTAATATGGATGAAATGGAGAAGGAAAAGAATATTATATTCTGAGATATGTTAATTTTAGTGAGACTGGTTCTGAATGACTTCGGGGTATTCTGTTCTCTCTTGGAAAAATTGTATAAAATTGTAAAAAGTGAATTATGGGACATAATTTAGATGTATGGATTCCTTAGTGAGCCTATTATTAATAGAGACAAGTGGGAGCAGTATATGAAAACTGTACAGTGAGATATTTGGATTTTGGGTAAGAGAGGTCAGAATCGTTGGACAGTGAAACAAGGGAAACTTTAAGGAATAGACTGTACTAAATGGTTAAGGTAAAAATTCTGGAAAAATTATAGTAAGAAGAAATATGGTCTAGTTTCAAGGAAAATTTACGGATTTAGATTTTGAGATTCCTAACATGAGTTATAGTCAATTTAGTCGGTATGACACAGATGGACAGTTTCAAACTTTTATGCCCCAAATTAGTAGTTAAGCCTAGGTTACGAAATTACCATAATACCCTTAGAGGGTAAATTACCAAAATACTCCTGGGTTGTGAGATTACCAAATTACCCTCGACAGGTAAAATTACAAAAATGCCCTTATGGGCTGAATTACGGAATTGCCCTTAATGGACTAAATTGATAAAAGTGATATATGGGCCAATTGTGATATTTGATATATGGGCCAAATGTGATATTTGATATATGGGCCAAATGTGATATTTGGTATATGGGCCAAATGTGATATTTGATATATGGGCCAAATGTGATATTTGCTATATGGGCCAAATGTGATATTTGATATATGGGCCAAATGTGATATTTGCTATATGGGCCAAAAGGTGTATTGATTACACATAACCCATTAGAGGTTCATCATACACTGAATTCATCTCAAACTGTTAGATAACACTATTAAGTCTCATACATATAGTATCACATTGACATCATACCCTAATAGGATCTTACTTACATTAACACATCGATGCCATATCCGTGATATGGTCTTATACGAATTTTTACACCGAGGCCATATTCCAATATGGTCTTACACGAAACTATAACTATCATCATATAATGCTATATCCCATTATTCCAAAATTCAATTCTCTTGACATCTCATTAAAAGATATTTCATACATTCATCGAGCAAATATACATTCCATACAACATTGGAATACTAAATTAACTCATACATAATTGCCACATTCACACATGAACTTACCTCGATGTCGAAATGCCCGAAAGGGACTTTTTGCCCACATTTCTCTTTTCACCCGTCCTAGGTACGAATCTCATTTTCTTTGATCTAGAATAATAAAATGTACTGATTTAATCACTTATAATTCATAATTCACCATAGACTTCTCTTTAGGTAAAAATGACTATTTTGCCCCTACATTTTGGCAAAATTATGATTTTGCCACTAGGCTCGTAAATGAATTTTTGTCACATTTTCTTGTTAAACAAACTTAGCTGAACATTTAATCCTCTTACAACTACTCACAATTCCAACTATTTTATGCCTTAATGAATAAATTATAACTTTTGCATTTTAGTCCCAATTAGGTGTTTTCATGACAACACCTTTCACAAAAGTTGTTTCTCATCTTCTTAACATTTATTTTCTTCCATAAAAACTCAACAACCAGCATAAAATCTCTCATGGCAAGTCCCTAGACTCTCAATCATGTTGCAAATTAGTCCCCCCATTAGCTAGCTTAAGCTTTGGGGACTCCAAAAGTATAAAAATTATCAAGAAAGATCATCAAAATCACTTACCTGTGAGGAGAAATGTTTACTAAAATTTTTTAGCTTCATAACCCTTATTTCTCTTCAATTTTCTGTGGATGAAGGTGGAGGAATAGTGAAAAGATGATAACATCTTTATTCATCTTATTTTTATTCATTTTAAACACCTAACATCAACAAATTTTGACCAACATTTAATGCCTTTGTCCCCCTAGCTTCCCATGGCCGGCCAACACTAATTCAATGGCCTAATATCACTTTAAGAACCTATAATTAATATTCTATAGCTATTTGGCACCTTTAGCAAATAAAATAGTACTTTTACACTTTATGCGATTTAGTCCTTTTTCGCGATTAAGCAAGAAATTGCTAAAATTAAGGCACCAAAATTTTCATGCATCCATATAAACATGTTATAACACATAACATAACATGAAAATAATTTTCTCTAACCTTGAATTAGTGATTCCAATATCACTATTTCGACTAGCCCCTAAATCGGGCTGCTACACTTATGCTGGTCGGTATAGGCCATTCTTGAATAGCTTTCACCTTTTCTTGATCTACTTCAAGTCCTTGTGAGCTGACAACAAATCCTAAGAAAATGACTTTGTTAGAACAAAATGTGCATTTCTTAAGATTAGCATATAATGTTTCCTTTCGCAAAACATCAAGAATAGCTCGTAAATGCTTCAAATGATCATCTAAAGATCTACTATAAACAATAATGTCATCAAAGTAAAACACATAGAATTTACCAATATAACCATGAAGAACATGATTCATTAAACGCATAAAGGTACTAGGAGCGTTAGTGAGACCGAATGGCATTACCAACCACTCGTACAAACTGTGTTTAGTTTTAAATGCTATTTTTCACTCATCTCCTTCGAGCATCTGAATCTGATGGTAACCGCTTTTGAGATCGATTTTAGAAAACAATTGAGCACCACTTAATTCATCGAGATATCATTAAGGCACGGTATTGGATGACGATATTTTATCGTGATTTTTTCTTACAACACGACAATCAACACACATACACCAAGTCCCATCCTTTTTCGGCACCAATAAAACTAAAATAGCGCACGGACTAAGGATCTCACAGATGAATCCCTTCTCAAGAAGTTCATTCACTTGTTTTTGCAGTTCCTTGGTCTCTTCTAGATTACTACGATAAGCTGGTCGGTTCGGTATGGATGCACCGGGATTGAAGGCAATTTGATGTTCTATTCCCTGAATAGGTGGTAAACCACTTGGAACTTCGTCGGGAAATACATCTTCAAATTCCTGCAAGAGAAAAATAATAGAAGAAGGTAAAGCAGCATCTAACTCATTAATATTCAAATAGGATTCCTTGTACATGAGTACAGGTAGGGGCTGCCTCAACATGAAGGATTTTTGAATGTCACTCTCTTTTGCATACACACTTATTTTTGCACTCGATTTTTCGTCACTCATTTTTTTCTCTTGATCTTTATTCTTTTCTCTCATTTTTTACCTCTTATTTCCCTCATTTCTTTTCACTCAAATTTTCACACACCTTTTCACTCTTTTCTTTCTTTTCACTCTCTTTGAATTTTTTAATTGAGTCTCGTAATTTCACTTGATCTTTGTATACTTGTCTCAGTGTCAATGGCACCAAAGTGATGTTTTTCCCTAAATGCTTGAAGGTGTATCGGTTGGTATAGCCGTCATGTACCACCTTTCGATCGAATTTCCATGGACGGCCAAGTAATAAGTGCTCGGCATGCATGGGAACCACGTCGCGAAGAACTTCATCTTTATATTTTCCAATGGAAAATGGCACCAACACTTGTTTTGTCACCTTTAATTCCCCTCCTTCATTAAGCCATTGAAGCTTATACAGATAAGGATGTTTCGTTGTGGTCAAGGCAAGTTTCTCCACCATTAATGTACTAGCAACATTTGTACAACTTTCACCATCCACAACAAGACTACATGCCTTTCCTTGCACAAAACAGCGTGTATGGAAGATGTTCTCGCATTTTTGTTCGTTCTCCACTCTTTGCAAAGTTAGGCTACATTTGATCACTAGAATTTCACCTTCAATGGCATATTCAAATTCTTCCTCCTCTTCACTAGCATAATTGTCGGATTCCTCATCTTTCTCATCTTCCGACTCTATTTTTCCATTGGTTCTCAACACCATTGTACGCCAGTTAGGGCATTGACTAGCTATGTGCCCTCATCCCAAGCACTTAATGCACTTGATGTCCCTTGTATGATTTGGATTGGCGACTTCTTTGCCTTTGCTTGATTCACCAACGGGTTTGTTAAACTTAACAAGAGCATTTTGATCCTTCAAACGGTTAGAAAAATATCTTTTGCTCGTACTTTGTCCCCACTTTGAGGTGTTTGCGGGGTTGGAATAGGTTCGAATGGAGCCTTTCTTCTTGAGTTGTTTTTCTATTTTAATTGCAACATGGACCATGTCATTTACCTCGACATAGTGTTGAAGCTCCACCATGTTAGCAATTTCTCGATTTAACCCAGCTAAGAATTTGGCCATGGTTGCCTCACAGTCCTCTTCCATGTTCACAGGAATCATTGCAATTTCCATTTCTTTGAAATAATCTTCTACACTTTGGTGGCCTTGTGTAAGATTTTACAATTTTTGGTATAACTCCCGATGGTAATAAGATGGAATAAATCTCTTTCTCATCACCACTGTAACACCCCAAACTCGGCCCAGAAGTTAGGCCCAAATCTGGTGTGTCATATTGAAGAAAATGTATAAAGGATTTGAAATTCGTACTAAAATAAGTTTTGTCAAAACCAAGAAAAACAAGTTTGATTTGAGACATTTGATAAAATACTACTAACCTCGAAGATTGATTGATAAATCATTAGATTTGAACTAATAATCTTATAAAATGTGACTTTTGAAAATGACATTGAAAATTCGAAGAAGATTTTTGTATTAAAAATATTTGTAAAAATTTTATTATGAATTCCATTTGTTAATCGATTTTGGCAAACCTTTATTTTAGCTTTTAGTAAACCAACCATAAGGCAAATAATAAAATAGTTCAGAGGCCTTATTACAACTTAAACCAAAATAATAAAATAATGGGAATAGAAATTTAAAATTTAATAACACTATTTCTGAAGTATGGCCTCCATCGAGTCATCCATGGCCTAAGTCCACCTCACGGAGCATTACCTACAGGGTTAAGAAAAAAGGGGGTGAGTTACAAGAACTCAGTGTGTAACCCACTCACCGTTGTTCACTGGGCCAAAATCCATAAAGCAAAAATTTGGGCCTAAACCCATTTACAAATGTAACAATATAACAAATATAAAATGCATGTGATATGCAATTCCCAACCAAGCCTAAATTTCCATCTGCTACACACCACCCGTACCAACCAACACACCTGTGGGGATCAAGTCAACCCACCCCGCCAACACACCAATAGCAGGCATTAAGCCAATTATAATATTTGTGGCAGAGCCACCGAACTAGATTTTGGCAACAGGCCATTTAAAATATTTGTGGCAGAGCCACCGAACTAGATTTTAGCAATAGGCCTTTCTTCTCTTCGTCAATTATCCTAACCCATGCAGTCATGTATATATATATTTAATGAATAACAATATATTCATAAGTTAAATTTCAACAAAAAGCCCATATTACAAGTTATCAATTTGACCCATTAGTCAAAAATAGAAATTTTGGCCCATTTAACGATCTAGCAAATTTTGGCCCATTAATCGATCTAGCAAATTTGGCCCATAAATCACATTTTGGCCCTCATAACAAAATATATCAGATTGGCCCATAAAGTAATATGGCAATTCAATTCATTAAGCAATTTCGTATTTCGGCCCATTAGGGGCAATTCTGTAATTCAGCCCATAAGGGCATTTTCATAATTTGGCCCATAAGGGCATTTTCGTAATTTTACTCGTCGAGGGTAATTCGGTAATCTTGCAACCCAGGGGTATTTCGGTAATTTACCCTCTAAGGGTATTTTGGTAATTTCACAACCTAGGCTTAACTACTAATTTGGAGCATAAAATCAAGACTGTCCATCTGAGTCATACTGACTAAATTGACCATAACTCGAGTTAGAAAACTCAAAATCTAAATTCGTAAATTTTCAGATCATGATAAGGGATAGGAATTTGAGCTATCAGGTGTTTGCAGAGTTGGCCGAAAATCCAACTTTGGGAAAGGGGGTGCACTGCCGAATTCTATTTAAGCCAATTGATCATCCATTCTTTTATTTTTTTTCTCTTCTTCCTCACCTAGCCGAAATTCCCTTCTCCTATTCTCTCAAATTCTTTTCTTTGTCGCAACTCTCCGACACAGTTTATTTTCCCCTCTTTTCTTCTCAAATCTGAATACCCTAGTATTTATTTTCCTCTCCCATAGCCGAATCTACAAGTGAGATCTCTGTTTCTCGAAGGTGCACCATACTCCTCTCTAATCTGGTGAGTTTCAGGATTTTGTTTTTTTGCGTTTTCTTTATTTTTTCTGTCAAGTCCTAAACTAAATAATTTATTCCAAAGGCTTGTCGATTTCACTCTCTCTATCCTAGAAGCCGAATCTTGTCTTGTTTTATTTGGAAGTGTTGATTTGGTGGAAAAGTTGAAGGTAGGTTGGTGGTGACGATTTCTCAAGGACATTCGGGATTTGACTAACTAGGTAAGTGCTCATTTTAAAGGTTATATTTAATTCATGAGTTAGATCTCATCGTTTATTTGGTTTAGTGATTAAGGGATTGTTATGGACTCAACTAACAGTCAAGCAGTAGAGGTTGGATCTATAAAATAGTCACTCAAATATAAGAAGCGATCTATTTTGATAGTGCGAGATTGGCCATTGGAGTGTGGGCCAAAATCGAAGTCAGATCATGGGCCAATAGTGGTAGTCTCGAGTGATAGTAGCGTAGATATAGCGAAAGCCTTAGTACGTCAATCAGGTGTGTAATACTTCCCCACCGTCTAGATCTGATTAATTATATATATATGTTCATAAGTTTTATATGTTACATTAAAAGCTGAAATCTCAGATTTAAACAGCGGACCCTTAGGTTAGTAAATAATCTGATTATATGTTACAAGTAAATTGTTGTACCTATTTTTAAATTATTGTACATGTTGGCATGGGTTGGGTGATGAAAGGAGGAAGTAAATGTATATGTATATGTGTAGCGATTTTACCATGATTTTCTGTAGCGGCTAATGTCGTGATCTGTTATAAGGGCTTCGGCCAATATATGTTGATGAGCAGCATGACTGCCATCTTGACGTGTAGCGGTGTGGGTTGATTGTAGAAATCCCCAATGGTGTGATTGGTTGGTACGGGGGTGTGTAGCGAATGGAAACCTAGGCAAATGGGTTGGGCTTTGCATATTATTTGTTTCCATGTAAATGAAATTATTATAATGTTTTATGAGGCCCAAATCTAGTGGTGCATGAGGGTTGCACACTGAGTCTCGTGACTCACCCAATTAAACTAACCTTTCAGGTGACAATTAGTGCATCGGACCGAGCCGGAGTAGAGCGCAAGGTGGCCATGCAAAAGCACATGTGGATCCGATGAAAAGTTATCCTTTATTAGTTTTTTTAGTATTCTATGTTATGAATTTAAACTATGTTGTAATAAGGCCATGGGCCATTAGTTTACATTTTAGTTTTATTATGGGCCTTTATTAATTATTCTTATTTTAATTTCTTTCAAAGACATGTAAATCAGTTTTGGGCTTTTAATTATTAAGGCACATTTTATATAATTCTCATTTGGGCTTTCTGTCGACACAATTGGTTTTACAAAAATTTTTCTAGTGACATACCAGACCTGGTTGTAGTGTTTGGCCCTGGTTTGGGGTGTTACAATGTTGGTACATGCGTGGGATACCTTTAGCTGCTGGTTTCAAATCCCAAAACGACATTAATGTGCTGCTTCCTATCTCCTAGGCGTGTTTGAGTTTACCTAAGCATCATCCCTTACAAGCCTTGGACGGCAATAAAGAGGGCTAGACGTTTCAGCTTCCAAAGTGCTTTTTCATGAATGATAAAGAACCACATTAAAGAGCCAAATTTAATGGTTGTTGGGTTTATTTGCTTCGTGCAAGTAAAAGACACATTTAAGTATGCATTTAAGGTGCTATTTCATGAACCAAGGAGGCTGATTGTTGGCGTCCCCAAGGTGCCTTTTCAACATGCAATAAAGAATGTTTGATTGCTTTTATTCATACTTCCTTCAAAGATATCAGGGGAGCTGATAATTGTACTGCCCTAAGAGGCCATTCACGTCCCAAATGCAACAATGAATATGACGTAACTATTCAGCTTTCAAGGGACACAGATAGCAACAAAGGGAGCTAAGGCCGAATTAAATTGCCACCTTTTCCTCATTCCCAAGCCTTGCTTCGTGAATCACAAAAAAAGAGAATAGCATTTAAGACACTTGCATGGCTATTCCCTTTCCAAGGCTGAACTTAATGTTCTTCAAGCTTCCCCATGCCAATGTTTGGCCAACCAAGGCACATACAAGATCTTTCCTCTGAATCTAGTCCATACATCAAGAAAGTACATTCATTATTTCGAGATTCATGAAGGCTATCTATCTTACATTCATTGAGCTGAATCTCTTAAGTACACCAAGGGGCAACATTCTAGAATTTTCAAGGCTTTTCTAGTTGAATCTTACTTAGTTATTAAGCTATTTAGATGACCATTCATCTAGCACTTTAGTACCCTATAAATACTTATTATTTTTCATTTTGTAAGGTTGGTTAATGTTTGAATTAAAATTATATGAACTTTGTTCATTTGAGTGAGTTATCTCCTCTTCGTTTTTGTATGAGTTTTGATTCCGACTTATCAAGCTTGCTTGTGGCATCAGTCGTTTCTCTTCCACTCCATTATACCAACGGTTCTTATCTTTTTAGATAATGGGTCTTTGGTCCATATCAATTTCCATATTTCCACCTTGAACCATATAGAAATTGGGGTGACTCTAACAACTATCCTATTTACCATCTTCTTCACTACCATCCTGAACGAACCTACCCATTTATCATCTATCCATTTTTATCACAAATCCATTTCCTTAACTTACTCAATTTTTATTCCTTTTATAGCTTCGCAACCTTAACTTATCTTTCATCTATATTTTTACTATTAATTCCCGAAGGCTTGATCTACTCCTCATACACGATTGGGTAACTCCCATACATTTTGACTCTTTCTGAGGTAGACTATATCACTTTCCTTGTACATAAGTACCAACAGAGGTTGTTTCAACAACATAGATTTTAGACATCCCTCTCTTTTACATAAAAATTTCTTTTTTCACACTCATCTTTTGTTTCTTTTTCTTTCTCTTTTTGTTCGAACTCTCTTTTTTTATCACTCATTTTTTTGCCTTTCTTTTTTTTCTAAATTCTTTTCTTTTTCTTTTTCTTTTTCATTTTTTGCTCACTCTCTTATGATTTTTCAATGGACGTTTTCAACTTCAATTGGTCTTCGTGAACTTGTTTGGGCGTTAGCAGAGCTAATGTCACAATTTGGCCCAAATGCTTGAAGGTGTACCAATTGGAGTAGCCATCGTGAATTACACGCTTATCGTATTGCCAAGGCTGTCCAAGAAGGAGATGCCCGCATGCATCAGTACCACGTCACACAAGACTTCATCTTGATACTTTCCTATCGCAAAGGACACCAAAACTTGCTTTGTGACCTTTAATTCTTCTCCGTCATTAAGCCATTGCAACTTTTTACGGGTGGGGATGTTTGGTGGTTGCCAAGCTGAGTTTTTCCACTATCATGGTGCTGGCCACGTTAGTAAAACTCCCTCCATCGATAATGATGCAACAGATCTTCCCTTGCACTTGGCAACATGTATGGAAGATATTTTTGAGTTGTTGTTCATTTTCGACGCCTTGCAAGCTAAGGCTCCTCTTCACCATTAAGATCTCTCCATTTTCGGCTTCCTCTATCTCCTCCTCATCATTATAAGTTTCATTGGCGTCGTCCTTCGTCTCATTTTTGAATTTGATCTCACCATCATCCCGAACAAACATCGTGCTCTGATTCGGGCATTGACTTGTAATGTGGCCTCATCCCAAGCATTTGAAACACTTGATGTCACGGGTCTGATTTGGGATAGCTTCCATCTTATCTTTACTCATCTCGCCACTCGGCTTGCGATTTGGCATGTCTCGTTTGTTGGTCCCTTATTCCCATTTAGATGTTGAAGAGATATTAGGGATTGTTCGAGACATACCTTTTCGTTTAAGTTGCTTCTCGACCTTTACGGCCATATGAACCATGTCAATGACCTCGACATAGTAGTGTAGTTCCACAATATTTGCGATATCATGGTTGAGGCTGGCGAGAAATCGTGCCATGGTGGCTTCTCAATCTTCCTCCACATTAGCTTGGATCATGGCCACTTCCATCTCCTTATAATAATCTTCCACACTATGATGGCCTTGAGTTAGACTTTGCAACTTTTGATGCAACTCGTGATGATAATAAGTTGGAATGAATCTTTTTTGCATTAGTGCCTTTATTTTAGTCCATGTTGATACCGGACGTTCTCTGCTTCATCTTTGGCTTGTCGTTAACTGATCCCACCATATGATGGCGTAATCAGAGAACTCAATGGCAGCAAGCTTTACCTTTTTACTTTTTGAGTAGTTATGATACTCGAAGACTAGCTCCACCTTCTTCTCCCACTCAAGATAGGCTTTCGGATCGGATCACACTTGGAAGGTAGGAATTGCCATTTTAATATTATTCAAATCATCATCGGCCCACTCTCGATCCCTATGACCACGTACTTCTTGGCCTCTTCTCCGTTCACTTTACTGAGATGCTTGATCGCTTTCTACATCACTTGGCTCGTACAAATCATTGTCATGTTACCAAGGCTGCTCTCGCTCCCTTCTCGAAATAGGAGGGGTATTTGCTCATTGACTCCGTTCATCCCTTTCATCCAATCTTTCATTGATGGAATCAAATTGAGGCTGGAACAACCGTGTGATTTCCCATATTATGGCTTGTACTTGCAAGTAGGGAACTCCACCTCTGAGAACATTCCTTCGAGGTTATGATACAATCCATCTCAGGACGAGTCGAAATGTATTTGAGTTGCCCGATCGTCTACGAGGAGTAATTGAAAAGTTGTCGGGAAAAGGGTGAAATAAGGTTAAAGTTGCGGAAGCTTATCAAAAAGGTTAAGATTTGGATAGGAGATGGAGATAGGTTCGGTTTAACAAACGAGAACAAAGGATAAATGTTAGGTGATATTTTGGTTAAATGATAAGAGATATTTGATGGAGAGGGATAGAAGAACTTAAATAAAGAATCAATTCAACACTAGGAAAGTGTCACCCTGGGTTCTATATTTGTTTAAGGTGGAAAATGGGAGTAGAGAAACCTCGACCCACTACTTAGAAAAGTAGGAACCTTGGTATAAAGGTGAACACCACACTATATAATAGTGATAAGTTCGGATAAAAGAAAACGGGTTGACGCCACTAAAAACTAGATAAGCCAACGAGTCTTCAATGAAATATGAGAGAAAATAATCTCACAAATTGAGCAGCATAACATTAACAAATTCCATAAGTTTTTTTCATCAATAGGTAGATTACATGTATTTATAGTGTCATAGAAGCTAGCTGAATGGTCACTTCTAATTAAGCTAATAATGAGCTCAAATGAAAAGTCTCAACTTTTGAAATTCTAGCCCAAATAACTCCATCTTCAATGTGAATAATTTCTTCAATTAAGTGGCTGTCAAAGTCCTTTGAAGTCTCCATGACCAATTGAAAAGTCACCTGACTCCATCCTTCAATGTGAGTAATTTCTTTAATTAAGTTTCTTTGAAAACCTTTTGAAGTCTCCATGAGCAACCGAAAAGCCACCAGAATCTTTGATGGAGAATTGAATGATGTGATTAATTGCTTTCAAAGTCTTTTGAAGTCTCCATGTCCAACCGAAAAGTCACCAGCATCTTTGATGGAGAATTGATTGCATGAAGTGATTACTCATAAAGCAATCGGTTATGAATGTAGAAAACAAAGAGGCTGCCAAAATTAAAGAAGAATAATGCTCTTCTTTAATATAAAAAAACTTCTTAATGATGTATTAAGCCCCTTTATATTAGCCCCTTCTTGTGTAATCGAATTCACTTGAAAAGCCATCCTATTGAATTCATAACAGCCTTTTGAAATAATGGATGTGAGTTGAAAAGTCACCTGCAATTAACACATGTAACCGACACATTAATGCAATTATTAAACTTAAAACAAATTAACAACTAACTTAATTAAATAAGCTAACACTTAACATCATTTATTCTAGCAACTAGCTTAATTAAAAAACTAACATTTAAACATCATTTATTCCAGAACTAGCTTAATTAAATAAAGGATCATTAAATGAACTTAACTTTGCATCAATAAATTAACCTAGTAACTAGATTAATTAAAGAAACAAACTATTAAATTAAATTCATTAAAGAACTCAATTTAATTAAACTAAGTTGAGTTTAATTAATGACCAGCAACCATTTATTGAACTAAGATGCTTAAATGCATGATTTAAAATGCAAACTAAATACACAAATGAGTTACTTAATGCATGACTTAATTAAATGCAGAACACATAATGCATGTCATAAATAAAATATGTTGATCAATAATGCATGACATTAACTAAAGATGCATTTAATTAAACACGACATAATTAAAGACTAAGTATTGAGCTGATTCAAGCTCAAATAAGCTAAATTTGAACTGGATGGAGCTCGTGGAGCTGGAAACGAGCTGGGATCAGCTTGCCAGCAGTGCAATGCTCGGCTCGGGATACTTGTCTGATGAAGTTCGTGGGCGTGCTCGCATCATTGCCCCCTCTTTAAGGTGACTTGTCCTCAAGTCGAACCGTTGGTTTTCCGAACAGAATTCCCTTTGCTCGATTTTTTCTCAGTCAAATGGGGTGGATATTAATCGGGTCACCTGAAAAGGATAACCATGAATTAGCAAGTGATGTTTCAAACACACTTGCAATTCAAATGTGAGCAGCACCAAAGAAGTAAATCGCATGCAATTAAACAAAATCAAATTATCATATAAAAGAAATAATGCCTTGTCAAATTTTTGAAACAAGATTAAGTAGGCTTCAAAGCATGCATACGATTTGAATGGATTCCACAAGTCAAGATTATCATTCAAATAATGAATCAAATGATAAACATAAGCATCACAAATAGGTAGTTGAGAAAATTCACATGGCTCATGAAATTGAACAATCAGATCTTGTATTGTACGATATATTCTCTCTCACACATGAATTATAAAAATTATCAAACACAAGAATCTATTTGTCAACGATCAAGATAGATAGATCATAAACAGGCAGAATAGAACATTTAAACATATCACGACCTAAATGTTTTACAAAAATCAATTCATTAATGCAAAGCTTATCATCATCCAAAGAGAACAAAAATGTATCAACAATTTCAGAAAACTTACCTTTAGCAGTAGAAAAATAAAGATCGTTCTTACTTTGCTTGAACAATACAAACCTTCTCTCCTCAGGGTTGTAGTGTAGTTGTAGTTTCGCGGTTGAATTAACCTTTTCCAAATGAATCGCAAACTTCATGGACAACCAAAGTAATTGTTTAAGGAATGAATGTAAATTGAAAACAAATTGAACAATTTTCGTTACCTTATTCAAAATCCACAAATCAAAATGATGAAAATTTTTCACACATAATTAACGTTGCTTGATTTTCCAACAAGATGAATTTAAACAAATTCCTGGTTTGAAAACATAATTTTGATTAATCATGCCAAAGTGTAGTAATGGTCTTGTCAAGTTAAACATGTCAATCCATAAAGATTTTTGCATACACAATATCGAGCAATCAAAACTCTTTTCAAACTTTAAAATGGATTTGCAAAAACTTGATGATTTCATAAAAGGGAACAAATTATTCATATAATTATCATAGTCGATCAGATTGGGATTCTTACATGAAATCTCATTGCCATGCAAGATCAAGTTTCGATTGAACACTACCTTATCTTGAGTTGGTTAACGTAAAGTTTAGAGTTACAAAAACTCGTCTCACCACCGTTTGAAACTTCAACAATATTCGAAGAAGGATAATTAACCATTCCTTGGCTCGAAGCTTTTACGAAGGTAAAGTCATCAAGGGGTATACGGACATTCAAGGAAGATAATGGAAATGTAGGGGGTGAAGGAATCCTTACCTAACTTACCTTTGAACTCGCACGATTTGTTCTCGACTTTAGCCTTATCTTTGTTGATCATTCGAAAGCGTCTTTCATGGGAAAAGTATTGAAGTTGAGAGTTATTTCTCGGCCTTTTGAAAACCTGAAAAATAGGGATAGAACAAGAAAAACTTTCAAGGGTGTTAGTTGAATCACTCCTCACTTCTTCTTGCTCGTTCTCTTCTTTCACTTCTTTTTCCAACTCGATTTTTTTTGTTTCAATTTCTTTCTCTTCAATCTCTTTTTCTTCAAGTTCTCTCACTTTTTCCACGCTTTCTTTTTCAACTTCTTTTTTTGTATCAAATTCTTTTTCTTTTTCATAGGCTTTTTCAATGACTTTTTTGAGCTCTCTCAAAATTCACTCATTTTCTCTCTTACTTGCCTCTTGCCTCTCTTCTCTTTTTATTTCTTTTTCCTTGTCTTCTTTTTCTTTTCTTTTCATTGTTTCTTTTCTACAACATGATGTTACAAAAGAATCATGATAACAAAGATTTCCAAAAGAAGGAAAATTATTTACATTTGGTTCACAAACATTTCTTCGAGAAGAATACTCCATGGATGTTTTCTTTGAAGTTCTTGAAGAAGTATATCTATCATCTCGAAAGTCAACTCGAAAGGATTCAAAATCAAGATCGGTCTCTTTTCGTCTTGGATTCCTTGATAAAAAATCTCGATCAGACCCTCTTTTTGAATAGAATTCATAACATGGGTCTTTTTGTCTCAAAATCGATGGCGAAAAGGAATCATGATGGGTCTTCTTCTTCAAGTAGTAATTAGGGGTATATCTTCATGGGGTTCTCAGCTCCGTTTTTTGACTTGAAGAAACTCATTTAGAGGGGTCTCTTTGTTCCACACAATTTAATCTCTCGTGTAATTTATCGAATTTCAAATTCACCATGCTTCGTATTTCTTGCACCAAATATTGGAACTCCGATTCAGTGAACTCTTCACGAGACATGATTTCACAAACCTCACGATTTCACTTCGAAAAGAAGTAGGAAAAAGTGTCACTCTCGCTCATGTTTACACTGGTTTGGCTTTTACCTCCACTCGAATGATCTCACTCGCTCGTGCCTTTTACCTCTCAAACTTTTTCTCGCAATTTCGTAGTCGGACTCTCCAAGGCCTTATCGTAGGCTTAGAGGTCAGTTGCAAATGGTTTAACAAAGGATAAAAATATGAGGGGGTTAAGGGATGGCTGAAAGAAAATTTAAAGTCGGTTTAAGGTGTGGCGTTGGGGTAAGAAGAGAATGATAGAAAACCAAACGAACCTAATCGAGAATACAAAAAGAGATCAACAATAGAACACAATCTTTCACACTTTTTTTTTACAAATTTTTTTCACAAATTTTTTTTGCACGAAAATAACACAAGAACTTTGAGATTACAACTTGATTTTTTTTGAATTTTTTTTGAATTTTTTTAGAACCTAATTTCGGAAGTGAATACGAACTTTGATGCTCCTCGTTTTTGTAGCTCTGATACCAAATGATACAATCCATCTCAGGATGAGTCAAAACGTATTTGAGTTGCTCGATCGTCTATGAGGAGTCATTGAAAAGTTGTCGGGAAAAGGGTGAAATAAGGTTAAAGTTGCGGAAGCTTATAAAAAAGGTTAAGATTTGGATAGGAGATGGAGATAGGTTTGGTTTAACATATGAGAACAAAGGATAAATGTTAGGTGATATTTTGGTTAAATGATAAGAGATATTTGATGGAGAGGGATAGAAGAACTTAAACAAAGAATCGATTCAACACTAGGAAAGTGTCACTCCGGGTTCTATATTTGTTTAAGGTGGAAAATGGGAGTAGAGAAACCTCGACCCACTACTTAGAAAAGTAGGAACCTTGGTATAAAGGTGAACGCCACACTATATAATAGTGATAAGTTCGGATAGAAGAAAATAGATTGATGCCACTAAAAACTAGATAAGCCAACGAGTCTTCAACGAAATATGAGAGAAAATAATCTCACAAATTGATCAGCATAACTTTAACAAATTCCATAAGTTTTTTTCATCAATAGGTAGATTACATGTATTTATAGTGTCGTAGAAGCTAGCTGAATGGTCACTTCTAATTAAGCTAATAATGAGCTCAAATGAAAAGTCTCAACTTTTGAAATTCTAGCCCAAATAACTCCATCTTCAATGTAAATATTTTCTTCAATTAAGTGGCTATCAAAGTCCTTTGAAGTCTCCATGACCAATTGAAAAGTCACCTGACTCCATCCTTCAATGTGAGTAATTTCTTTAATTAAGTTTCTTTGAAAACCTTTTGAAGTCTCCATGAGCAACCAAAAAGTCACCAGCATCTTTGATGGAGAATTGAATGATGTGATTAATTGCTTTCAAAGCCTTTTTGAAGTCTCCATGTCCAACCGAAAAGTCACCAACATCTTTGATGGAGTATTGATTACATGAAGTGATTACTCATAAAGCAATCGGTTATGAATGTAGAAAACAAAGAGGCTGCCAAAATTAAAGAAGAATAATGCTCTTCTTTAATATAAAAACAACTTCTTAATGATGTATTAAGCCCCTTTATATCACCCCCCTCTTGTGTAACCAAATTCACTTGAAAAGCCATCCTATTGAATTCATAACAGCCTTTTGAAATAATGGATGTGAGTTGAAAAGTCACCTGCAATTAACACATGTAACCGACACATTAATGCAATTATTAAACTTAAAAAAATTAACAACTAACTTAATTAAATAAGCTAACACTTAACATCATTTATTCTAGCAACTAGCTTAATTAAATAAACTAACATTTAAACATTATTTATTCCAGCAACTAGCTTAATTAAATAAAGCATCATTAAATGAACTTAACTCATGCATCAATAAATTAACCTAGTAACTAGATTAATTAAAGAAACAAACTATTAAATTAAATTCATTAAAGAACTCAATTTAATTAAACTAAGTTGAGTTTAATTAATGACCAGCAACCATTTATTAAACTAAGATGCTTAAATGCATGATTTAAAATGCAAACTAAATACACAAATAAGTTACTTAATGCATGACTTAATTAAATGCAGAACACATAATGCATGTCATAAATAAAATATATTGGTCAATAATGCATGACATTAACTAAAGATGCATTTAATTAAACAAGACATAATTAAAGATTAAGTATTGAGCTGATTCAAGCTCAAATAATGAAACACCCCAAACCCGGCCCACAAGCCCTGACCGGATCTGGTATGTTCCTCGAGTAAAACTTCAATTACATCTCGTTTTGTTTTATAAGAAAATGTGATGGTTTTGTATAAAATAGATCTATTTAGTGATCGCGTTGAAAAGTCGTATTGTTAAATAAGTTTGTATCTTATTAAAACGTTATCTTTATGAAAAAGATTATAAATTAAAAGAAAACTAAATTTAAAACTTATTATTATTGTGAAAACCATAGGTGTTTAGGTGTCAAAATAGTTTAAGTTATTTTTTTGAAATCATTTAATTATTTAGTAAATATTTGATCGTAGCAGATAAAAAATCTAAAACGTAAAAATAAAACAGTTTATAGTGGCCTTATTACAAAAACATAACCCAAAATAGCACCATATCTGGAAACTTGAATCTAGAATCTAAAATTATCGATAGTGAGATGATGATAATTAGTCCTTTAGGACAGTCGGTAATTGTAAATAAATTGTTTAGAGACGTGCCCTTAGAAATTAAAGAAGAAATATTTTTGGCGAATTTGATGGAATTTCCTTTCGGCGAGTTCGATCTCATTCTGGGCATGGATTAGTTGGTTAAGCATCGGGCACATTTAGATTGTGCTGAAAAGCAGATGTCAATAAGAACTTCGGGTGATAAGGAGTAATAATAATAGGGGAACGAAGGAATTACTTGGCAAATGTGGTATCTATGTTAAAGGCAGAAAAGTTGGTGCGGAAAGGGTATGAAGCATTCTTAGCTTTTATTTGTGCTTTGGATGCCAATGAGTTATCAGTGGATGATGTGAGAACGGTGAAGGAATTTCCAGATGCATTTCCTGATAAACTTCCTGGTATACCTCCAGATCGGGAAGTAGAATTTGGTATTGAACTTTTGCCCGAAATGGCTCCAGTGTCCATTGCTCCTTATAGAATGGCACGGAAGGAGTTGGCAGAGCTTAAAGCTCAAATTCAAGAATTGTTGGATTGGGGATTTATTCAACCAAGTGTGTCTCCATGGAGAGCACCAGTTTTGTTCATTAAGAAAAAGGATGGGTCGATGCGTATGTGCATTGATTACAGGCAATTGAATAAATTGATGATCAAGAATAGGTATCCTTTGTCGAGAATTGATGACCTGTTTGATCAATTGAAAGGAGCTTCAGTTTTCTCCAAAATTGATTTGAGATCGGGGTATCACCAACTAAAGATGAAAGAAGTAGATATTTATAAGACGACATTCTGAACTTGTTATGGACATTATGAATTTTTGGTAATGCCGTTTGGGTTGACCAATGCACCAGCCGCATTTATGGACATGATGAACCGAGTCTTTCAACCATATTTAGACCGGTTTGTGGTAGTGTTCATAGATGACATTTTGGTATATTCAAGGAATGAAGAGGAGCATGATTCGCATTTGCGTATAGTATTGCAATTACTTCGTGATAAGCAACTTTATACCAAATTCAGTAAATGTGAATTCTGGCTAAAGGAAGTGACTTTCTTAGGTCATGTAGTATCGGCTGAAGGAATAAGGGTGGATCCTCGGAAGATTGAAGCTGTACTGGATTGGAAACCACCAAAGTCGGTAGCTGAAATTTGGAGTTTCTTAGGTTTGGCTGGTTATTATAGATGCTTTGTTGAGGGGTTTTCGTTGATTGCTGCACCCCTAACTAAATTGTTGCGGAAGGGAGTACCGTATATTTCGACTGAAAAATAACGAGAGAGTTTTGAGAAATTGAAGAAGATTCTGAAGGAAGCACCAGTTTTGATTCAGCCTGAGGCTGGAAAAGAATTTATCGTTTATTGTGATGCATCTCACACGAGTTTGGGTTGTGTGCTGATGCAAAATGGAAAGGTGGTGGCTTATGCTTCTCGTCAGTTGAGACCGCACGAGTAAACTATCCTACTCATGATTTGGAGTTAGCTGCAGTAGTGTTTGCTCTAAAGATTTGGAGGCACTATCTCTACGGTGAGAAGTCTATCAACTATACGGATCACAAGAGTCTTAAGTATCTTCTTACTCAGAAGGAGTTAAATTTGAGACAAAGAAGATGGGTGGAACTATTAAAGGATTATGATTTCTAAATCGAGTATCATCCTGGAAAGGCTAATGTGGTAGCTGACGCGTTAAGTCGTAAGGTGGTACTGATTTGAGAGCAATGTTTGCTCATTTGAGTTTGTATGAGGATGGTAGTCTATTAGCAGAACTTCAGGTGAAGCCTCTGTGGTTAGAACAAATCCAGAAAAAGTAGATATCAGATAAAAAGTTGGGACCCTTAATTCAGCAAGTTGGAAGGGGTGAAATAGAGGATTTTAGTATAAACACGAATGGAGTGCTGTGTTTTCGTGGAAGGGTTTGTATGCCTAAAGACTCAGATTTGAGGCAAATGATTCTGCGGGAGGCACATAGTAGCCTTATGCTATGCACCCCAGAGGAAATAAGATGTATCGGGATCTCCGTGAACAATATTGGTGGCCAGGGTTGAAGCGTGAGATTTCTGAGTTTGTAGGAAAATGTTTGACTTGTCAACAAGTGAAGGCGGAGCATCAATTACTGTCGGGTTTATTACAATCGGTAAAGATTCCTCTTTGGAAATGGGAGCGAATAACAATGGATTTTGTTAGTGGGTTACCTTTAACACCTACTAAGAAAAATTTTGTATGGGTAGTAGTTGATCGATTGACGACGACTGCTCATTTTCTTCCAGTTCGTACGGATTACTCATTACAGAAATTGGCTAAGCTATATGTATCTGAAATCGTGAGGTTGCATGGGGTACCAGTGTTTATTATATCAGACAGGGATCCTAGATTTACATCAAGATTTTGGAAAGCTCTGCATGAAGCCTTGGGAACGAAGTTAAACTTCAGTACAAATTTTCATCCTCAGTCAGATGGTCAGTCGGAAAGAGTAATTCAGTTATTGGAAGACATGTTAAGGGGATGTGTGATTGACTTCAGAGGTAGTTGGGAGGATTTTCTACTGTTGGCAGAATTTGCGTATAACAATAGCTATCAGTCTAGCATTCAGATGGCACCCTACGAGGCATTGTATGGTCGTACGTGTTGTACTCCTACTTGTTGGACTGAATTGGGCAAACGACAGATGTTGGGTCCTGAGTTGATATCTGAAACAGAAGAAAAGGTAAAAGTTATTCGAGCATGGTTAAAGGAAGCTTCAGATAGACAGAAGTCGTATGCAGACCTAAGCGTAAGGATATCAAGTTTGCTGTGGGAGAGCAGGTCTTTCTGAAGGTCTCACCTTGGAAGAAAATTTTTAGATTTGGAAAGAAGGGCAAGTTGAACCCTAGGTTCATTGGACCATATCGTGCGATGAGGCGTGTTGGTCCAGTGGCCTATCAGATTGAATTACCTCCGGAGTTGAGTCAAATTCATAATGTTTTCCATGTTTCCATGTTGAGGCGCTATAGATCGGATCCGTCTCACATAGTACCAGTAGAAGAAGTGGAATTGAAATCAGACTTGTCTTTTGAGGAAGAACCAGTGGAAATTTTAGACCGAGATGTTAAAGTGCTAAGAAAGAAGATCGTGCCGTTGATCAAGGTTTTATGGCATAATCACGGAACAGAGAAAGCTACGTGGGAGCCTGAGCATGCAATTCGACAACAATATCCTCACCTATTTTAATCAAGTAAATTTCAAGGATGAAATTTTCTTTAAGGGGGTAGAATTATAACATCCTAAAAATTTGAGTATCAAAATGTTGCTTGGTGTTAGCTCGGGTATGATTTTATTATGTGCTAAATATAGTCTTGAGAAGGCTCAGGTTTACTTAGAATTAGAATAAATTTTAGTAAAGAGTACTTTAGTGTATAGAAATCAGGTGACCTTGAAGCTTAAGTAAATTTAAGTGTCTAAAGATGGCATAAGATGAGCAATTGGCAAAGTGGTGATGGAGCCATAAGTTGGACTTGAGGGAAGAGGTTCAAATCTCCTAGCATGTAATTTGGGAGCTTTTATTTTTTTACTTTATCCTAGCATTTGTCGGTCATGGATAAGGATTAGGATGAGTTAGATTAAATTTTTTGGTAATAAGACTTAAGGTTATGGTAAGCATGAGTTAAGAGATGGAATTGCTTGACTTTGTGGATAATGTTTCTCAAACTTAAGGAAAATGGAGGATGGTAAGGCTTGAGACTAGGTTGATGTTTTGGTAACTCTTTCATGGCCATTTTGACCATGAATGGGGATGATTTTGTGGACTAAAGGGGGGAGCCAAATTTGGGTAGTGAATTTTGGTGATAGGCTAGTTTGGTTGGTAGCTTTTGGGGGTATTACCTTTTGGTCATTTTTGCTTTTGCAAAACACATTTTTCTCTCCATCCATTTTCTCCCTAGCCAAATGTGCCAACAACTTTGAGTAAACAAATATTTCTTTTGTCATTTCTTTTGACCATTTTGGATTAGTTGCTCTCTCTCTCCAAATCTTTTTCTTCTCCTTGTGACCGAAATCACATAGCTAACAAGGATCTTTTCTTTTCTTTTTTTTTCTTTTTTCTTTTTCCTCTTTTTCCTCCCCAATGTCGAATGCACATTGCTCCTAAACTCAACTCTTTTCTTTCTCTTTTCTCTCTTGAAAATCGAATCTCATCATCTCCTTCTTTCATCCTTTTATTTTCTTCTCAACTAAATTTTCTTCATTATTTTTCTCTCATGGCCGAATGCTAGATTGCTCTATTGCCGAACCATTTTCCTTTTCTTTGTTTATTCATAGTCGAATCTTCCATTATACATAAGTATTCTTCTCAATCATTTCTTTTTCAACCGTGGACAATAGTGTGATTTTGGAGGGCAGAAACTCAAGAGTTAGTGAGTGTCGTGAATCGTTGGAATCGATCTTAAGAGTTAAGGTAAGGAGTTTATTCAAGGATTCTCATATTACTCATCATATTGGTATAGATGGTTTATTAATCGATTTCATTTTAGGGGACGTTATCGCTCGATTGTCATCTTGTGGAACGAGGATTATTGTGGTAAGCCATCTCGTTTTTGAAATTGTTAGTCATAATTTCGATAATTAATTAGTCAGACTAATGATCTTATGTTAATAGAGACAATCAAGATAGGGAAGAAAAGGGCGGTAAATAGTGTTCAGAAGAGGGGTGGTTCCGTTATTCCCCCTAAGTTTAAATGAAGGGCTATTTCGGAAATCTGAGATTTTTCACTGGGTTGCGAACCCTCATCCGAGGAGAACCAGTTGTTTGAAGTCATTCGTACTCCCGAACCTTTGTTTGTTCGTGGATTCTCATCGGGTAACGAACCAACAATCGGGGAGAAACCACAAATAGAAGTGGTTCAAAATTCTGAGGGTAAAGATTTAGATCGTTTATCAATAGTGTAGTTTTATAAATAATAGTGTTCTAATTTATCGTATTGCATTTAGGTATTGACGAATGGGAAAGTCTAGTTCTCACAGTAATCAGGTGTGTAACTTCACACTTATCTCAGGTTAGATGCTATACCGTAAGTATTGGGAAAAATCGTAAAGTTGACAGAATTGGAAAATGCGTAATAATTAGTATTTTTGTGTAAATACATGAAAACTGTTAAAATTGCAAAAAAAATTACGAAAATGCCCTCAATGAGTTAATTGGTAAATGGTAAATTTTATGCCTCGTGTAATTGGGCCAAAAATCTGCTAGATCGTTAAATGGGCCAAAAAATTTGCTAGATCGTTAAATGGGCTAAAAAATCTGCTAGATCGTTAATGGGCCAAAAAATCTGCTAGATCGTTAAATGGGCCGAAAAATCTGCTAGATCGTTAAATGAGCCAAAAATCTACTAGATTGATATGTGGGCCAAAGTTGCTAGATTGCTAATGGGCTAAATATTATTTTGTATTATGGGCCATAATAAAAACTTGAAATATAGACTCACATGTATTTTGGCTTTTTGCTAAATTATCATATGGATATAGACTGTTATGCATACATTTTGCATGGGTTGGGAAAAATGATGAAGAGAAGAAAGGCTTGTTGCCAAAATCTAGTTCGGTGGCTCTGCCACAAATATTTCAATGGCTTAATGCCTCTAGTTCGGTGACTTTGTCACAATCTAGTTCGGTGGTGCACCACAAAATTATTAAAAATGGCTTAATGCCTATGATTGGTGTGTTGGCGGGGTGGGTTGACTTGATCCCCACAGGTGTGATGGTTGGTACGGGTGGTGTGTAGCAGATGGAAATTAGGTTGGTTGGGAAATTTCATTTTGCATGTATTTCATTTATTATATTGCTAAATCCGTTGATGGGCTCAAGCCCAGAAATAATGACTTGATGATCTGGCCCAGTGGATATAGTAAGTGAGTTATACACTGAGTTCTGAGTAACTCACTCCCTTAAATTTTCCATCTCAGGTAATGGCAATTGACGGAGGCTTGGGCCGAGGATGACTTCGTGGAGGCCATACTGCGAATATGGGTTTTATAAACTATGAACTTATATTAAGTGCTTTCTTTAAATTACTATTTTGGATGTGATGTAAGAAGGCCTTTATTAATATTTTATGGATTTTTATATGTGGATGATTTAAATTTTATTTTAGATATTTAATATGGGCTTATGTTAATCCTATAATATTTCTTTAAAATACTTTTTTTTAAAACATATGAGATTCTATATTCTTATTTTCAAATTCTTTTGAACTCTTTAAAAACTATTTTAAGGTTTTGACAGTTGAATACTAAACGATAAAATTTTAACAAATGTTTCTTAAATTCATCGATTTCAAATCATTTTCTTGGTTTTTATTAAAGTTCTCCTTCAAGAGGTTTTGGAGAACTATTTTACTTAAATCATTAGAGAATAAACAGGATGTTCGATCTGTGTGACAAACCAAATCTCGTCTTGACGCATAGACCTGGTTTAGGGTGTTACAGTTTGTTTAAGTATGTGTGATTCATGAAATCATGATAGGAATATTACCAATATGTTTAAGTAAATATTTCATGCGTGACTTATAAGCTTAACCTAGAAGTTGTTTCATATTATGTTATGTGCATTACTTGGGTATTGGCTTTGGTTGAATAAGGTATATAGTGCATTGTGGATAATGGATAAACTTTTGCTTATTTTGGCATGCACCTACAGGGCAAAACATGAAAGAATAAGGTTAAACTTTATGCAAGTAATAAATGAATTTGGTATATTAATGATCCAATGGAATTATATTCACTTGTAAATATTCGATTATGGCATTATCTTATTGGGTGTTTATATTTTTCTTGGATTGTTTATACATATATATGTTCGGTCATGAGGCTTTTAAAAGTTAAATCATTGTTGTGAATAACTAGATATGGTATGCATGTGATTTTATATATGTGGTCAATTGATTGGTATAAGTTGACTAGGGATAAACCTATATATTCAACTATGCTATTCAAAATGACCAAATGAATAGTGCTTTGTTATTTGAATAGATTTATTATTTCTAAATGATGTTAAAGATATTATTTTGAGATGACTAGTTATTTGTGATATCATTAATTAATTATGTGTTGATTATGTAATTAGTTTTAATTGATGTTAATGATATAATTTGTGATATGTTCGTTAATGTTTTAATATTAGAAGGGATGTACATGTTTAATCGTGAAAGTATAGATTGGTACGCATCTATTAATGAATTAGTTTTTTATAAGGTGCATTGACTGGTGGTTGGATAAGTAATG
Source organism: Gossypium rotundifolium (assembly GCA_025506655.1). Taxonomy (NCBI): domain Eukaryota; kingdom Viridiplantae; phylum Streptophyta; class Magnoliopsida; order Malvales; family Malvaceae; genus Gossypium; species Gossypium rotundifolium. Next base: position 79,750,398 of record CP106732.1, on the reverse strand, counting down.
CCCGTAACCCTAATCCGGCGATGAATACGGGTTAGGGGTGTTACAGCCATCAAGGTAGAAAAGTAACTCAAGCGTAAAGGCCCAAGTCAAGGATTTTCCACTTCTAACACATCCAAGTGGGGTCAAAGTTCGAGTAAAGGTTTTCTAACTTCTTGAGGAAAGGATTCTACAGCACCTCCGAAAACTAACAAGCCTAATACTGTTGTAGATAAAGGCAAGGCACCTAAGGTTTCTTTCAATCGTAATCGAGACATTAAATGCTTAAATGTCTTGGAAGAGGTCACATAGCCAGCCAATGTCCAAATCGTAGAACCATGGTGATTTGTTTCGATGGCAAAATTGAGACGGAGGATGAAGAAGAAAAGGAGTCTGAATCAATTTCTGAAGCTGAGGACGACCTAGAACAACCCGTGGAAGGCAAATTACTTATTGTCAAAAGGAATCTTAGTCTTCAAGGCATGGATAATGAGTTACAATAGGAGAACATATTTCATACCCGATGTCAAGTTCCCTATCTTCTATTTCTTTTTCTTCCTTCTTTCTTCTTACAAAAAACTCACAAACATCTCTCTCCCTAATTCTTCACCATGGCCGAATGTCAATGATCATCTCCTTAGCTGAATATTTCTCTTCACATATTTTTTTCCTTCTCAATCATTCTTTCTACTCACGTTTTGATCAATCGGTAAGAACCCTCTTCAATGCTTTATTTTTCTTTTTCTTTTTCTGAATCTATATATTGGCTTGGGAGGGTCTTTTTGACCGAAAATGTCATCATCTACCTCTCTCTTAGACAAATTCTTTTTCGTCTTTATAGTGAAATAGAGAAAGGTCGAATTACCATTTCTTCGAAGTTATCTCATAATCACTAGAATTCGGATCAAAAACCTTCAAGGTTAGAATTCTTCACAGATTTCATGATCATCCTTTATTTATTAAGAGGATTAATAGTATGAAAAGGAGTAACCAATTATTTTTTATAGGGATTTATTCGTGGATCACTTGGAACATCGTGGCAAGCCTATCTATACCATTTTCTTAAGTCCATACTTTAATAGATTATTGATTTATTGAAGATCTAACGAATGGAGGCTCGTAGTAATGTGTTGAAAAGGAAATCTAGTGGTAATCTCAAAAGGAGTGGATTGATGATCCCAACTCCTAAATTCAAACGTAGGGCCATTTCAGCAATTCGAGACTTTCCACTGGGTTGTGGACCCTCCTCTGGTGAAAATCAATTATTCGAGGTTATTCACTGTTCTGAGCCATTAGCTATTCGGGGTTTTCCAACGGGTTGTGAACCGTCATCCAGAGAGAATCGGTAAATAGTAGTTATTCGAGATTTTGAGGGTAAAAATCTAGACCGCTTATCTTAGAATGGATTTATTATAAGTGTTAATGATCTAATCGAGCGTTAAAATATTTTTAGGTGTTGATGATCAGGGAAGTGTAGTGCTTACCGTAATCAGGTGTGTAATCTCACACCATATTTCATGGGATAGATATTTATATTGTGACTAATGGTAAATCGCTTGATTTAGTCACTTGTTAGTGAAATCGGGTAAGATGGCGTAATTATCATTATTTTGGTAGAAACTATAAAAATCGGTATTAAGACTGTGATAAATGGGCCAAATGTGATATGTGATAAATGGGCCATATTGTTCGTAATAATTATATGAATGGAATATTGTAATTGGATATGCATATTATATACACGATTTGCATGGGTTGGGATTTTGATGAAGAGAAGTTCAGGTAGCTTTGCTACAAAATTCTGGTGGCTTGTCCACAAATTGATATATGGCTTAATGCCCAGTTTGGTGTGTTGGCGGGGTGGGTAACTAAAGCTCCCCACAGGTGTGTTGGTTGGTACGAGTGGTGTGTAGTGGATGGAAAACTAGGCTTGGTTGGGAAATTGCATAACACATGCATGTTATATATGATATCATGTTATGATTTCAAATGGGCTTTGGCCCAATAAATGCTTAATTGAATTTTTGGCCCAGTGACAATGGTAAGTGAGTTACACACTGAGTTCTAAGTAACTCACCTCGTTTTCTTTACCCTCCTCAGGTAATGATCAGTGATGGAGGCTTGGGCCGGGGACTACTCAGTGGAGGCCATACTACAAATAATGGGTTATTTAAATTTCAAATTTCTTTTTAAGTACTTTTTATTATTTTTGCTATTTTGTAATAAGGCTTCTGGTTAAATTTTTATGGATGTTTTACTTGTGGATGGATTTTATAATATGATTTAAATACTTAAGTGGGATTATTTTTCTAAAAATAGAAATAAATGTTTTTGTTAAATAAACGTCATAAAGGGTTTCATTCTTAAATAGTTTTAACTTGGTAATTTTTCTCGTAATAATATTTTTAAAATTTTATTTTCAAATTACTTTGAACTCTTTAAATTTTCTCAAAATATTAAATAAATTTTTCCTAAGTTTCAATTTATAAATTTTTACGACCCAAATTATTAGATTTAGTAATCAAACTTAGTTTTCAATAACTCCACGTTAAAATGTTTTTAAAAATCTGTTTTCTTTAAATCTTTAAAAGACTAGGTGTATGTTCATTTTGTGTGACATGTCAAATTTTGTCTTAACGCATAGACCGGGTTTGGGGTGTTACATTTTATGGTATCAGATCTTGATTCAAAACTCGGCTGTGGTGTGGGTTCAACAACATTTATTGTTCAAAACTATTTGAATTATGTTTTTAAATGTAGTATAGCACCTTGAGTATCCAGCAGCAAGTCAAGTAAGTGTATTGAAATTTAATGATTATTATTGTGATATGACTATAGGAACACTCTAGAATTTTTAGTTTTAGATGTTGAAACTATAGAGATTGAGACTATAGGATGCGTTTATGAAAACAACTCTACATCCTATATCTCATAAAATATCGTTAATAAAACACTGAAATAGAATACTAATTTATAAAACTTGTAATCAGATTAAAACAAAATAGTCAATATGAATGCCAGAGGGCGTAGACGTGGTAGACGTGGCCATGGTAGAGGTCAAGGTGCTAGAGTTGTGTCTGAGGCAATATTTCATAAGAGGCCCAGGAATGATGAATCAGTTCAAGCTAGAGCACCTGCGGCTACCAATCAGATTCAACCTTGTGCTGACTATGGGAGACGACACTCTGGTGAATGCTGGAAGAGAACCGGTGGATGCTTCAAATGTGGTCCTAAGGATCATTAGCTTAAGAATTATCCTCGACGAACTACTCTGACTCAAGAAGCTCATAACTCTGATGCACAGCCAGCTAGAGGCACTCAACAGCCATCGAGGGGCCATGGACCAGGTCGAGGTGGTAATGGCGCAGTTCGAGGTTAAGGTGCACTAGATAGAGGTAATGGCTTTAGGGGTAATGTGGAGGCAAGACAGTCAGGGTTAGTTTATGCGGTTAGACGCCGAGAAGATGGTGATGCCCCTGATGTGATAACCGGTACGTTCTTCATCTTCGACGTACTTGTTACTACTTTGATTGATATCGGATCTACCCATTCGTATGTTACTAGTGCTATATCTGGAAATCTAAATATTAGATCTGAGATTACCAATAGAGAGATGATGGTAATTAGTCCTTTAGGATAGTCTGTGGTAGTGAATAAATTGTATAGAGACGTGTCTTTAGAAATTCAAAGAGAAATATTTTTGGCAGATTTGATGGAACTGCCTTTCGGTGAGTTTGATCTTATTCTGAGCATGGATTGGTTGGTAAAGCATCGTGCACAGTTGGATTGTGCAGCAAAGTAGATGACGATAAGAACTCCAGAAGATAAGGAAGTCGTGATGATAGGCGAATGGTGAAACTATTTAGCAAATGTGGTATCTACTTTAAAGGCAGAAAAGTTGGTACGGAAAGGGTGTGGAGCATTCCTAGCCTTCATTACTGCTTTGGATGCCAAGGAATTATCGGTGGAAGATGTTAGAATGGTGAAAGAATATTCAGATGTCTTTCCCGAGGAACTTTTGAGTTTACCTTCAAATCGGGAAGTAGAGTTTGGCATTGAGCTTTTGCTCGAAACGGCTCCGGTATCCATTGCTCCTTATAGGATGGCGTCGCAGGAGTTAGCAGAGCTTAAGGCTCAAATTCAGGAGTTGTTGGATCAGGGATTCATACGACCGAGTGTGTCACTGTGAGGAGCACCGGTCTTGTTCGTCAAAAAGAAGGATGGGTCGATGCGTATGTGTATTGATTATAGGCAGTTGAATAAGCTGACAATCAAGAATAGGTACCCGTTGCCGAGAATCGATGATCTGTTCGACCAACTACGAGGAGCTTTAATTTTCTCGAAGATAGATTTGAGATCGGGTTATCACCAACTTAAGGTTAAGGAGACGGATATTCATAAGACGACGTTTCTAACTCGTTATGGACACTATGAGTTTTTGGTGATCCATTTGGGTTGACCAATGCACCAACTCTATTTATGGACATGATCAACCGAGTCTTTCAACCCTACCTAGACCAGTTCGTGGTGGTGTTCATAGATGATATCTTAGTATACTCGAGGAATGAAGAAGAGCATGACGCACATCTGCGCATAGTATTGCAATTATTGCAAGAAAAGTAACTTTTTGCCAAATTTAGTAAGTGTGAATTTTGGCTGAAGGAAGTGACCTTTTTGGAGCATGTTGTGTCTGTCGAAGGAATAAGAGTCGATCGTCGAAAAGTAGAGGCTGTGTTGGATTGGAAACCACCGAAGTCAGTGGCTGAAATTTAGATTTTCTTAGGATTGACTGGTTATTATTAGTGTTTTGTTGAAGGGTTTTGTTGATTGCTACACCCCTAACTAAATTGTTTGAAAGGGAGTACCATTTATGTGGTCAGATCAGAAGCAAGAGAGCTTTGAGAAATTAAAGAAGATTCTGACGGAAGCGCCAGTACTGATTCAACCTGAGGCTGGAAAAGAGTTTATTGTTTACTGCGATGCGTCACACACAGGCTTGGGATGTGTGTTGATGCAATGTGGAAAGGTGGTGGCTTATGCATCTCGTCAGTTAAGGACGCACGAGGTAAATTATCCCACTCATGATTTAGAGTTGGCTGCGGTGGTTTTTGCTCTAAAGATTTGGAGGCACTATCTCTATGGGGAGAAGTCGATCATTTATACGGACCATAAGAGTCTAAAGTACCTCCTTACTCAAAAGGAGTTGAACTTAAGACAGTGGAGGTGGATAGAGCTGTTGAAGGATTACGACTTCTCAATTGAGTATCACCCTAGAAAGGCTAATATGGTGACAGACGCGTTGAGTCGTAAGGTAATATCAGAGTTAAGAGCAATGTTCGCTCATCTCAGTTTGTATGAAGATGGAAGTCTGTTAGTCGAACTTCAGGTGAAACCGGTGTGGTTAGATTAGATCAAGGAAAAGCAGTCTTTAGATGAAAAACTGGGTTCCTTACTTCAGCAAGTGGAAGGTGGTGTGATAAAGGATTTTGGATTGAATAATGACGGAGTACTGTGTTTTCGAAAAATAATTTGTATGCCCAAAGATTTGAAATTAAGACAAATGATTCTGTGAGAGGCGCATAGTAGCCCCTATGGTATACACCCCGGGGGAAATAAAATGTATCGAGACCTTCGTGATTAGTATTGGTGGCCAGGGTTGAAACGGGAAGTTATAGATTTCGTGAGTAAGTGCTTAGCGTGTCAGCAAGTTAAGACAGAACACCAATTGCCGTCGGGATTGCTACAACTGGTGAAGATTCCATTATGGAAATGAGAACGAATAACGATGGACTTTTTTAGTGGGTTACTGTTATCATCTACTAAGAAAGATTCTGTCTGGGTAATAGTGGATCGGTTGACGAAGACTGCTCATTTTCTACCTGTTTGTACGGATTACTCACTGAATAAGTTGGCTAAGTTGTATGTAATGGAGATCGTGAGGTTGCATGGGGTACCAGTGTCTATTATATTGACAGGGACCTTAGATTTACATCACAATTTTGGAAAGCTTTACATGAGGCTTTGGGAACAAAGTTAAACTTTAGCACGGCTTTTCATCCTCAGTCAGATGGTCAGTCGAAAAGAGTAATCCAGATTTTGGAAGATAAGGGGTTGTGTGATTGACTTCAGAGGTAGCTGGGAGGATTTTCTACCGTTAGCAGAGTTTGCGTATAACAATAGTTATCAATCCAGTATCCAAATGGCACCCTTTGAAGCATTGTATGGCCGTAGGTGTTGTACTCCTACTTGTTGGACTAAATTAGGGAAACGACAGTTATTGGGTCCTGAATTGATATCAAAGACGAAAGAAAAAGTAATAGTGATTCGGGCACGATTAAAAGAAGCTTCGGATAGACAAAAGTCGTATGCGGATCTGAGGTGGGAGATCAGGTCTTTTTAAAGGGCTCACCTTGGAAGAAGATCTTCGGATTTGGAAGGAAGGGCAAGTTGAGCCCCCGATTTATTGGACCATATCGTGTGTTGAAACATGTTGGACCAGTAGCTTACCAGCTTGAGTTACCTCCGGAATTGAGTCAGATTCATAATGTTTTCCATGTCTCAATGTTGAGGTGTTATCGATCGGATCCGTCTCATATTGTACCAGTGGAAGAAGTTAAGTCCTGATTTGACTTTGAAGGAGGAACTAGTGCAAATTTTAGATCGAGATGTAAAGGTGCTAAGAAAGAAGTCATTACCATTGGTTAAGGTTCTTTGGCGTAATCACGGAGCGGAGGAAGCTACGTGGGAATCTGAGGACACAATTCAATAGTAATATCCTCACCTCTTTTAACCAGGTAAATTTTGAGGACGAAATTTTCTTAAGGGAGTAGAATTGTAACACCCTAGAATTTGAGTTTGTATGTGTTACATTAAATTGGTGATTAAGCTTGTTAGATTATTAATTTTGTTTGTTAAGGAGGTCCTAAGAAGGCTTGGGATCTATTTGGACTAGTGAAAATTTTTAGCATATGGCACTTTAAGAGAGGGAGTCAATGGATTTATAGCATATGGAAATTTTTGAGTAAGTATCTAGCATAAATGAGCTATTGGCTAAGAGGATATGTGCCATATATATTGTCTTGGGGGAAGAGGTTCGAATCTCTTGGTATGCATTTTTGTGACTTAAATTTTTGCACTCTCCTATCAAGTGTCGGCCAAGCTTTATTTTTGGTATGTTGGACTTTTAATTTTTATGGTAAGGTGGCTAAATAGATTAAGGAAACATTGAGTTTGAGGAAAGGAATCAATAGGATAAGGCAAGTGAGAGAACAAATGGCTTAATTTGTGAAATGTGCTATGGAAAGAAAGGTTGGCAAAAGTTGATCCTTGATGGCTATGAACTTGGACAATTTTTGGGGCTAGGGAGGTTGGCCGAATTTTGTTAGTAGCTTGATAGGGATTAGGAGCTAGTTTGGTCAATTTCTTTAGCAACATAAGTATTATTTTCCTTTCTCTCCAAAACCCTTTCCCTAGCCGAATGTGGTTGTAGCAATAGGTAAATTTTTGGTTGTTTGGCCATTTCTTTTTGACCAAATTAGTATCATCTTCTTTTCTCTCCAAACTCTTTTCTCCTTTGTGCCGAAACCATGCAACTTTGAAGAAGCATAATTTATTTTCTTTTTCTTCCCTTTGGCCGAATGCACACCAACCACAAGACTCTTTCTTTGTTCATCTTCCATCCTTGAAAATCGACACATAAACACCCTATCTTCTATTTCTTTTTTTTCCTTCTTTCTTCTTACAAAAAACTCTCAAACATCTCTCTCCCTAATTCTTCACCATGGCCGAATGTCAATGATCATCTCCTTAGCTGAATCTTTCTCTTCACATATATTTTTTTCCTTCTCATTCATTCTTTCTACTCACATTTTGATCAATCGGTAAGAACCCTCTTCAATGCTTTATTTTTCTTTTCTTTTGCCGAATCTATATATTGGCTTGGAAGGGTCTTTTTGACCGAAAATGTCATCATCTACCTCTCTCTTAGACAAATTCTTTTTCGTCTTTATATAGAGAAAGGCTGAATTACCATTTCTTCAAAGTTATCTCATAATCACTAGAATTCGGATCAAAAACCTTCAAGGTAAGAATTCTTCACGAATTTCATGATCATTCTTTATTTATTAAGAGGATTAATAGTATGGAAAGGAGTAACCAATTATTTTATATAGGGATTTATTCGTGGATCACTTGGAACTTTGTGGTAAGCCTATCTATACCATTTTCTTAAGTCCATACTTTAATAGATTATTGATTTATTGAAGATCTAACGAATGGAGGCTCGTAGTAATGTGTTGAAAGGGAAATCTAGTGGTGATCTCAAAAGGAGTGGATTGACGATCCCAACTCCTAAATTCAAATTGTAGGGCCGTTTCGGCAATTCGAGACTTTCCACTGGGTTGTGGACCCTCCTCTGGTAAAAATCAATTATTCAAGGTTATTCACAGTTTTGAGCCTTTAGCTGTTCAGGGTTTTCCAACGGGTTGTGAACCGTCATCTGAAGAGAATCGATAAATAGTAGTTATTCGAGATTCGAGGGTAAAAATCTAAACCGCTTATCTTAGAATGGATTTATTATAAGTGTTAATGATCTAATCGAGCGTTAAAATATTTTTAGGTGTTGACGATCAGGAAAGTATAGTGCTTACCGTAATCAGGTGTATAATCTCACACCATATTTCATGGGATAGATATTTATATTGTGACTAATGGTAAATCGCTTGATTTAGTCACTTGTTAGTGAAATCGGGTAAGATGGCGTAATTATCATTATTTTGGTAGAAGCTATAAAAATCGGTATTAAGACTGTGATAAATGGGCCAAATGTGATATGTGATAAATGGGCCATATTGTTCGTAATAATTATATGAATGGAATAGTGTAATTGGATATGCATATTATATACATGATTTGCATGGGTTGGGATTTGATGAAGATAAGTTCAGGTAGCTTTGCTACAAAATTCTAGTGGCTTGCCCACAAATTGATATACGGCTTAATGCCCAGTTTGATATATGGCTTAATGCCCAGTTTGGTGTGTTGGCAGGGTGGGTGACTAAAGCTCCCCACAGGTGTGTTGGTTGGTACGGGTGGTGTGTAGCGGATGGAAAACTAGGTTTGGTTGAGAAATTGCATAACACATGCATGTTATATATGATATTATGTTATGATTTTAAATGGGCTTTGGCCCAATAAATGCTTAATTGAATTTTTGGCCCAGTGACAATAGTAAGTGAGTTACACACTGAGTTCCAAGTAACTCACCCCATTTTACTACGGTAATGATCAGTGATGGAGGCTTGGGCCGGGGACAACTCAGTGGAGGCCATACTACGAATAATGGGTTATTTAAATTTCAGATTTCTTTTTAAGTACTTTTCATTATTTTTGCTATTTTGTAATAAGGCTTCTGGTTAAATTTTTATGGATGTTTTACTTGTGGATGGATTTTATAATATGCTTTAAATACCTAAGTGGGATTATTTTTCTAAAAATAGAAATAAACATTTTTCTTAAATAAACGTATGAAAAGGGTTTCATTCTTAAATAGTTTTACCTCGGTAATTTTTCTGTAACAATATTTTTAAATTTTTGTTTTCAAATTACTTTCGAACTCTTTAAATTTTCTCAAAATATTAAATCAATTTTTCCTAAGTTTCAATTTATAAATTTTACGAACCAAATTATTAGATTTAGTAATCAAACTTAGTTTTCAATAACTCCACGTTAAAATGTTTTTAAAAATTCATTTTCTTTAAATCTTTAAAAGACTAGGTGTATGTTCATTTTGTGTGACATGTCAAATTTTGTCTTAACGCATAGACCGGGTTTGAGGTATTACACCATTGGTTTGCTTAGCAAAATTCAGATGAATGTGGTCCTTGTAAGCTTGCTATGTTCGGACGAATTTGGGGAATAAAAGAGCAGCCTTTAATTGATTCAAAGTCATCTCCTTGGAACGCCAACCATCAGCAGCAAATAACTCCTTTTGTCATTCACGAAGCAATTGTCCCCTTTTTGGCTGTTGTTATGCATGAAGCAATCAGCTTGAATGTATGTGCATGTTCAGCTCTTTTTAGACGAATTAATGCTGGTAATTATGGTTGGCCGAATGGCCATTTTGGGCACACCAAACGTTAAGCCTTTTGTAGTTCACAAGATGCTCCTTAACTCCCTTTTCCATTAGATCAATAAATAGCTTCCATGCATGTCCCAACATAGCCATAAATGATGTCCATGCATGTTGGCCTAATGTCCCTTTGGGAACATCAAATATAATTATCACCAAACAAATAAATCGCATGCAAACAGGCATAATCACATTATCATACAAAAGGAATAAAGCCTTATCAAATATTTAAATCAGAATTGGATAAGTTTCATGGTATGCATACAATTTAAACAGATTCCAAAAGTCAAAATCAACATGTGAGTAACACATTAAATGATGGATATATTCATCACAAGCAGATAGTTGAGAAAATGCATATGGCACTCGAAAGTGAACATCCAAATCTTGCATTGAAGACATATGTAATCACTCGCACATAAACAAAAATTATCAAACACAAGATTCTTTTTGTCAATAAGTAGACCATCATTAAACATGACAGAAAGTTCAAACATTTCATGATCTAAATGATGAAAATTAGCATCATGTGTTCTATCAACAACCGAAGAGAACAAAGACTTCTCAAAATTTTCAAATGAATCACACATGTGACGCAATATAGATTCTTTCACACGAAAATTATCAAAATTATCAATCTAAAAAATCCTATCATCATTCATCGAAACATATAGATCACAATCAGGCAAAATAGAATGATTAATCTTAACATGATCTAAATGTTTGGCAAAAACATAATAAGCAACGCAAAGCTTATCACAATCCGGAGAGAGCAAAAATGCATCAACAGTTTTAGAAGACTTACCTTTATTCTCAGAAAAATCAAGATCAGTCTTACCTTGGTCGAGCAACACAAACCTTCTCTCCACGGCCAAGTAGTGTAATCGAAGCTTCGTGTTCAATTCAACCATTTTCAAATGGAAAGTGAATTTCAAATACAACCATAAAAATTGTTTAAGGAATGAATAAAATTTGAAGACAAATTAAACAAAATTCATTACCTTATCCAAGAACCAATTTCCAAAATGATTGAAATTTTTCAAGTACAATTGTCGTTGCTTGATTTTCCAACAAGACATACCAGATGGTACAAAACATATTCTTGATTTAAAAACATGATTTTGATTATTAAATTCAAGATGTGACAACGGTTTAGAAAAATCAAACATGTTAAACCAATAGGAATTGTGCAAACTCAAGATCAAACGATCAAATCTCTTAACATGTTTCAACGATTTAGTATTTGACAACGAACAAATCTCATAATATCCACAATCAAACAAATGGGGATTAAAAGAAAAGTCATAATCATACTTACTCGTGTCTTGTAATTGTTGGATTTGAGTCTCTCCACCTTCTTATTTTGCATCGCATTGATTTTCATGAGATAAACTTGCATTACCATCATTTAAAACATCAAAAATGATCGAAGGATGGCAATCAACGGTATTATCCACATAATCACAAACATTAGAAAAATTTGGTGGAGACAAACACGATTTGGGACACTTACCTTCCTTACCTTCCGGTGTAGGTGGTTCAATTTCACTTTCAACCTTACCTTTTTCGATCATTTGAAAGCGTCATTCTTCCGGAGGTATTGAAGTTGAAGAACATCTTTCGATCCTTCGGGAACCTGAAATGAAGAAACAAATAAAGAACAAACTTCAAATGAGTTAGTTAAATCAACTCGCTCTTTTTCTCACTCATCTTGTTCTTTCACTTCTTTTTATATCTCAATTTCTTTTCTTGCTTTTTCAACATCTTTTCTTTTCAAATTCTTTTCTTCTTTTTCAACTTCCACTCTCATTTTTATTTTTTTCTTTCGAACTCTTTTTCAATTTCTTTTTGTTCTTTCTCTTTTTCTTTTTCATTTGATTTTTCTTTTTCATTTTGATTACAATAAGAGGATGATTCAAAAGAATCAAAAATACAAGGAATTGATTCTAAGATTGAAGCGATGTTCTCATAGATATCACGATCAATTCTTTGTGGAAGATGCTTCGTGCGTGACATCTTGGAATCATAAGACGAATAACTTATGCTTGCGTATTCATCTTCGTAAAAGGCTTCACACTCGTTAGTCGCTTTGTTTCACCTTGAATTCCTCCTCGAATGATTTGAACCACTTCGAGAATGATCTGTCATAGAGGAATACTTGGACGCATATGAACCACGTTCACTTCCTCGTTGATAACTTTGAAAAGTTTCAAATTTGTGGTTTGATTCATACCGTCTTGAACTTTTTCAGGAATAAGAATCTCGATCCACGATCTCTCCTCGAATGTTCTTCTAAAGTGTGTCTTTGAGACGACCTTGACTCCGTCCTTCGATTTGAAGAAAGTCGCTCTTGCTGGTCTCATTCCTCAATTCGATCCAATCGCTTATACAACTTGTCAAACTTGGTATTCATGACTCTTTGCATTTCGTTCAACAAATATTGATATTCAGACTCTGAGAACACTTCTTGATTCATGTTTATTTTCTGAAAAGAAAGACTTTCAAAAAGAATAAAACAAAAAATTAAATCCTCACCATAAAATTCTCACAAGTCATTCGCAAAGAAAAATCGCTCACACTCGTGTTTCACTCATATAAGGCTTTTCTATAATGTAGCACTCGTGCCTTTTACTGCTCTCTCTCGCTCTCACAATTTTGTACTTCGTTTCGAAAGACTTATTGCAGCTTGAGGGTTGGCTTCAAAATTGGTTAACAAAGGTTTGACGTTGGGTATCGGGTAGGCTAAAAGAAGGAAAAGGCAAATGGAGTAAGGGTGGGTGGCATTGGGTAAAAAGAGAAAATACCAAATGATGGTAGAAGAAATTTTTTCTGTGAAGATCGGGGTAAGAAGATGAGACTAGAAACAACAAGTACTTGCCAAACTTTCAATAGAAAACTTCACTTCTATTTTTTCTTCTTTTTTTCTTTTTTTTCTTCTCTTTTTTTTGTATTTTTTTCCACTTCAAATGTAAAAAGATGAATACAAAAGAAATAAAATACAACTTTTTTTCAAAATTTTTTTGAATTTACGCACTTACTTCAGATTTACGATGTTCGTCGTAGCTCCTCATTTTCTAGCTCTGATACCAAATGATACGATCCGTCTTGGGATGAGTCGAAATGTATTTGAGTTGCCCAATCGTCTACGAGGAGGAGATAAGCCTTTCGGGAAATAATAGGGAAATACGGATGAGTTCACAAAAGCTTAAGTGAAATTGTTTAGAAGATGGGTTAAGTTAGGAATAGAGGTGTTTAAGTGTGGGAATGATTTAGATATGGAGAAGGATAGGCTCGATTTTATGATGAAAGAAAAATGGACAAAAGATAGATGATGTTTCGGTGGGAATGGATTAAAGAACTTAAACCAGAAATGATTCAACACAAGTATGTGTCACCCCAGTTTCTATAACATTTAAGGTGGAACATGGTAGTCAATGATGGACCAAAGACCCGTTACTTAGCGAAGTAAGTGATACGATCCGCCTCGGGGTGAGTCGAGTCGTATTTGAGTTTGCCCGATCGTCTGCGAAGGAGTATTGTTTGATGTGTTTTAAAGAAAGTAAAAATGGTTATGTTTTTGGTAAAATGGCAGCAACTTGGGTTGAAGAAGAATTAGGTAGATGAAAAGGTTTTATGATTGAAACAAGAAAGAACCCTTAATAGAGGATTAAGGACCCGAATCTTATAGGTTCAAAGGAATGGATGAATTGGATAGAACCTCGACCCACTATCTAGCAAGATAGGAACCTCGGTATAAAGGTTTGAACACCACACCCAAATGGATGATAAGTTCGAAACAAGTCAGATTGATGCCACTAGTGTAATATCCCGGGTTAAGGGCTATTTTATTTTGGCTTTGCCGCATGTGCTTGATGTGTTATGTTGTTATTTCGATGTTGTTGGGGCTTAGTTATAAGCTAGGTGTAAGCTCGAGTGGTAGGAAAAATTTTTGTTTTTGGGCTTTATGTGATAGGGGCTGAAGGAGCTGGGTCTTATGTATTTTATTTGGTGAATTGTTGCACAAGTGAAGAGCTAGCAAAGTGGCAAAGCATGCGCCACTTAGAGCTTGTGTGTGGCGTCAAGTGCAAGGGAGGATGTCCTGGGTTCAAGCTACGAAAATCCCATATTTTTGTTCCATTTTGACGACATGGAGGGGAGGAGTTGTAGGCAGTTCAAACTCTGCCTTGGACTAAGTCTTCCTATTTGAATGGTGGGTGGAGAGCAAATTGTGGAGGAGGACTTGGTCAAGGTAATTTGAATTGGTGGCTTGGGAGTGTTTGGGGGGAGTTTGGCCGGTTTTGGAGAGATTTTGGGGGAGAGAAATGAGTGGCCGGTTGGTGTTGTAGGGGTGTGCCGAATTTGCCTTTAGCAAGTGTGCATTTTCGGTCAAATTCTTTTTGGTAAGCCGATTTTTCTTTGAGTCAAAAGCTAGCAAAAACTTCTTCTCTTTTTCTCCTTTAACCGAAAGTCCAAGTATCGTTTTGCCAAATTGCTTTGCATCTTTTACTTAGTGTGTGTGTGGCCGAATATTGTTCCCTTTTCCACTTGCATCTTGTGTAAACCGAAACCTCAAGCACCTACACTTGCCGAAACTACAACACTTTCTTCTCCACATTTTTTTTCTCTTTTCTCATTTGAAAACCTTGGTAGCCGAATGTTCATCCCTCTCTCCCTTTCTTTTCCAATTGTTGAAGCCGAAACTAGTTTCTTTTCTCTCCCTTCTTGACCGAAACACAACCTTCCAAAAACTTCATCCTCCATCCTCTTTTTCTTTAAACCGAAAGCACCCTCTATTCATCCTTTTATCTTCTTCTTTTCTTCTCCAAACCCTTTAGCCGTTTGTTCCCAATCGTTTTCTTTCATTGCTCTTAGGCTGAACCTCCTTTCCCATTTTGATTAAGGGTGCTAGCCGAATCTCTTCTTTCTTCCTATAGTTTCTTTATTGCCGTATATCAGAGGGGAGTGTGACCTTGTTGGAGTCTTGTTCAATCGGTCTAGTAAGGGGTAAGTGGTTGGCCGAATGGCCATTTCTCCTCTTTCTTGTGCTTTGCCGATTTTTAGTGTATTTTAGGACCGATTTCAGTATCTGTTAAAAGGAGTTAACGTTTGGTTTGGTAATCATTTTTCGTATAGGGCCTTTGGAGTTTGAAATCAAGCAAGGAGAGCCTTCGTACTCTGTTAAGCAATCGGTAAGTGGTGGTAAGAGGTTGCTCTAATGGTTTCTTTAGAGTTGTTAAGCCAAAGTTTGATAAGACTAATGGTTTGTGTTTTAGAGGGGAGGCCGATTATCAGAAGGAATAGTGTTGGTTTGGGTTTAGTTGGAAACCGAACCATTTGCAAAGGTAAGGCTTAACGCAACCCCTTTGGTTTATCTATTTTGGCCGAATAGTTTAAGTGTTAATCCCTTGTTGGCCGATTGTAGGATCAGGGCTGTTGAGGTGATCAAGGGACTTTGACCGGTTCTTAGGATTAAAACCTTCGCTATTTCAGGTGTGTAAGCTAACACACTGATTTCTTAGTAATAAGTTAATAACCTGTGTTGTAACAAGTGAAACAGTTGATGATTGTCTTGATACCCGATAGGGTATGATCCGGATTCGGGTAAGTCCGTAGCTTTGTGAGTTCTATTGTTGATACATCTAATATTATGATCCATGGTATATGTGCTATAAGATGCAATATTGGACATGTTGGCATGAATTACATGTTTTGCATATTGTACATGAGTCAGTATGACATGTATGGGTAATATGAGAGGAGGGGGAGTATGATATCCGTGTCTTTGGGACACTTTGTGTCTTTGGGACACCGAGGTTTGGCACCTCCAAGTGGTTTGGTACCACAAATGATATTTTGTGACTTTGGGTCACCAGAGGTTTGGCACCTCAACGTCTCGTCCCAGTGGCTTAGCACCACGGTGGGTTGGCCCCACAGTTGATTATACGGGATTGACGCCAGTGATTTGGTATCACACGATGGGTTGGCCCCATCATCGGATTTGTGATTGCGGTCACCGGTGATTTGGTATCACACTTGTGTCTTTGGGACACGGAGGTTTAGCACCTCATTGCGACTCGTCCACGTGGTTTGACACCACCGTGGGTTGGCCCCACTTATTAGATACTGGGATTGTCGCTAGTGATTTGGTATCACACGATGGGTTGGCCCCATCATTGATTATTCGTGACTTGGTCACCAAAGTGGTTTGGCACCACATTATGGATATCGTGACTTTGGGTCACCGGTGGTTTAGCACCACCGGTGGTTTGGTACCACACGGGTAGAAAAGGTGTAATGGATGGTTAGGAGCAGGTGCATTAATTGTATTGCTTTGCTATGATGTGTGTTAGCATGTTGTATTATCGGGAGGGGGATTTACACACTGAGTCTTGCGACTCACTCTCTCCTTTAACATTTCAGGTGACACTTAGACGCGGACATGGAGCCGGGATGGACTCGAGGTGCTCATGCCATGCTTAAATAAGGATTTGCTCAGACTTTTATAGAAATTGGTACTTAAGCTTATTTATTTCTATTTGGTTTTATTTTGGTTTGTAAATGGCCTTTAAAATTATGTTTTGTTATGTTTATGCTTAAAGTAGATTTTTAATATGCCTTAACAAATTAATTGGGTTAAAATGTGCTAAAACTTGAAAAGACAACGCTTTCAAAACTACGAAAACGATATTTTAAACTATACCATCGGGTATCACACTAAGATTTGGAATAAAGAGAACTCAAATGTTTTTCTAACTTAAACTCAATTTTCTACTAAGTCAAAATGTTCTAGTAGCAATCAGAACGACTTGAATTTCTAAATGAAATAAACGTGTTTTTAACTTCATAACCGATTAAGTTTCAAAATTTTTGAGTTTTCAAACAAACCATCGGTTTCGAACAATCATGGCCGCAATTTCTGCAAGTATGAAATTTATCAAAGGGTTTTATCAAACTTTTAAACGGAAACCTATCTTCACCAAAACACAATTTCTCCCTGTAACATACCGGACTCGGTTGTGGTGTATTGCCCGGGTTTGGGGTGTTACAATTGTGGTATCAGAGCCAAGTTCAAAGGCTCAGCTGTGGGCCTGAGGCCCAAAATGTTTTCAAAAGTTTGTTTTTGTTTTTAAAAGTATGGTGTGAAAGGCATGGCACCGAGTCTCCGGCACCAATCCACCCAGGTAAGTACCCCTTACTATTGTTTGTGATAATGATATTGATGAGATGTGATTGGATGGCTAGTGATAGTAAGACTACTTTAGAAATTAAAACTGATAGGGCTCAGTGGACTCGTGAAAACAAAGCTCCTTTAATATTCATAAGACTTTGCTTTAAAAGCAATTGGAATAATTACTAATGCATAAAATTCTTTAAATCGACGAGATTTAATCATGAGTAAGCTCCCCCACAGGTGTGTTGGTTGTGCGGGTGTGGTGTAGCGGATGGAAAACTAGGTTTGGTTGAGAAATTGCATACCACATGCATGTTATATATGATATTATGTTATGATTTTAAATGGGCTTTGGCCCAATAAATGCTTAATTGAATTTTTGGCCCGATGACAATAGTAAGTGAGTTACACATTGAGTTCCAAGTAACTCACCCCATTTTACTACTGATGTGATCATTGATGGAGGCTTGGTAGGGGACAACTCAAATGGAGGCCATACTACTTAATAATGGGTTATTTAAATTTTGATTTCTTTTAAGTACTTTTCATTATTTTGCTATTTTGTAATAAGGCTTACGGTTAAATTTTTATGGATGTTTTACTTGTGGATGGATTTTATAATATGCTTTAAATACCTAAGTGGGATTATTTTTCTAAAATAGAAATAAACGTTTTCTTAAATAAGCGTATGAAAAGGTTTCATTCTTAAATAGTTTTACCTCGGTAATTTTTACCGAACAATATTTTTAAATTTTTGTTTTCAAATTACTTTGAACTCTTTAAATTTTCTCAAAATATTAAATCAATTTTTCCTAAGTTTCAATTTATAAATTTTACTGAACCAAATTATTAGATTTAGTAATCAAACTTAGTTTTCAATAACTCCACGTTAAAATATTTTTAAAAATTCATTTTTCTTAAATCTTTAAAAGACTAGGTGTATGTTCATTTTGTATGACATGTCAAATTTTATCTTAAGGCATAGACCAAGTTTGAGGTATTACACCATTGGTTTGCTTAGCAAAATTCGCATGAATGTGGTCCTTGTAAGTTTGCTATGTTGAGATTTAATTTGGGGAATAAAAGAGCCTTTTAATTGATTCAAAGTCATCTCCTTGAACGCCAACCATCGTGACAGAATAACTCCTTTTGTCATTCACGAAGCAATTGTCCCTTTTTGGTGTTGTTATGCATGAAGCAATCAGCTTGAATGTATGTGCATGTTCTCTTTTTAGACCGAATTAATCTTTGGTAATTATGGTTGGTAGAATGGCCATTTTGGGCACACCAAAGCGTTAAGCCTTTAGTAGTTCACAAGATGCTCCTTAACTCCCTTTTCGATAGCTCAATAAATAGCTTCCATGCATGTCCCAACATAGCCATAAATGATGTCCATGCATGTTGGCCTAATGTCCCTTTAGGAACATCAAATATAATTATCACCAAACAAATAAATCGCATGCAAACAGGCATAATCACATTATCATACAAAAGAAATAAAGCCTTATCAAATATTTAAATCGAATTGGATAAGTTTCATGGTATGCATACAATTTAAACAGATTCCAAAGTCAAAATCAACATGTGAGTAACACATTAAATGATGGATATATTCATCACAAGCGTGATAGTTGAGAAAATGCATATGGCACTCGAAAGTGAACATCCAAATCTTGCATTGAAGACATATGTAATCACTCGCACATAAACAAAAATTATCAAACACAAGATTCTTTTTGTCAATAAGTAGACCATCATTAAACATGACGAGAAAGTTCAAACATTTCATGATCTAAATGATGAAAATTAGCATCATGTGTTCTATCAACAACCAAGAGAACAAAGACTTCTCAAAATTTTCAAATGAATCACACATGTGACGCAATATAGATTCTTTCACACTAAAATTATCAAAATTATCAATCAAAAAATCCTATCATCATTCATCATCAAACATATAGATCACAATCGGGCAAAATAGAATGATTAATCTTAACATGATCTAAATGTTTGGCAAAAAATTATAATAAACAGCATAAAGCTTATCACAATCAGGAGAGACAAAAATGCATCAACAGGTTTAGAAGACTTACCTTTATTCTCGTAAAATCGAGATCGGCCTTACCTTGGTGAAGCAACACAAACCTTCTCTCCACCGGCCAAGTAGTGTAATCAAACTTCGTGTTCAATTCAACCATTTTCAAATGGAAAGTGAATTTCAAATACAACCATAAAAATTGTTTAAGGAATGAATAAAATTTGAAGACAAATTAAACAAAATTCATTACCTTATCCAAGAACCAATTTCCAAAATGATTGAAATTTTTCAAGTACAATTGTCGTTGCTTGATTTTCCAACAAGACATACCAGATGGTACAAAACATATTCTTGATTTAAAACATGATTTTGATTATTAAATTCAAGATGTGACAACGGTTTAGAAAAATCAAACATGTTAAACCAATAGGAATTGTGCAAACTCAAGATCAAGCGATCAAATCTCTTAACATGTTTCAACGATTTAGTATTTGACAACGAAAAATCTTATAATATCCACAATCAAACAAATGGGGATTAAAAGAAAAGTCATCATCATACTTACTCGTGTCTTGTAATTGTTGGATTTGAGTCTCTCCACCTTCTTATTTTGCATCGCATTGATTTTCATGAGATAAACTTGCATTACCATCATTTAAAACATCAAAATGATCGAGGATGGCAATCAACGGTATTATCCACATAATCACAAACATTAGAAAATTTGGTGGAGACAAACACGATTTGGGACACTTACCTTCCTTACCTTCCGGTGTAGGTGGTTCAATTTCACTTTCAACCTTACCTTTTTCGATCATTTGAAAGCGTCATTCTTCCGGGAGGTATTGAAGTTGAAGAACATCTTTCGATCCTTCGGGAACCTGAAATGAAGAAACAAATAAAGAACAAACTTCAAATGAGTTAGTTAAATCAACTCGCTCTTTTTCTCACTCATCTTGTTCTTTCACTTCTTTTTATATCTCAATTTCTTTTCTTGCTTTTTCAACATCTTTTTCTTTTTCAAATTCTTTTTCTTCTTTTTCAACTTCCACTCTCATTTTTATTTTTTTTCTTTCGAACTCTTTTTCAATTTCTTTTTGTTCTTTCTCTTTTTCTTTTTCATTTGATTTTTCTTTTTCATTTTGATTACAATAAGAGGATAATTCAAAAGAATCAAAAATACAAGGAATTGATTCTAAGATTGAAGCGATGTTCTCATAGATATCACGATCAATTCTTTGTGGAAGATGCTTCGTATGCATTGATATCTTGGAATCATAAGATTAATAACTTATGCTTGCGTATTCATCTTCGTAAAAAGGCTTCACACTCGTTAATCGCTTTGTTTCACCTTGAATTCCTCGTCGAATGATTTGAACCACTCGAGAATGATCATCATAGAGGAATACTTGGGCGATATGAACCACGCTCACTTCCTCGTTGATAACTTTGAAAAGTTTCAAATTTGTGGTTTGATTCATACCGCCTTGAACTTTTTCAGAATAAGAATCGATCCACGCTCTCCTCGAATGTTCTTCTAAAGTGTGTCTTCGAGACGACCTTGACTCGAATCCTTCGATTTGAAGAAAGAAGCTCTTGCTTGGTCTCATTCCTCAATTCGATCCAATCGCTTATACAACTTGTCAAACTTGGTATTCATGACTCTTTGCATTTCGTTCAACAAATATTGATATTCGAACTGAAGAACACTTCTTGATTCATGTTTATTTTCCTAAAGAAAGACTTTCAAAAGAATAAAACAGTAAAATTAAATCCTCACCATAAAATTCTCACAAGTCATTCATGAAGAAAATTGCTCACACTCGTGTTTCACTCGTATAAGACTTTTTTATAATGTAGCTTTCGTGCCTTTATCGCTTCTCTCTCGCTCTCACAATTTTGTACTTGTTTGAAAGACTTATTGCAAGCTTGAGGGTTGGCTTCAAAATTGGTTAACAAAGGTTTGACGTTGGGTATCGGGTAGCAAAAAAGAAGGAAAAGGCAAATGGAGTAAGGGTGGGTGGCATTGGGTAAAAGAGAAAATACCAAATGATGGTAGAAGAAATTTTTCTGTGAAGATCGGGTAAGAAGATGAGACTAGAAACAACAAGTACTTGCCAAACTTTCAATAGAAAACTTCACTTCTATTTTTTCTTCTTTTTTCTTTTTTCTTCTCTTTTTTTTGTATTTTTTTCCACTTCAAATGTAAAAAGATGAATACAAAAGAAATAAAATACAACTTTTTTTCCAAATTTTTTTGAATTCGCGACTTACTTCAGATTTACGATGTTCGCCGTAGCTCCTCATTTTCTAGCTCTGATACCAAATGATAGGATCCATCTTGGGATGAGTCGAAATGTATTTGAGTTGCCCAATCGTCTACGAGGAGGAGATAAGCCTTTCGGGAAATAATAGGGAAATACGGATGAGTTCACAAAAGCTTAAGTGAAATTGTTTAGAAGATGGGTTAAGTTAGGAATAGAGGTGTTTAAGTGTGGGAATGATTTAGATATGGAGAAGGATAGGCTCGATTTTATGATGAAAGAAAAATGGACAAAAGATAGATGATGTTTCGGTGGGAATGGATTAAAGAACTTAAACCAGAAATGATTCAACACAAGTATGTGTCACCCGGTTTCTATAACATTTAAGGTGGAACATGGTAGTCGATGATGGACCAAAGACCCATTGCATTAATGAAGTAAGTGATACGATCGAATTCGGGGAGTCATTTAGTCGTATGTGAGTTTGCCCGATCGTCTGCGAAGGAGTATTGTTTGATGTGTTTTAAAGAAAGTAAAATGGTTATGTTTTTTGGTAAAATGGCAGCAACTTGGGTTGAAGAAGAATTAGGTAGATGAAAAGGTTTTATGATTGAAACAAGAAAGAACCCTTAATAGAGGATTAAGGACCGAATCTTATAGGTTCAAAGGAATGGATGAATTGGATAGAACCTCACCCACTATCTCAGCAAGATAGGAACCTCGGTATAAAGGTTTGAACACCACACCCAAATGGATGATAAGTTCGAAACAAGTCGATTGATGCCACTAGTGTAATATCCAAGGTTAAGGGCTATTTTTTTTATTTTGGCTTTTCGCATGTGCTTGATGTGTTATGTTGTTATTTCGATGTTGTTAGGGCTTAGTTATAAGCTAAGTGTACTTCGAGTGGTAGGAAAAATTTTGTTTTTTGGGCTTTATGTGATAGAAAGTGAAGGAATCGGTCTTATGTATTTTATTTGGTGAATTGTTGCACAAGTGAAGAGCTAGCAAAGTGGCAAAGCATGCGCCACTTAGAGCTTGTGTGTGGCATCAAGTGCAAGGGAGGATGTCCTGGGTTCAAGCTACGAAAATCCCATATTTTTGTTCCATTTTGACGGCATGGAGGGGAGGAGTTGTAGGCAGTTCAAACTCTGCCTTGGACTAAGTCTTCCTATTTGAATGGTGGGTGGAGAGCAAATTGTGGAGGAGGACTTGGTCAAGGTAATTTGAATTGGTGGCTTGGGAGTGTTTGGGGGGAGTTTGGCCGATTTTGGAGAGATTTTGGGGGAGAGAAATGAGTGGCCGGTTGGTGTTGTAGGGGTGTGCCAAATTTGCCTTTAGCAAGTGTGCATTTTCGGTCAAATTCTTTTTGGTAAGCCGATTTTTCTTTGAGTCAAAAGCTAGCAAAACTTCTTCTTTTTTCTCCTTTTACCAAAGTCCAAGTGTCGTTTTGCCAAATTGCTTTGCATCTTTTACTTAGTGTGTGTGTGTGGAATATTGTTCCCTTTTCCACTTGCATCTTGTGTAAACCAAACCTCAAGTACCTACACTTGCAGTAAACTACAACACTTTCTTCTCCATTTTTTTTCTCTTTCTCATTTGAAAACCTTGGTAGCAGAATGTTCATCCCTCTCCCTTTCTTTTCCAATTGTTGAAGCTTTAACTAGTTTCTTTTCTCTCCCTTCTTGGCCAAACACAACCTTCCAAAAACTTCATCCTCCATCCTCTTTTTCTTTAAATCGAAAGCACCCTCTATTCATCCTTTTATCTTCTTCTTTTCTTCTCCAAACCCTTTAGTAGTTTTGTTCCCAATCGTTTTCTTTCATTGTTTTTAGGCTGAACCTCCTTTCCCATTTTGATTAAGGGTGCTTACCTAATCTCTTCTTTCTTCCTATAGTTTCTTTATTGCCGTATGTCGAGAGGAGTGTGACCTTGTTGGAGTCTTGTTCAATCGGTCTAGTAAGGGTAAGTGGTTGGCCGAATGGCCATTTCTCCTCTTTCTTGTGCTTTGCCGATTTTTAGTGTATTTTAGGACCCATTTCGTTGTCTGTCAAAAGGAGTTAATGTTTGGTTTGGTAATCATTTTTCGTATAGGGCCTTTGGAGTTTGAAATCAAGCAAGGAGAGCTTTTTCACTGTTAAGCAATCGGTAAGTGGTGGTAAGAGGTTGCTCTAATGGTTTCTTTAGAGTTGTTAAGCCAAAGATTGATGAGACTAATGGTTTGTGTTTTTAGAGGGGAGGCCGATTATCGGAAGGAGCAGTTGTTGGTTTGGGTTTAGTTAGAAACCAAACCATTTGCAAAAATAAGGCTTAACGCAACCCTTTGGTTTATCTATTTTGGTAGAATAGTTTAAGTGTTAATCCCTTGTTGGCCGATTGTAGGATCGAGTTATTGAGGTGATCAAGGGACTTTGACCCTTCTTAGGATTAAAACCTTCGCTATTTCGTGTGTAAGCTAACACACGCGATTTCTTAGTAATAAGTTAATAACCTTTGTGTTGTAACAAGTGAAAAAAGGTGATGATTGTCTTGATAACCCGATAGGGTATGATCACTGATTCGGGTAAGTCCGTAGCTTTGTGAGTTCTATTGTTGATACATCTAATATTATGATCCATGGTATATGTGCTATAAGATGCAATATTGGACATGTTCGCATGAATTACATGTTTTGCATATTGTACATGAGTCGATGATGACATGTATGGGTAATATGAGAGGAGGGGAGATGATATCCGTGTCTTTGGGACCTTGTATCTTTGGGACACCGAGAGGTTTGGCACCTCCAAAGTGTTTGGTACCACAAATGATATTTTGTGACTTTGGGTCACCAGAGGTTTGGCACCTCGGCGTCTCAGTCCCAAAGGGTTTTAAGCACCAGGTGGGTTGGCCCCACAGCTTGATCATCAGGATTGGCGCATGGTGATTTGGTATCACACGATGGGTTGGCCTGAAACACTTCCCACACCCGACCACGAGAATGGACCGGATCGGTATGTTCCCAAAGTAAACCGGTTTCAAAAACATTCGATACTTAGAGAAAATTTGTAAATTTTTTTGGAAAAACTATTGTTTTGAGTTGGGCTTAGATTGAAAACCCATTTATTTGATTTTGTAAGCCCATTTAATTAAACACAACCACTAAAGTTCTTAGCATGAAACTTAACAATAATGTAGAAACAAAGAATAATCACTTGGGCCTTATGGCCTTATTACATCAAATAACCCAAAACAAAATTAAAAGGTATTAAAATCAAATAAAGTCCAAATTTCAATAAATTCTTCAAGTGATGCATGGCTCCTCATGGTCTACCCGCCGGTCATCACTTTACTCATCACACGAAAATAATTCCCACATGGGGTGAGTCAATGACTCAATGTGCACACAATACTATCATTCAATAAATCAGTGCATTCATGTTCACATCAACCAGTCCATGTAATAATGACCTTCACGAGATGATACTTGATTGAGAAGTCATAATCTTTCAACAGTTCTAACCACCTCCACTATCTTAAGTTCCACTCCTTCTGCGTAAGGAGGTACTTTAGACTCTTATGATCCGTATAGATAATCAACTTCTCACCGTACAGATAGTGTCTCCAAATCTTCAAAGCAAATACTACAACAGCTAACTCCAAATCATGTGTAGGATAGTTCACCTCGTGGGGCCTTAATTGATGAGATGCATAAGCTACCACTTTTCCTCCTTGCATCAACACACATCCCAAGTCAAACATAAAGCAAAATAAAATAATCTAGAGGCCTTATTAAATCATTTAACTCAAAATAGTAAAGTAATAAAGGGAACGAAATAGCAATCTAAAGTCCAAATAAAACCATTTCTGAAGTATGGCCCCAAGTCCACATCATTGAGCTTTACCTACAAAGGTTAAGGAAATGGGGTGGGTTACTATAACTCAATGTATAATCCCCTTACCGTCGTCCACTGGGCCTAAACCCATTTAACAAAATATTGGGCCTAAGCCCCTTTTACATAATAATGTATCAAATAAATCAAATGAATGTAATGCAACCCAAACCCAACCTAATAATCCATCTGCTACACAACACTCATACCATCCTATCACACCTGTGGGGATCAAGTCAACCCACCCCGCCAAAGACACCAATCACAAGAATTTTGCCATTCATAACAAATTTGATTGTGGCCAAGCCACCAGAATCATATTGAATCACATATCGAATCAAACTAGGCCTTAGCCCCACAGAACAAAATAACAGAATATCACATATCAGAATTAAGCAAAGCCCATCCTAATCCTAGTTCCATCCGCTACACACCACCCTTACCTGCCAATCACACCAATGGGGATTTCTACAATCACCCTCACCGCTACACACCACCGATGGCAGTCATCTTTGCAGATTAGTCGCTCATCGTCGATTTGTGACATAGTCACGAAGCAGTTAATGGTGAGCCACTACAATGCATTGTAAGCGAGCCACTACAAAGAACACTTCACCTTTCATATACATCAATCGCCCAACCCCGAGAAAACATAGAAAATGACATGCATGTATATCATATCAACTCAGCAGAATCATTTTTACTTAAAGAAACTCACAGAAATCACTAACCTGATGAGTCGCCCTTACCCTCTATGGGTTTTCAATAGTCATGCTGGGATTTTGGCATTTAACAGAATATAAACAGATCTTTGAATATACTAACAGACAATAGAGATGGTGTGAGAAATTACACACCTGATTACGCTCAACGCTATACTACCGAGGTCGACGCTCTCTCTAGCTGGAATCGCAACTATCAGACCACTATTCTAAATCGATTAAATTCTGAAGTTGGTAGACTTGGATTGAAATGTTGATTGCACACCTATACTGAAACCAAATGAGATTCAATCTAAAAGAGATTTATATTAGAGGAGATGACCTTTCAGCCAACAGGGATTATGGGTCCCTCCTTCACCAATCGACCAACCACACCAACCACTTACCTTCGACTATCTTCAGGGTTCGACACAAGCAGCCACAACAGTGAAGATTTGGCTTTTAATAGAAGAAGAATAGAATCACTTAACAAGGTTTAAGAGACTATTCTACCAAAAAGGAGAAAAGAAAATAAAATAAGAAATAACAAAGAACTTATCAAAATATAGAATAGGGGTTCGGCTATGATGAACACTCTGGGAAAAGGAACCAAATGGAATGATGTTAAGACTTAGAGATTTCGGCTACAAGATCAAACAAGAGAGTAGTTTTGACTTTTAGTGAATGGGAGAAGAATAACAATAGGGATCAAAAGATTCGGCTAAAAGGGAATTTCAAAGAAAAAGAAAGGGTGAGGGAAGTGGTAATTTTCGGCTTTTGGAAGAGAAAAGATGAGAAAAGAAAATAAATAAGGTGGCTTTCAAAATTTTGGCACACCCCTTGCTATACTAAACCAATTCTCGCCCCTCTCCTGTGTTTGATTTTTGGCTGACTTTGCAACCAAATGATACTCCTATCTTTCTTCCTTATCTTAATCTACTAACTCCTCCAAATAGGGCTAATTAGCACCAAATCCTCCCTCATTTATCAGCATAATATCTACATATTTTAAAACATTAAAATCTCGTAAATTCTAGCCTTGATGCCGTCCCCCCTTGCTCCCTTTTAAGTGTCAAAATTGGCCCAAAAGCTTGGGCTCCAAGTGGCCAACCTTGGGCCCTCTCCATCCACTAGTGATGCCACCCTCTGCTCCTTTGTAGCGCCACCTAACTTTGGGCCACAAGCCCACTTTGCTACTTTTAAACATAGATACCTACCTTTAAACCCTATAGTGCCCCAACAGAAAATTAACCAAGGCCTCAGCCCAATCCTGAGCCCAATTTGCACCTCTAATTCTCAAACTAACACATTAAACCTACAACACACAAAATGCACAGGCCCACTAATTCAGGATGTTACAAACGGTATACTCCTTCAGGAATTTCAAAGAAATCCTACACGGAGTATTTTTCCCGATGCAATTATTGTGATTCAATTGTAAATAATTTTCCTTCTTTTGGAAATCCTTGTTATCATGATTCTTTTGTAACATCATGT
Source organism: Gossypium rotundifolium (assembly GCA_025506655.1). NCBI lineage: Eukaryota > Viridiplantae > Streptophyta > Magnoliopsida > Malvales > Malvaceae > Gossypium > Gossypium rotundifolium. The sequence continues at coordinate 79,722,750 of CP106732.1, read as the reverse complement.
AATAGAAAAGAAATAAAGAAAAGAAAAGAAAAAGAAGAAAAAGTAAAAGAAATAAAAAGAAAAGAGGCAAGTAAGAGAGAAAATGAGTGAGTTTTGAGAGAGCTCAAAAAAGTCATTGAAAAAGCCTATGAAAAAGAAAAAGAAATTGATAGTGAAAAAGAAGTTGAAAAAGAAATCGAGGAAAAAGAAAGCGTGGAAAAATTAAGAGAACCTGAAGAAAAAGATATTGAAGAGAAAGAAATTGAAACAAAAGAAACGAGAGATTCAGAAAAAAAAGATTTGGTTGAGAAAGATGTTAGTGAGCAAGAGAGGATTATTCCCACTAATCCTTTTGTTCAATCTTCTTGTGATATTTCTTTTAGGTTCCTAAAGTTTTGTGCGACCACCAAATTCAGCTATATTTCCTTCCAAACGAGAGACGTTTCTAGTTGTTCAAGAAAGGTAAGTGTGTAAAGGATAACTACTTGTGTTTATTGAATCAAGACTGTCGAATTTAAAACTTGTTCAAAAAGGTTTTAAAGGCTTAATTTCTAAAAAACTTCCATCTTTTGATTTGTTCAATTATTTTTCACATATTAATGTTATTGATGTTGTTTCAATTGATACATGTTTGACCCTTCTATTGGATTGTCCCTGCCCATGCAAAATTCGGATGTGCTTGACAAAAATTTTTCACGTTTTGATGTGTTTGAATGCTTAAATTCTTTGAATCCATGTGCCAAATCTTTTTGTATAAACATGCCTATCTGATTGTTCTGTGATGGATTTGAACTTTTGAATAATCGTATGCTCACAGCTCCTTTGTTTGACATACATGTTAAAAGGTTTTTGCCCAAAATGCTTACTTTGTTGGATTGTGTCCATCAAGAGAAATCTTTGAATTTTTGTGCGAAATTTCCATGTTGCGATTTGCCTATTTGATTGAGATCCTTGAAGTATGAGTTTCTGCATATTTGTCTGCCTAAACTTTCTTTGATCTACTTTTGTTATTTATTTGAGAAAAAAAATTATTGCTGTATTTTGGGATAAGTGATCAAAATCAAGCGTTTAAGCCTGGAGTAAGCCACTTCGAGTCGTTTCCAAGAAAAGGTACGTATCATGATCTCATTGTAAGTAACTTTGTTATACCTTTTCATCTTTTTCGAGTCTTATCTTTATTTTTGAAAATAAAGTATGTGGTTGGTTTACAAAATCAAAATCAAATCCTTGATTCTAAAAATTTTATTTTTAAACCCGAAATTGAATCAAGCATTCCACCTGTGAATAACATTTCATTTTATCCTTTTAAGTATATTATCCATGGTGACATTGACATCTTCCATCTTTGTGGAAATTACATTTTGGAAAGAGCAAATTATTTTATTAACTTTTTACCTTTTCAGGTTTATTCGAGTTCGAAATATCGACTACATTACCTTGCTAAGGAGCAAAAGTTTGTTCTGCTAGAACGAGGTAAATTTGAACTTTCATCATATAACTTACAAGGTAATTCAAAACCATCTTTGTTTTGTTTGAAAAGTGAAGAACTTGTTGATGTTTGTAATGGCTTTGTAGAAAGTGCCAATATTTTTCATTCAAATGAATATGTTCTTTGTTTTGAGCCTATTGAAATATTGTGGATGAAATGAGGAATGCATTGTTGTTTGCAAGAATGCATGATTAAACATTCATTGTTTCCATTTTGTTCAATTGATCATATTGATGGCATATCGAAAGTATACGACAACATGAAGTTTCCACCTTATGAAGGACTAAAATTTTTGCCATATGATCTCTGGACTAAATTTTACATGTACGATCTGAATTTAAATACTTCGCGCTTGTCGTTGCAAAAATTGTTAAATCAATTAGGTAAGTGATACAGTCTGCCTTGGGAAGAGTCAAATGTATGTGAGTTGCCCAATCGTCTACGAGGAGGAGATAAGCCTTCGAGAAAATAATCAAAAAATATGGATGAAAATAGATTAAAGTTGTGGAAGCTGTCAAAAGGGGATGATAATTTGACTAAGTATGGAGATGGATTGTTAATGAAAAATGAATAGAGGATAAATGGGTAGGTTCGGTTTAGAATGGAGAGTAAAGAATATGGTATTTTAATGACTTAATTTAAGGATGAAACAAAGAAGAACTCTAAGATAAGTGATAGTTTGGTGGAAATGGGATAGGACTTAAATAAAGAAGCGATTTAACACTAACGAGTGTCACCCCGGTTTCTATACTTGTTTAAGGTGGAAGGATGGAATTCGTTATCTATAAAGATAAAAATCGTTGGTATAATAAAATAGAAGAGTACGATTGACGCCACAAGCGAGCTTAATAAGTCAGAATCGAAACTCGTACGAAAGATAGAGAGGAGAAAATCTCACTCGATGAACAAAAGTTCATAAATTTTATAAAGGTTCATAAAACTGTCTTTTACAATTGTCCATTTTCGGATATTTATAATACTTAGAAGCTAATTGAAAAGTCATGAAATTTTAACTTAATTTCTAAGTAATTTTTGGATTCAATGTCCCTAAACTATTCTAGAAGTTGGCCTTTGGTTTTTGCCACGTTTATTCTTGTAGCACCCAAAAATCAGCTTCTAGAAGTTCTTTAAGTGCAGCTGAATTCATAAGGAAGAAAGGGGGTTGAAGGCTCTTAAATTCGGCCTTGGAAATGTGCATGGCTTGCCTTGGAAAGTCGAATGGCTATGTCTTTGTTCAAGGCTGAATTGGGACATGAAAAGGCCCTTCTAAAGTCCCACATCAGCAGTTAATAACATCCCCCACGCATGGAGCAACTAACCATCATGTAATTAAAGTTGTCTCCCTCTTTAATGCTGTTAACGTTGAATAAACAAGCACCAACAGCACATTAATTCGGGACTTCAATGCTGCTCCCTTTTTGTCTTCACGAAGCAAACACTCCTCTTAATTCCTTGTCATTCATGAAGGCACCTAGAAAGATGAAGCATTCACGCCTATGAGAAAGGAATCAGCATATTAAGCATGCCTTTTTACTTTCACGATGCATGCATTCACAATAGGCTTTAATGTCGTCAAAGCAAGAACCAACATTGCCTTAAATAACATTTCATGCATGCTGATCATTGTCCATCTTTAATGGACGCTTGGAGGAGTCCAAAAGACACGTTGGGAAGCTTACTCCAGCAGCAAATTAATTCCCACGTGTGGTCTAATAAGGCCTTAAATGCTGCTTCATTAATGCTGTCGCACATGCATTAAACATGTTCAAAAGCACCTACAATCAATTAATTTCGACCATTAGTTTTTCTAGAAACAAAACACATATTTAAGACATGTTTTAAGCTAAGGGACATGCAATAAATAGGGTCTTAAGTGGTCAAAATTTGGCTGGAAAATTTAGGACACATTAAATGTGCAGCATCTATTAATTATGTCCTAAACTAGACATATTAACTTCTACTCATTATTTATGTAATATCTAAGACATTTTAGAGATAACTATTAATTATGCAATGAATTTGACTTATTTTAAATTAATGCATCAAATAATTAAAACACTTATTTAAGTTGTCCGAAATTAAAACACTAAGGCCGAATGGCCATATGGGGTCCTTCCGGTACAGGAGCTCAGAGAATCATGTGACACGGAGTCGAAATATTGTTTGAACTAGTCTTAGCATTGACCCAAGCTTGCTGGATTAGAACTCTGATCGCCCCTTTAAATTGTTTCGCCCGAGCTCTTGTAATCAGTCCTTGGGGTAGCACCATCAGGTCTCAGCTCGAATTCGGCTCGTGATGGGGCGTGCCCATATCAGTAAGATAAGATTCATCTTGGGTTATCTTTAAGTTTTTGTTATCTTAACCCTCTGCTACTTTATTATGATGGTGATGTGTTTACTTGTCCATTGGTGAATCTATTTCAGAATTGCTTGATATTCTTTGTTCCATTCGATCGAAGAAAACCAAGCGAGAAGAAAATTATCCCTTAGACAAATGGGCTCGACTTGAAGACAAGTTGTCCTAAAGAGGGGGGAATGATGCGAGTACGCCCCACGAACTTCATCAGACAAGTATCCTGAGTCGAGCATTGCATTGCTAGCAAGCTAATCCCAGCTCATTTCCAGCTCCACAAGCTTCGTCCAGTCTAAATTCAGCTCATTTGAGCTCGATCTAGCTCAATGAGTTCGTGTGCTCATTCAACGAGCTTGATTCAGCTTAAATAAGCTCGTTTGAGCTCATCTTTAGATTTTAATTCTTGCATTTAAATTGCTGGAATAAGGACTTGATTTATTTATTTTAGTTACTTTAATTTTTAATTATGTCTTGTTTAATTAAATGCATCTTTAGTTAATGTCATGCATTATTGATCTACATATTTTATTTATGACATGCATTATGTGTTCTTGGACTAATTTTGGACAATTAACCTTCTAGAAAACCATCCATTGGAGTCCGTTTGCTGTCCAAATTCGTTCAGCCATTTCCTTCTCCATTAAGCTGACTTGAAAACGTCCCAAAAGGCTGAATGTACACATCCAAGAGGGTTGCTCACGTTTTTATTTATTTCTGGTCATTTTTTTAGCCAAGAGAAGCACTTTAATGAGCTCATTTAAGCTTAATTGATTGAACCTAGCTGCTGCCATTTCACCACATGCAATTGTCCTTCTAGAAACCGTCCAAAAAGCTACCAATTAGCCGAATTTCACCAAGGAGTTTAAGGGGAATTATTCCAAAATTTTCCAGCAATTATTAGTTGAAATGTAACACCCCAAACCCGGTCTATGCATTGAGACTAGATTTGGTTTGTTACATGATTCGAGCTATTCTTAAATCTTTAATGAGTTGAAAACTACAATATTATTCTGAGGTTTAAACTTTGAAGAGTATTTGAATTTGATAAATATTTGAAAATATTAGTTGAAAATCATTGTATTATCAAAAACCTTTAAATAGTTTGTTAAAGAGTTAACTATAATAAAATATTTATAAAAGAATTCCATATACTTGAAAACCCAAATTTATTTTAATAAAACATCATAAAATCACTACCATAATTAAAAGTCCAAAGTTTAGTTTAAATCCCAAACACAAATAAAATTCATAAGTTATTTATAGAGGCCCTTATTACAATAATCCATAATAGTAAAAATAGACTTACTAAAAGTTCGAGTTTAAATAACCCTCTTTCGTGATATGGCCTCCATGAAGTCATCCTCGGCCCAAGTCCACATCAATTTCCATTACGAGATGGAAAAAAAATTAAAGGGTGAGTTACTTAGAACTCGGTGTGTAACTCACTTACCACCATTATTGGGCCAAATCATCAAGATATTATCTTTGGGCTTGAGCCCAATTGAAATTCAACAATATATCATGAATTAAAACAAATAAAAAAATGCATGTAAAATGTAATTCCCAACCCAAACCTAATATCCATCCGCTAACACCCCGTACCAACCATCACACTGTGGGGATCAAGTCAACCCACCCGCCATCACACCAATCGTAGGCATTAAGCCTTTTTATAATTGTGGCATAGCCACCGAACTAGAGGCATTAAGCTATTAATGTGGCAGAGCCACCGAACTAGAGGCAATAAGCCATTATTGTGGCAGAGCCACCGAACTAGAGGCAATAAGCCATTATTGTGGCGAGAGCCACCGAACTAGAGCAATAAGCCATTATTGTGGCGAGCCACCGAACTAGATTTTTGGCAACTGGCCATTCTTCTCTTCATATATCCCACCCCATGCAATCGTGCGTATATAACAAAATATAATCATATAATAATTTCTTTTATTTAATTCATAACAAAAGTGGGTTTATCATTTCATTTGGCCCATAAACATAATATAGCAATTTGTCTATTTAGCAATTTAGTGGGCTTTGGCCCATTTACCGAACTAGTGTTTTGGCCCAATTTATCGAACTAGAGTATTTTTGGCCCAATTTATTGAACTAGAGTATTTTTGGCCCAATTTATCGAACTAGAGTATTTTTTTACCCAATTTATCGAACTAGAGTATTTTGGCCCAATTTATCGAACTAGAGTATTTGCAGCCCATTTTCACGAAACATCCAATTTACATAATAACAAACTATTTCTCGAGGTGTTTTCGTAATTTTCACGATTTAGTCGTTTTACGTATTTTCGTCAAAATATCAATTTTACGTTTTCTTGATCTAATCGTTTTTACGATTTACTTCCATCTTGAAATTTGACATCCAACCGAGAAAATAATGAGTGTGAAATTACACACCTCGCTAATGAGAGTACTAATCCTTCTCGCTCCTCGGCACCTAAAACATATTTTGATCCGTTAGACAACTAATTAGTAAAAATAATCTTAATCGATAATAGATCCAAAATCTTACCCTCTTGATTTTGAATCACTTGATTTTTGGCTTTTCCTCGTTTATTGATTCGTTAAAGCCGAGAATCCACCAACGATAACGGCTCGAAGTTCGTACCACTTGAATAATGGACTTCCTTCGGAAGATGGCCCCAACCACGTGGAAAATCTCGGACTATCGAAGCGCTCTTCGTTTGAATGGGGATTTCTGGATCGCGCCTTTTAACGTGACTAACCACCGCCCTTTTCTTCCCTATTTTGAAAGTCTTCAAAAATCCAAAGGGATAATAGTTAGATCTAAATAATATCAACAATACTAGAGGTTTTAAAGAGATTTGATTTCCTTACCAAAATAAAATGTTTCCAACGTTTCTACAATTCTCCCGATCACTTGAGTTCCGATCTCCGTTATTGCACTAAATAATAACGAAAGAGACGTTATTAGAATGAACGTTATAACAATCCAAAAAGACCCTCATAAAACCAATGATATTCGGCCATGACACTAACAATAAATCAAAAATGGAGAAAAACCCTTACCTATTTCCCACGGTCGAAAGGAAAGGATTGAGAATGTTGTTTAATTGATGGAAGATTCGGCTATGTATGATTAAGGAAAAGAGAATAATTTTGGCTTATAGGCACATTAGCATTCGGCTATGGGAGTGTAGATGGAGAGAACTTCGATTGAAAAGAAATAGAATACAAGAAAAGATGGTGATGATGTTGCTTTGATTTCAAGGAGATTAGGAGAAAAAGAAAAGAAAAATGGACTTTTAGGAGTTAGTGCATTCGGCCATGGCAAAAAGAAAAAGAAAGGGACTGGTTTTTGGTATGGTTGATTTCGGCACAAGGAGAACACAAAAGAAAATTTACAAGATGAATAAAAGTGACCAAATGGTCAAAAGATTTTGGCTTTACCAATTGCAAAATTCGGCCAAGAAGAAAGTTGAAAGGAGAGGAAATAAAAATTCTGCACAAGTGCAAAGAATGACCAAAGAGAGAAAAGAATTTCTTAGCCAAAACTAATTCAACAATTAGGCTCCCTCCCTATACCAAATTGCCGTCCAGCACGTGGTCAATTGGCCATGATTTCTTTCCAAAATTTCCCCTTGATAAGTGCCTTATGTTCCCCCTATCTTTCCTTAAGTTTTTGATTCCATGCCATAAGTTAGTTGTTTCCTTAATCCATTGATACACTAACCAAAAATAATATGGTCAACACTTTCCTTATATGTTCATTGCCGACACTTCCTATCCATGAGCAGAAAATTAAAACAAAAATTTCATCTAGGTGCTATACAAGGGATTCGAACCTCTTCCCTCTTGCTATAACCCATGCACCAATACCACCATGCCATATGCTCATTTTATGACACTCTTTAGCACATAATTTAACTTAAGTCCTAATGACATTTGTTTCCCTACAATAAATTCTCAATTAATAAATTTTTTTCTTCTCCAAATCATGCTTTACTCCTCTTTAGGACTTCAATAAGCACTAAAGTAAAAATAAAATTTTTCCTTTAAAAACTAAACATCAATTTATGCAATATAATAATACTCGGATTTTTAGGGTGTTACAACTCTACCCTCCTTAAAGAAAATTTCATCCTCGAAATTTACCTGGTTGAAAAAGGTGAGGGTATTGTTGCCGAATTGCATCCTCTGGCTCCCACGTAGCTTCTTCCACTCCGTGGTTACGCCATAGAACTTTGACCAACGGCACGATTTTCTTCCTTAGTACCTTGACATCTCGGTCTAGGATTTCCACTGGTTCTTCTTCAAAAGACAAATCTGAATTCACTCAATTCTTCTCTTGGTATAATGTGCGAAGGATCCGATCTATAACGCCTCAACATGGAAACATGAAAAACATTATGAATCTGATCCAACTCCGGAGGTAACTCAATCTGATATGCCACTGGACCAACACGCTTCAACACACGATAAGGTCCAATGTATCTAGGACTTAGCTTGCCCTTCCTTCCAAACCTGAAGATCTTTTTCCAAGGAGAGACCCTCAAGAAAACCTGATCTCCCACACCATACTCGATGTCCCTTCGCTTCAGATCTGCGTACGACTTCTGTCTATCTGAGGCTTCTTTCAACCGTGCTCGAATAACTTTTACCTTATCCTCTGTCTCAGATATCATCTCAGGACCTAACATCTGTCTTTCACCCAATTCAGTCCAACAAATAGGTGAACGACACTTACGACCATACAATGCCTCGTAAGGTGCCATCTGAATGCTAGACTGATAGCTGTTGTTATATGCGAATTCTGCCAATGGTAGATAATCCTCCCAACTACCTCTGAAGTCAATTACACATCCCCTTAACATATCTTCCAATATCTGAATTACTCTCTCCGACTGACCATCAGACTGAGGATGAAAAGCCGTACTGAAATTCAACTTTGTCCCCAAGGCTTCATGCAGAGCTTTCCAGAATTGTGATGTAAACCTAGGGTCCCTATCCGATATAATAGATACTGGTACCCCATGCAACCTCATAATTTCGGATACGTATAGTTTCACCAACTTCTGCAATGAATAATCCGTACGAACTGGCAGGAAATGAGCAGTCTTCGTCAACCGATCAACAATTACCCAAACGGAATTTTTCTTAGTAGGGGTTAACGGTAACCCACTAACAAAATCCATAGTTATCCTCTCCCATTTCCAAAGAGGAATCTTTATCGGTTGTAACAACCCCGACGGTAATTGATGTTCTGCCTTCACTTGCTGACAAGTCAAACATTTGCCCACAAATTCTGAAATCTCACGCTTCAACCACAGCCTGTCATTCACGGAGATCTCGATACATCTTATTTCCTCCGGATGCATAGCATAAGGGCTACTATCGCCTCCGTAGAATCGATTGCCTTAGATCCGAGTCCTTGGGTATGCATACTCTTCCTCGAAAGCACAACACACCCTCCGTGTTTATTCCAAAATCTTCAATTTCACGATTTTCAACTTGCCGATAAAGGTCCCAATTTCTCATCGATGTCTGTTTTTCCTTGATTTGTTCCACCACAGAGGTTTCACGAAGTTACGCTAACAAGCGCCATCCTCGTCTGAGACTCAAATGGGCAAACAATGCTCTTAAATCGAATCTTGCCTTACGACTTAACGTGTCAACTACCACGTTAGCCTTTCCGAGATGGTATTCGATCGAAATCGTAATCCTTTAACAATTCTACCCATCTTCTTTGTCTCAAATTTAACTCCTTACGGGTAAGGAGGTATTTAAGACTCTTGTGATCCGTGTAGATTCTGATTTCTCACCATAGAGATAATGCCTCCAAATCTTTAGAGCAAAGACAACGGTGCTAACTCCAAATCATGGGTAGGGTAGTTTACTTCGTGTGGTCTCAATTGACGAGAAGCATAGGCCACCACCTTTCCATTTTGCATCAACACACAACCTGCACGTGTGAGGCGCATCACAATAAGCATGTAAATTCTTTTCGGCTCTGGTCAATTAAAACTGAAGCTTCATGGGATCTTCTTCAATTTCTCGAAACTCTCTTGTTGCTTTTCAGTCCAAATATACGGAGCTCCTTTACGCAACAATTTAGTTAGGGGTGCAGCAATCAACGAAAACCCCTCTACAAAATGTCTATAGTATCCGGCCGGACCAAGAAACTCCGAATTTCACTCTCGATGTTGGTGGTTTCCAATCCGAATAGCCTCAATTTTACGAGGATCCACCCTTATTCCTTCGGCTGATACTACATGACCAAGGAAAGTCACTTCCTTTAACCAAAATTCACATTTACTAAATTTGGCATACAATTGCTTATCACGAAGTAGCTGTAATACTATCCGCAAATGCTAGTCATGTTCCTCCTCATTTCTCGAATAAACCAATATATCATTTATGAACACTACCACGAACCGGTCTAAATATGGTTGAAAGACTCGGTTCATCATGTCCATAAATGCAATTGGTGCATTAGTTAGTCCAAACAGCATCACTACAAACTCATAGTGTCCGTAGCGATATGCGAAATGCCGTCTTATAAATGTCCGCTTCTTTCACCTTGAGTGGTGATAACTGACCTTAAATCAATTTTGAGAAAAGCTGAAGCTCCTTTTAATTGATCAAACAGTCGTCAATTCTTGGCAGAGGATACCGATTCTTGATCGTCAATTTATTCAAGCTGTCGTAGTCAATGCACATACGCATCGATCCATCCTTCTTCTTGACGAACAGGCTGGTGCTCCCCGGAGACACACTTGGTGAATAAATCCCGATCCACAATTCTTGAATTTGAGCTTTAAGCTCAGCCAACTCCTTGTGCCATTCTATAAGGAGCAATGGACACCGGAGTATCCCGGCGAAGCTCAATGCCAAATTCTACTTCCGATCTGGAGGTATACCGGAAGTTCTTCGAAATACATCGGAAATTCCTTCACCGTCCTCACATCATTTAGATAATTCTTTGGCATCCAAAGCACAGATAAAGGCTAGGAATGCTCCGTATCCTTTCCGCACCAACTTCTCAGCTTTTAATACAGATACCACATTTGCCAGATAGTTCCTTCGTTCACCAATCATTATGACTTCCTTATCATCCGAGGTTCTTACTGACATTCGTTTTTCAGCACAATCCAAATGCGCTCGATGTTTGACCAGCCAATCCATGCCCAGAATGAGATCGAACTCACCGAAAGGTAGTTCCATCAAGTTTGCTATGAATACCTCCTCTTGGATTTTCAAGGGCACGTCTTTAAATATTTTATTAACAATTACCGACTGTCCTAAAGGACTAATCACTGTCATCTCATTTTCGGTAATTTCGGATTCTAAATTCAGGTTTCCAGATATGGCACTAGCTACGTATGAATGGGTAGAGCCAATATCTATTAAAGCAATAACAGGTACATCAAAAATGAAGAACGTACCAGTTATCACATCAGGTGCATTGCCGTCCTCGCGACGTCTAATTGCATAGACCAGTCTAGGCTGTCTTGCATCTGTATTTCCTCTATTACCATTGCCTCGACCCGGTGCACCTTGACCACGACCAGCCCCATTACCACCACGACCTGGTCCACGTCCTCTCGGTGGTCTTGATTACCTCTGGCGGTTGTGCATCATTATTACGGACTTCTTGAGTCGTATCCATTCGTCGAGGACAACTTTTGTCTTGATGTTCCATTGAACCGCATTTGTAGCATCGCCGTTTTCCTCCAACATTCCCCAAAATGTCTTTTCCACACTCGGTGCAATCTCGACTTCGATTATTTGCTACTGGGGTTACGCCTTGAACCGATTCATCATTCCGGGTTTCTTGAAATCTCTTTGAAGATCCGATGCTGTGTCTCTCTCTTGTTTGAAATCTTTCTCGGTTCGCGTTCGAGTTCTTAGCCTCTTGGCTATTTTGGCCTTCTCCACCGAGTGGAAAAATTTCTAACTTGTTGCGGAGCAATCGAACCCTCACTCATCATTAAGTCCGTCTTGAAATGTACATAACGTTCATAGTCATTGCTACAATTGTCCGGGCATAGCGGCTCGAGACGTAAAACTTCGACTTCATATCTTGCCACGGTCTTACTTCCTTGGACAAGATTGAAATTCCTTCCTTCAAGCGTCTACATAGCTCGTTCGACGTATTTTCCTTGGAAGGCGACTTTAAAGAATTCCCGATTAATCGATGCGGCTTGATTGCCTTCTCGACGGTGAGCCACCAGCGACACGCCTCATCCTTAACAAGGATACAGCTCCTCTCGCTTTTGCTCGACAATACATTCCATATCATCCATAATCCGTTCCACGACTTGAGCGATATTCACCACATTCGAGCTACACGAGACTCCTCGAAAACTTCGCATTATTTGCCTTAAGTCGCTCTGAAATTGACCCACGAGTTGTTGGCCCAATTCTAGTTCCAGCGACCCTTTCCAAGACACGTAGCATTGCTTGAGTCAATGCATGATCTTCTTCCATGTGATCGCGTGATCCCGTTTCACTTTCAATTGACGCAGGTGCGTCCACTTCCGGCATATGATTTGGTGCTTCAGCCGTAGTACCTCGGCCTCTACCACGGCCACGTCTATCGCGTCCACGACCACGTCCTCTTGTACTCATGATAGCTTGTTCGTTTATCTGATTACAAGTTTTATGAATCAGAAATTTTGTTTCGGTGTTTATTAACGGTATTTTATGAGATTTGAGATATAAAGTTATTTTTTCGCAACATATCCTATAGTCTCAATCTCTACGATTTTTTCATATCTAAAACTAGAAGTTCTAGAGTGTTTCTATGATCATATCATAGTAATCATTTAAGCAATAAATACTTACTTGACTTGTTGCTTGGGATGCTTGTGGTGCCATCTTGATCTTTAAAATATCATTGAGCGTTTTCATACAGAAATTATTTTTGAACCCAAACCACAGTCGAGTTTTTGAAACTGGGCTCTGATACCACTTAATGTAACACCCCAAACCCGGTCTATGCATTGAGACTAGATTTGGTTTGTTACATGATTCGAGCTATTCTTAAATCTTTAATGAGTTGAAAACTACAATATTATTCTGAGGTTTAAACTTTGAAGAGTATTTGAATTTGATAAATATTTAAAACATTAGTTGAAAATCATTGTATTATCAAAAACCTTTAAATAGTTTGTTAAAGAGTTAACTATAATAAAATATTTATAAAAGAATTCCATATACTTGAAAACCCAAATTTATTTTAATAAAACATCATAAAATCACAGCCCATAATTAAAAGTCCAAAGTTTAGTTTAAATCCCAAACACAAATAAAATCCATAAGTTATTTATAGAGGCCCTTATTACAATAATCCATAATAGTAAAAATAGACTTATTAAAAGTTCAGAGTTTAAATAACCCTCTTTCACAGTATGGCCTCCACGAAGTCATCCTCGGCCCAAGTCCACATCAATTTCCATTACCTGAGATGGAAAAAAAAATTAAAGGGGTGAGTTACTTAGAACTCGGTGTGTAACTCACTTACCACCATTATTGGGCGGATCATCAAGATATTATCTTTGGGCTTGAGCCCAATTCGAATTTAACAATATATCATGAATTAAAACAAATAAAAAAATGCATGTAAAATGTAATTCCCAACCCAAACCTAATATCCATCCGCTAACACCCCGTACCAACCATCACACTGTGGGGATCAAGTCAACCCACCAGCCATCACACCAATCGTAGGCATTAAGCCTTTTTATAATTGTGGCATAGCCACCGAACTAGAGGCATTAAGCAGTTAATGTGGCGAGCCATCGAACTAGAGGCAATAAGCCATTATTGTGGCGAGCCACCGAACTAGAGGCAATAAGCCATTATTGTGGCGAGCCACCGAACTAGAGCAATAAGCCATTATTGTGGTAGAGCCATAGAACTAGATTTTTGGCAATGGCCATTCTTCTCTTCATATATCCCACCCCATGCAATCATGCGTATATAACAAAATATAATCATATAATAATTTCTTTTATTTAATTCATAACAAAAGTGGGTTTATCATTTCATTTGGCCCATAAACATAATATAGCAATTTGTCTATTTAGCAATTTAGTGGGCTTTGGCCCATTTACCGAACTAGAGTGTTTTGGCCCAATTTATCGAACTAGAGTATTTTTGGCCCAATTTATCGAACTAGAGTATTTTGGCCCAATTTATCGAACTAGAGTATTTTTGGCCCAATTTATCGAACTAGAGTATTTTGGCCCAATTTATCGAACTAGAGTATTTTTTGCCCAATTTATCGAACTAGAGTATTTTGGCCCAATTTATCGAACTAGAGTATTTGCACCCATTTTCACAAAACATCCGGTTTACATAATAACAAATTATTTCTCGAGGCGTTTTCGTAATTTTCACAATTTAGTCATTTTTACGTATTTTCGTCAAAATATCAATTTTTACGTTTTTACCGATCTAATCATTTTTACGATTTACTTCCATACCGAAATTTGACATCCAACCGAGAAAATAATGAGTGTGAAATTACACACCTCGTTACTGAGAGTACTAATCCTTCTCGCTCCTCGGCACCTAAAACATATTTTGATCCGTTAGACAACTAATTCGTAAAAATAATCTTAATCGATAATAGATCCAAAATCTTACCCTCTTGATTTTGAATCACTTTGATTTTTGGCTTTTCCTCGTTTATTGATTCGTTAGACGCCGAGAATCCACCAACGTATAACGGCTCGGAAGTTCGTACCACTTCGAATAATGGACTTCCTTCGGAAGATGGCCCGCAACCCGGTGGAAAATCTCGGACTACCAAAACCGCTCTTCTTTTGAATGGGGGATTTACGGATCTGCCCCTTTTAACGTGACTAACCACTGCCCTTTTCTTCCCTATTTTGAAAGTCTTCAAAAATCCAAAGGGATAATAGTTAGATCTAAATAATATCAACAATACTAGAGGTTTTAAAGAGATTTGATTTCCTTACTAAAATAAAACGTTTCCAACGTTTCTACAATTCTCCCGATCACTTGAGTTCTGATCTCCGTTATTGCACTAAATAATAATGAAAGAGACGTTATTAGAATGAACGTTATAACAATCCAAAAAGACCCTCATAAAACCAATGATATTCGGCCATGACACTAACAATAAATCGAAAATGGAGAAAAACCCTTACCTATTTCCCACGGTCAAAAGGAAAGGATTGAGAATGTTGTTTAATTGATGGAAGATTCGGCTATGTATGATTAAGGAAAGAGAATAATTTTGGCTTATAGGCACATTAGCATTCGGCTATGGGAGTGTAGATGGAAGAACTTGATTGAAAAGAAATAGAATACAAGAAAAGATGGTGATGATGTTGCTTTGATTTCAAGGAGATTAGGAGAAAAGAAAAGAAAAATGGACTTTTAGGAGTTAGTGCATTCGACCATGGCAAAAAGAAAAGAAAGGGACTGGTTTTTGGTATGGTTGATTTCGACACAAGGAGAACACAAAAGAAAATTCACAAGATGAATAAAAGTGACCAAATGGTCAAAATATTTTGGCTTTACCAATTGCAAAATTCGGCCAAGAAGAAAGTTGAAAGGAGAGGAAATAAAAATTCTGCACAAGTGCAAAGAATGACCAAAGAGAGAAAAGAATTTCTTAGCCAAAACTAATTCAACAACTAGGCTCCCTCCCTATACCAAATTGCCGTCCAGCACATGGTCAATTGGCCATGATTTCTTTCCAAAATTTCCCCTTGATAAGTGCCTTATGTTCCCCCTATCTTTCCTTAAGTTTTTGATTCCATGCCATAAGTTAGTTGTTTCCTTAATCCATTGATACACTAACCAAAAATAATATGGTCAACACTTTCCTTATATGTTCATTGCCGACACTTCCTATCCATGAGCAGAAAATTAAAACAAAAATTTCATCTAGGTGCTATACAAGGGATTCGAACCTCTTCCCTCTTGCTATAACCCATGCGCCAATACCACAATGCCATATGCTCATTTTATGACACTCTTTAGCACATAATTTAACTTAAGTCCTAATGACATTTGTTTCCTACAATAAATTCTCAATTAATAAATTTTTCTTCTCCAAATCATGCTTTACTCCTCTTTAGGACTTCAATAAGCACTAAAGTAAAATAAAATTTTCCTCTAAAAACTAAACATCAATTTATGCAATATAATAATACTCGGATTTTTAGGGTGTTACATGAAATTAGCTTAGTTATTAATCTATTTTGTGACCATTCGTCTAGCACCTTTAGTTGCCTATAAATACTTGTTATTTTCATTAGTTATGTAGCTAATTTTTTATCATTAAACTTTGAATATATTACATGAACTTTTTGTTCATCGAGTGTGCTTGTCTCCTCTTCGATTTCGTGCAAGTTTCCTAGACTTATCAAGTTGCTTATGGCGTCTAGACTTGTTCTTTCATCAAACTATACCATCGGTTCTTATCTACCTAGATAACCGGTCGTGGTCCATCTTCGATTCCATTTTCCACCTTAAACAAACATAGAACTCGAGGTAACACTTCCTTAGTGTTGAATTGATTCTTTATTTAAGTTCTATTATCCATTTCCACCAACTATCAAAACATCATTTTATTACTTTTCCATCTTCATTTTATCATCTTATACTATCTCCCATTGCTATTCTCTTCTATCACCAAACCCGAACCTATCTTCCATATTTCCAAATCATTTCTATCAATATTCATCCTTCCATACTTAACTTTAATCCCTTTCTATAAACCAACTTAAACTTAGCTTCTGCAAAACTAAACTGTGTTTGCTATTATTTGTCCTGAAGATTCAATCACTCCTTGTAGACGATTGGGCAACTCGTATACTTTTCAACGCTTCCTGAGGTAGACTGTATCATTCGATATTAGAGCTATAAAATGAGGATTTTTGACGATGATCGTGAAGCCAGAAGTTAGTTCGTAAGTCATAAAAAAACAAAAACTCAAAAAAATTTCAAGTTGTAATTTTCGTTTCTTGTAATACATTGTAGTGTAATTAAAGTAAAAAAAGGAATTGCAAAAATTTGAAAAAACAATTATAATACAAAAAAAAGAAGTCAAAAAAAAAGAAGTGTGGAAATTTTTGAAAGTTTGCTAGTTAGTTGTTCATTCTCCTCCACTACCCCGATCTTCTACCATCCTTGTGGCTTCATCCTCCCCACCCAACACCACCCCTAACCTATTAGCCTTTTCTTTTGTTTTAGCCTACCCGACACCCAACGTCAAACCCTTGTTAACCTATTTTGTAAATGACCCTCAAGTCGCGATAAGTCTTTTCAAAACAAAGTACGAAATTGTGAGACGAGAAAGAGTGGTAAAAGGCACGAGTGAAACACGAGTGTGAGTGATTTTTCTTTGCGAGTAACTTGTGAGGTTTTTTGTGTAAGGCATTTTAAATCTTCTATTTATTTTCTTTCTTTATAACGTTTATATTTTCAGTAAAGAATATGTTTCAAGAAGGACCCTCTGCCGATGACTTCCAATTTTGGTGAGCGAAATGGATTGAATGCTCGAGAAGAAGCTAAGTCCAATACAAAAGTGTTTGGACCGAGCATAGGAAAAGGCTCGATGAAAGCACACTACAACTAGTTGAGAAACAGAGCGATGACCATCTTAGAGACCTACCTTCGATGATTATTCGAGAAAAGAATTTTGTCATGACTTCCATTCGTCATCAACTTCAAGGTTAAGAGACTTCTATCAAGATTCCTCTTCATCAAGAAGTTCATCGTTCAATGACCATGTGAGAACAGATTCGTATTCATCAAGACCTTCGAGGCGTCGAGAAGAAAGTTATAAATCTTCATCTACAAAAGATCATTCTCGAAGTAATTTACATCATGATTCTTATTCAACGATAAATTTGAGGCAAAGCAAAGCAAATTTCGAGTGTAAATCCTATTACAGAGATGAACGTGAAAGTACGAGCTATTTTTTGAACGCTTCAAAGAAGTCCCACTCTAAGAATCTTTCACAAAGGATAGCAAATGATTTCTATGAGAAAATAACTTCTTTCTTTGAGTCAAATCCTTCTCTTTATTAATCCTTTGTATCATCTTCTTGTTGTAATCAATTTGAAAAAGAGAACAAGAAAAGAAAAATGAGAGAGAAGAAAATAAGATTGAAAAAGAAGAAAAAGAAGTTGAAAAGAAAAGAGATCGTGAAAGAAAAGAAAATAAAGAAAAGAAATTGAGATAAAAAAAGAAGTGAGAGAAAAGAATGAGAAAGGAAAAGAAAGTGAATTTTCAACTAACCCATTTGAAGACTTCTCTTCTTCTATTTCTACTTTTCATGTTTATGAGAACCCGAGTGCTAAATACCAACTTCAATACCTTTCCAACAAGCGACATTTTCGTGTGATCAATAAAGGTAAAATTGAAAATGAAGTCAAGCCACATGAATCTGAAGGTAAGGAAGGTAAGTCGTATGAAATTCAATCTCCACCAAATTTTTCTACTGCTTATGGTTATGTGGATAGTATCGATATTTTCCATCCCTTGATTCAATATGATGTTTTAAATGATTGTAAGTCGAGTTTATTTCATAAAAATCCTTGTGATGCAAAGTATGAAGTTGGAGTAATGTGTGTCCAGCAAATGCAAGATTTGATCAGGTAGATGATGATTTTTCTTTTAATCCCAATTTGTTTGATTTTGGTTATTATGAGATTTGTTCATTGTCTAATATGAAATCTTTGAGTTTTTGTAAATATGTTTTGAAACATGTTAAGAGTTTTGATTGTTCGATCTTTAATAGCCACAATTCCTATTGGTTTTGACAAGTTTGATTTTTCAAAACCATTGTCACATCTTGTTTTAAATAATCAAACGCATATTTTTGAATCGGGAATATGTTTTATATCATCTGGTTTGTGGAAAACTCAAGTATCACCTGGTATATCTTGTTGGAGAATCAATCAATCCCAATTATGCTCGAAAAATTTCAATCATTTTGGAAATTGGTTTTTGAATAAGGAAATGAATTTTATTAACTTTGTTTTCAATTTTTATTCGTTCCTTAAGTAAGTTTTGTGGTTGTATATGAAATTCACCTTTCATTCGAAAAGGCTTGAATTGAACGCAAAGCTTCGGCTACACTATATTCCCATGGAGAGAAGGTTCGTAATGCTCGACCAAGGTAAGATTGGCCTTTATCTTTCTGAGTATAAAGGTAAGTCTTCTGAAACTGTTTATGCATTTTTGTTCTCTTCAGATTGCGATAAGCTTTGCGTTGCTGATTATGTTTTTGCCAAACATTTAGATCATGTTATGATTAATTGTACTAATTTTCCTATTGGTGATCTATCTGTTTCGATGAATGATGATAGGATTTTTGAGATTGATAATTTTGATAATTTTCATGTGAAAGAATCTATATTAGTTACATGTGTGATCCAGTTGAAAATTTTGAGATGTCTTTGTTTTCTTCAGTTGTTGATAGAACACATGATGCTAATTTTTACCATTTAGATCATAAAATGTTTGAACGTCCTATCTTATTGACAAAAGAAACCTTGTGTTTGATAGTTTTTATTCTTGTGTTCGATCAATGCATGAAATTATTGTGCACATACGTGAACCATGTGAAACATTTTCTATTTCAGATATCAACTCAGGACCCAACATCTGCCATTTGCCCAATTCAGTCCAACAAGTAGGAGTACAACACCTACGACCATACAATGCTCGTGGGTGCCATCCGAATGCTAGATCATTATCATAAATTCGCCGTGATGAAAATCCTCCCAACTACCTCTGAAGTCAATCACATCCCTTAACATGTCTTCCAATAACTGAATTACTCTTTCCGTGACCATCGACCGAGGATGAAAATCATCTTGAAGTTTAACCGTTCCCAAGGCTTCATGCGAGCTTTCCAAAATCGTGATGTAAATCTAGGATCCTGTCGATATAATAAACTTTGGTACCCCATGCAACCTCACGATTTGAGATACATACAACAGCCAATTTACGTAATGAGTAATCCGTCTGAATGGAAGAAAATAAGCGTCTTCGTCAATCGATCAACTACTACCCATACGAAATTTTTCTTAGTAGGTGTTAAAGGTAACCCACTAACAAAATCCATTATTATTCGCTCCCATTTCCAAAGAGGAATCTTTATCGATTGTAATAAACCCGACGGCAATTGATGCTCGCCTTCACTTGTTGACAAGTCAAACATTTTCCTACAAACTCGAAATCTCACGCTTCAACCACAGCCACCATCATCATTCACGGAGATCCCGATACATCTTATTTCCTCCGGTGCATAGCATAAGGCTACTATGTGCCTCCGCGAGAATCATTTGCCTCAAATCGAGTCTTTAGGCATACAAACCCTTCCACGAAAACACAAGACTCCATTTGTGTTTATACCAAAATCCTCTATTTCACCCTTCCAACTTCTTTGAATTAAGGGTCCCAACTTTTATCGATATCGCTTTTTCGGATTTGTTCTAACCACGAGGCTTCACGAAGTTACGCTAATAGACTACCATCCTCATACAAACTCAAATGAGCAAACATTGCTCTCAAATCGATACCACCTTATGACTTAACGCGTCGGCTACCACATTAGCCTTTCGGGATGATACTCGATTTAGAAATCATAATCCTTTAATAGTTCCACCCATCTTCTTTGTCTCAAATTTAACTCCTTCTGGGTAAGAAGATACTTAAGACTCTTGTGATCCGTATAGATGATAGACTTCTCACCGTAGAGATAGTGCCTCCAAATCTTTAAAGCAAACACTACTGCAGCTAACTCCAAATCATGAGTAGGATAGTTTACTTCATGCGGTCTCAACTGACGAGAAGCATAAGCCACCACCTTTCCATTTTGCATCAGCACACAACCCAAACCCGTGTGAGATGCATCACAATAAACGATAAATTCTTTTCCAGCCTCAGGCTGAATCAAAACTGGTGCTTCCTTCAGAATCTTCTTCAATTTCTCGAAACTCTCTTGTTATTTTTCAGTCCAAATATACGGTACTCCCTTCCGCAACAATTTAGTTAGGGGTGCAGCAATCAACGAAAACCCCTCAACAAAGCGTCTATAATAACCAGCCAAACCTAAGAAACTCGAAATTTCAGCTACCGACTTCGGTGGTTTCCAATTCAATCTGACTTCAATCTTTCGATGATCCACCCTTATTCCTTCAAAGATACTACATGACCTAAGAAAGTCACTTCCTTTAGCGAATTCACATTTCTTGAATTTGGCATAAAGTTGCTTATCATGAAGTAATTGCAATACTATCATAAATCTGAATCATGCTCCTCTTCATTCCTTGAATATACCAAAATGTCATCTATGAACACTACCACAAACCGGTCTAAATATGGTTGAAAGACTCGGTTCATCATGTCCATAAATGCGACTGGTGCATTGGTCAACCCAAACGGCATTACCAAAAATTTATAATGTCCATAACAAGTTCAGAATGTCGTCTTATAAATATCTACTTCTTTCACCTTTAGTTGGTGATACCCCGATCTCAAATCAATTTTGCAAAAAAAATGAAGCTCCTTTCAATTAATCAAACAGGTCATCAATTCTCGGCAAAGGATACCTATTCTTGATCATCAATTTATTCAATTGCCTGTAATCAATGCAAATACGCATCGACCCATCCTTTTTCTTAACGAACAAAACTGGTGCTCTCCACGGAGACACACTTGGTTGAATAAATCCCCGATCCAACAATTCTTGAATTTGAGCTTTAAGCTCTGCCAACTCCTTCGGTGCCATTCTATAAGGAGCAATGGACACTGGAGCCGTTCCGGGCAAAAGCTCAATACCAAATTCTACTTCTCGATCTGGAGGTATACTAGGAAGTTTATTAGGAAATACATCTGGAAATTCCTTCACCGTTCTCACATCATCCACTGATAACTCATTGGCATCCAAAGCACAAATAAAAGCTAAGAATGCTCCATACCCTTTCCGCACCAACTTTTCTGCCTTTAACATAGATACCACATTTGCCAAGTAATTCCTTCGTTCCCCTATCATTATTACTCCTTATCACCCGAAGTTCTTATTGACATCTGCTTTTCAGCACAATCTAAATGCGCCCGATGCTTAACCAACTAATCCATGCCCAGAATGAGATCGAACTCGCCGAAAGGCAATTCCATCAAATTCGCCAAAAATATTTCTTCTTGAATTTCTAAGGGCAAGTCTCTAAACAATTTATTTACAATTACCGACTATCCTAAAGGACTAATTACCGTCATCTCACTATCGATAATTGTAGATTCTAGATTCAAGTTTCCAGATATGGTGCTATTTTGGGTTATGTTTTTGTAATAAGGCCACTATAAACTGTTTTATTTTTACATTTTAGATTTTTTATCTCGCTACGATCAAATATTTACTAAATAATTAAATGATTTCAAAAAATAACTTAAACTATTTTGACACCTAAACACCTATGGTTTTCACAATAATAATAAGTTTTAAATTTAGTTTTCTTTTAATTTATAATCTTTTTCATAAAGATAACGTTTTAATAAGATACAAACTTATTTAACAATATGACTTTTCAACGCGATCACTAAATAGATCTATTTTATACAAAACCATCACATTTTCTTATAAAACAAAACGAGATGTAATTGAAGTTTTACTCGAGGAACATACCAGATTCGGTCAGGGCTTGTGGGCCGGGTTTGGGGTGTTTCATTATTTGAGCTTGAATCAGCTCAATACTTAGTCTTTAATTATATCTTGTTTAATTAAATGCATCTTTAGTTAATGTCATGCATTATTGATCAATATATTTTATTTATGACATGCATTATGTGTTCTGCATTTAATTAAGTCATGCATTAAGTAACTTATTTGTGTATTTAGTTTGCATTTTAAATCATGCATTTAAGCATCTTAGTTCAATAAATGGTTGCTGGTCATTAATTAAACTCAACTTAGTTTAATTAAATTGAGTTCTTTTAATGAATTTAATTTAATAGTTTGTTTCTTTAATTAATCTAGTTACTAGGTTAATTTATTGATGCATGAGTTAAGTTCATTTAATGATGCTTTATTTAATTAAGC
This sequence comes from Gossypium rotundifolium, assembly GCA_025506655.1. Lineage (NCBI taxonomy): Eukaryota > Viridiplantae > Streptophyta > Magnoliopsida > Malvales > Malvaceae > Gossypium > Gossypium rotundifolium. The sequence continues at coordinate 79,699,861 of CP106732.1, read as the reverse complement.
TAGTTGCTAAAATAAATGATGTTTAAATGTTAGTTTATTTAATTAAGCTAGTTGCTAGAATAAATGATGTTAAGGGTTAGCTTATTTAATTAAGTTAGTTGTTAATTTGTTTTAAGTTTAATAATTGCATTAATGTGTCGGTTACATGTGTTAATTGCAGGTGACTTTTCAACTCACATCCATTATTTCAAAAGGCTGTTATGAATTCAATAGGATGGCTTTTCAAGTGAATTCGGTTACACAAGAGGGGGCTGATATAAAGGGGCTTAATACATCATTAAGAAGTTGTTTTTATATTAAAGAAGAGCATTATTCTTCTTTAATTTTGGCAGCCTCTTTGTTTTTTACATTCATAACCGATTGCTTTATGAGTAATCACTTCATGCAATCAATACTCCATCAAAGATGCTGGTGACTTTTCGGTTGGACATGGAGACTTCAAAAAGGCTTTGAAAGCAATTAATCACATCATTCAATTCTCCATCAAAGATGCTGGTGACTTTTCAGTTGCTCATGGAGACTTCAAAGGTTTTCAAAGAAACTTAATTAAAGAAATTACTCACATTGAAGGATGGAGTCAAGTGACTTTTCAATTGGTCATGGAGACTTCAAAGGACTTTGACAGCCACTTAATTGAAGAATTTATTCACATTGAAGATGGAGTTATTTGGGCTAGAATTTCAAAAGTTGAGACTTTTCATTTGAGCTCATTATTAGCTTAATTAGAAGTGACCATTCAGCTAGCTTCTACGACACTATAAATACATGTAATCTACCTATTGATGAAAAAAACTTATGGAATTTGTTAATGTTATGCTGCTCAATTTGTGAGATTATTTTCTCTCATATTTCGTTGAAGACTCGTTGGCTTATCTAGTTTTTAGTGGCATCAATCTGTTTTCTTCTATCCGAACTTATCACTATTATATAGTGTGGCGTTCACCTTTATACCAAGGTTCCTACTTTTCTAAGTAGTGGGTCGAGGTTTCTCTACTCCCATTTTCCACCTTAAACAAATATAGAACCGGAGTGACACTTTCCTAGTGTTGAATCGATTCTTTGTTTAAGTTCTTCTATCCTCTCCATCAAATATCTCTTATCATTTAACCAAAATATCACCTAACATTTATCCTTTGTTCTCATATGTTAAACCGAACCTATCTCCATCTCTATCCAAATCTTAACCTTTTTTATAAGCCGCAACTTTAACCTTATTTTACCCTTTTCCCGATAACTTTTCAATCACTCCTCATAGACGATCGAGCAATTCAAATACGTTTCAACTCATCCCAAGACGGATTGTATCATTTGGTATCAGAGCTACAAAAATGAGGAGCATCGACGTTCGTATTCACTTTCGAAATTAAGTTCTAAAAAAAATTCAAAAAAAATCAAGTTGTAATCTCAAAGTTCTTGTGTTATTTTCGTGCAAAAAAAATTTGTGAAAAAAAATTTGTAAAAAAAGTGTGAAAGATTACGTTCTATTGTTGATCTCTTTTGTATTCCGATCGAGTTCGTTTGGTTTTCTATCATTCTCTTCTTACCCCAACGCCACACCTTAAACCGACTTTAAATTTTCTTTCGACCATCCCTTAACCCTCTCATATTTTTATCCTTTGTTAAACCATTTGCAATCGACCTCTAAGCCTACGATAAGGCCTTGGAGAGTCGACTCGAAATTAGAGAGAAAAGTTTGAGAGGTAAAAGGCACGAGCGAGTGAGATCATTTGAGTGGAGGTAAAAGCCAAACCAGTGTAAACATGAGCGAGAGTGGCACTTTTTCCTACTTCTTTTTGAGTGAAATCGTGAGGTTTGTGAAATCAAGTCTCGTGAAGAGTTCACCAAATCGGAGTTCCAATATTTGGTGTAAGAAATGCGAAGTATGGTGAATTTGAAATTCGATAAATTACACGAGAGATTAAATTGTGTGGAACAAAGAGACCCCTCTCAATGAGTTTCTTCAAGTCAAAAAACGGAGTCGAGAACCCCACGAAGATATACCCCTGATTACTACTTGAAGAAGAAGACCCATCATGATTCCTTTTCGCCATCGATTTCGAGACAAAAAGACCCATGTTATGAATCCTATTCGAAAAGAGGGTCTGATCGAGAGTTTTTTTATCAAGGAATCTGAGACGAAAAGAGACCGATCTTGATTTTGAATCCTTTCGAGTTGACTTTCGAGATGATAGATATACTTCTTCAAGAACTTCAAAGAAAACATCCATGGAGTATTCTTCTCGAAGAAATGTTTGTGAACCAAATGTAAATAATTTTCCTTCTTTTGGAAATCTTTGTTATCATGATTCTTTTGTAACATCATGTTGTAGAAAAGAAACAATGAAAAGAAAAGAAAAAGAAGACAAGGAAAAAGAAATAAAAAGAGAAGAGAGGCAAGAGGCAAGTAAGAGAGAAAATGAGTGAATTTTGAGAGAGCTCAAAAAAGTCATTGAAAAAGCCTATGAAAAAGAAAAAGAATTTGATACAAAAAAAGAAGTTGAAAAAAAAGCATGGAAAAAGTGAGAGAACTTGAAGAAAAAGAGATTGAAGAGAAAGAAATTGAAACAAAAAAATCGAGTTGGAAAAAGAAGTGAAAGAAGAGAACGAGCAAGAAGAAGTGAGGAGTGATTCAACTAACCCCCTTGAAAGTTTTTCTTATTCTATCCCTATTTTTCAGGTTTTCAAAAGGCCGAGAAATAACTCTCAACTTCAATACTTTCCCCATGAAAGACACTTTTGAATGATCAACAAAGATAAGGCTGAAGTCGAGAACAAATCGTGCGAGTTCAAAGGTAGGTTAGGTAAGGATTCCTTCACCCCCTGCATTTCCATTATCTTCCTTGAATGTCCGTATACCCCTTGATGACTTTACCTTTGTAAAAGCTTCGAGCCAAGGAATGGTTAATTATCCTTCTTCGAATATTGTTGAAATTTCAAACGGTGGTGAGACGAGTTTTTCTAACTCTAAACTTTACGTTAACCAACTCGAAGATAAGGTAGTGTTCAATCGAAACTTGATCTTGCATGGCAATGAGATTTCATGTAAGAATCCCAATCTGATCGACTATGATAATTATATGAATAATTTGTTCCCTTTTATGAAATCATCAAGTTTTTGCAAATCCATTTTAAAGTTTGAAAAGAGTTTTGATTGGTCGATATTGTGTATGCAAAAATCTTTATGGATTGACATGTTTAACTTGACGAGACCATTACTACACTTTGGCATGATTAATCAAAATTATGTTTTCAAACCGAGAATTTATTTAAATTCATCTTGTTGGAAAATCAAGCAACGTCAATTATGTGTGAAAAATTTTCATCATTTTGATTTGTGGATTTTGAATAAGGTAATGAAAATTGTTCAATTTGTTTTCAATTTACATTCATTCCTTAAACAATTACTTTGGTTGTCCATGAAGTTTACGATTCATTTGGAAAAGGTTAATTCAACAGCGAAACTACAACTACACTACAACCCTGAGGAGAGAAGGTTTGTATTGTTCAAGCAAAGTAAGAATGATCTTTATTTTTCTACTGCTAAAGGTAAGTTTTCTGAAATTATTGATACATTTTTGTTCTCTTCGGATGATGATAAGCTTTGCATTAATGAATTGATTTTTGTAAAACATTTAGGTCGTGATATGTTTAAATGTTCTATTCTGCCTATTTATGATCTATCTGTCTTGATGGTTGACAAATAGATTCTTGTGTTTGATAATTTTTATAATTCATGTGTGAGAGAGAGAATATATCGTACAATGCAAGATCTGATTGTTCAATTTCATGAGCCATGTGAATTTTCTCAACTACCTATTTGTGATGTTTATGTTTATCATTTGATTCATTATTTGAATGATAATCTTGACTTGTGGAATCCATTCAAATCGTATGCATGCTTTGAAGCCTACTTAATCTTGTTTCAAAAATTTGACAAGGCATTATTTCTTTTATATGATAATTTGATTTTGTTTAATTGCTTGCGATTTACTTCTTTGGTCTTGCTCACATTTGAATTGCAAGTGTGTTTGAAACATCACTTGCTAATTCATGGTTATCCTTTTCAGGTGACCCGATTAATATCCACCCCATTTGACCGAGAAAAAATCAAGCAAAGGGAATTCTATTCGGAAAACCAACGGTTCAACTTGAGGACAAGTCGCCTTAAAGAGGGGGCAATGATGCAAGCACGCCCCACGAACTTCATCAGACAAGTATCCCGAGTCGAGCATTGCACTGCTGGCAAGCTGATCCCAGCTAGTTTCCAGCTCCACGAGCTCCATCCAGTTCAAATTTAGCTTATTTGAGCTTGAATCAGCTCAATACTTAGTCTTTAATTATGTCTTGTTTAATTAAATGCATCTTTAGTTAATGTCATGCATTATTGATCAACATATTTTATTTATGACATGCATTATGTGTTCGCATTTAATTAAGTCATGCATTAAGTAACTCATTTTGTATTTAGTTTTCATTTTAAATCATGCATTTAAGCATCTTAGTTCAATAAATGGTTGCTGGCCATTAATTAAACTCAACTTAGTTTAATTAAATTGAGTTCTTTTAATGAATTTAATTTAATAGTTTGTTTCTTTAATTAATCTAGTTACTAGGTTAATTTATTGATGCAAAGTTAAGTTCATTTAATGATCCTTTATTTGATTAAGCTAGTTCTTTGGAATAAATGATGTTTAAATGTTAGTTTATTTAATTAAGCTAGTTGCTAGAATAAATGATGTTAAGTGTTAGCTTATTTAATTAAGTTAGTTGTTAATTTGTTTTAAGTTTAATAATTGCATTAATGTGTCGGTTACATGTGTTAATTGCAGGTGACTTTTCAACTCACATCCATTATTTCAAAAGGCTGTTATGAATTCAATAGGATGGCTTTTCAAGTGAATTCAGTTACACAAGAGGGGGCTAATATAAAAGGGCTTAATACATCATTAAGAAGTTGTTTTTATATTAAAGAAGAGCATTATTCTTCTTTAATTTTGGCAGCCTCTTTGTTTTCTACATTCATAACCGATTGCTTTATGAGTAATCACTTCATGCAATCAATTCTCCATCAAAGATGCTGGTGACTTTTCGATTGGACATGGAGACTTCAAAAGACTTTGAAAGCAATTAATCACATCATTTAATTCTCCATCAAAGATTCTGGTGGCTTTTGAGTTGCTCATGGAGACTTCAAAAGGTTTTCAAAGAAACTTAATTAAAGAAATTACTCACATTGAAGGATGGAATCAGGTGACTTTTCAATTGGTCATGGAGACTTCAAAGGACTTTGACAGCCACTTAATTGAAGAAATTATTCACATTGAAGATGGAGTTATTTGGGCTAGAATTTCAGAAGTTGAGACTTTTCATTTGAGCTCATTATTAGCTTAATTAGAAGTGACCATTCAGCTAGCTTCTATGACACTATAAATACATGTAATCTACCTATTGATGAAAAAACTTATGGAATTTGTTAATGTTATGCTGCTCAATTTGTGAGATTATTTTCTCTCATATTTCGTTGAAGACTCGTTGGCTTATCTAGTTTTTAGTGGCGTCAACCCGTTTTCTTCTATCTGAACTTATCACTATTATATAGTGTGGTGTTCACCTTTATACCAAGGTTCCTACTTTTCTAAGTAGTGGGTAGAGGTTTCTCTACTCCCACTTTCCACCTTAAACAAATATAGAACCCGGGGTGACACTTTCCTAGTGTTGAATCGATTCTTTGTTTAAGTTCTTCTATCCCTCTCCATCAAATATCTCTTATCATTTAACCAAAATATCACCTAACATTTATCCTTTGTTCTCGTTTGTTAAACCGAACCTATCTCCATCTTCTATCCAAATCTTAACCTTTTTGATAAGCTTCTGCAACTTTAACCTTATTTCACCCTTTTCCCGACAACTTTTCAATTACTCCTCGTAGACGATCAGGCAACTCAAATACATTTTGACTCATCCTGAGACAGATTGTATCATAACCTTGAAGGAATGTTCTCAGAGGTGGAGTTCCCGACTTGCAAGTACAAGCCATAATATGGGAAATCACACGGTTGTTCCAGCCTCAATTTGATTCCATCAACGAAAGATTGGATGAAAGGGATGAACGGAGTCAATGAGAAAATACCCCTCCTATTTCGAGAAGGGAGCGAGAGCAGCCTTGGTAACATGATAATGATTTATACGAGCCAAGTGAGATAGAAAGCGATCAAGCATCTCAGCAAAGTGAACGGAGAAGAGGCCAACAAGTACGTGGTCGTAGGGATCAAGAGTGGGTCGATGATTATTTGAATAATATTAAAATGGCGATTCCTACCTTCCAAGTGTGATCCAATCTGAAAGCCTATCTTGAGTGGGAGAAGAAGGTGGAGCTAGTCTTCGAGTATCATAACTACTCGAAAAGTAAAAAGGTAAAGCTTGCTGCCATTGAGTTCTCTGATTACGCCATCATATGGTGGGATCAGTTAACGACAAGCCAAAGATGAAGCGGAGAACGTCCGGTATCAACATGGACTAAAATAAAGGCACTAATGCAAAAAAGATTCATTCTAACTTATTATCATCGCGAGTTGCATCAAAAGTTGCAAAGTCTAACTCAAGGCCATCATAGTGTGGAAGATTATTACAAGGAGATGGAAGTGGCCATGATCCAAGCTAATGAGGAGGAAGATCGAGAAGCCACCATGGCACGATTTCTCGCCAGCCTCAACCATGATATCGCAAATATTGTGGAACTACACTACTATATCGAGGTCATTGACATGGTTCATATGGCTGTAAAGGTCGAGAAGCAACTTAAATGAAAAGGTATGTCTCGAACAATCCCTAATATCTCTTCAACATCTAAATGGGGACAAGGGACCAACAAACGAGACATGCCAAATCGAGCCAAAGAAGCAGGTGGCGCACCTAAGTTTAACAAGCCGAGTGTCGAGACGAGTAAAGACAAGATGGAAGCTATCCCAAATCAGACCCGTGACATCAAGTGTTTCAAATGCTTGGGATGAGGCCACATTGCAAGTCAATGCCCGAATCAGAGCACGGTGTTTGTTCGGGATGATGGTGAGATCAAATTCAAAAATGAGATGAAGGACGACGCCAATGAAACTTATAATGATGAGGAGGAGATAGAGGAAGCCGAAATGAGAGATCTTAATGGTGAAGAGGAGCCTTAGTTTGCAAGGCATCGAAAATGAACAACAACTCAAAATATCTTCCATACGTGTTGCCAAGTGCAAGGGAAGATCTGTTGCGTCATTATCGACGGAGGGAGTTTTACTAACGTGGCCAGCACCATGATAGTGGAAAAACTCAGCTTGGCAACCACCAAACATCCCCACCCGTACAAGTTGCAATGGCTTAACGATGGGGAAGAATTAAAGGTCACAAAGCAAGTTTTGGTATCCTCTGCGATAGGAAAGTATCAAGATGAAGTCTTGTGTGACGTGGTAATCTTGATGCATCTGGGGCATCTCCTTCTTGGACGACCTTGGCAATACGATAAGCGAGTAATTCACGATGGCTACTCCAATTGGTACACCTTCAAGCATTTGGGCGATCGTGACATTAGCTCGCTAACGCCAAACAAGTTCACGAAGACCAATTGAAGTTGAAAACATCCATTGAAAAATCATAAGAGAGTGAGCAAAAATGAAAAGAAAAGAAAAAGAAAAGAATTTAGAAAAAAAAGAAAGGTAAAAAATGAGTGATAAAAAAAGAGAGTTCGAACAAAAAGAGAAAGAAAAAGAAACAAAAGATGAGTGTGAAAAAAGAAATTTTTATGTAAAAGAGAGGGATGTTTGAAAATCTATGTTGTTGAAACAACCTCTGTTGGTACTTATGTACAAGGAAAGTGATATAGTCCGCCTCAGAAAGAGTCAAAATGTATGGGAGTTACCCAATCGTTTATGAGGAGTAGATCAAGCCTTCGGGAATTAATAGTAAAAATATAGATGAAAGATAAGTTAAGGTTGCGGAAGCTATAAAAGGAATGAAAATTAAGTAAGTTAAGGAAATGGATTTGTGATAAAAATGGATAGCTGATAAATGGGTAGGTTCGTTCAGGATGGTAGTGAAGAAGATGGTAAATAGGATAGTTGGTGGAAATGGCAAAAGGAACTTGAATGAAGAAATGATTCAACACAAGTTAGAGTCACCCCAATTTCTATATGGTTCAAGGTGGAAATATGGAAATCGATATGGACCAAAGACCCGTTATCTAAAAAGATAAGAACCGTTGGTATAATGGAGTGGAAAAGAAACGACTGATGCCACAAGCAAGCTTGATAAAAATCAAAACTCATATAAAAATGAAGAGGAGATAACTCACTCAAATGAACAAAGTTCATATTGTAACATCCTAAAAATGGGGTTATTCGTATTTGCATTATTTTGCTTGAGTTGAATTGCTGAGATAATATTTATGGAATGATAAGATTTAATTAAGGGCCTTGAGTTGGCTCGGAATAGTAGAAAATATTATTTATAAGCTTTAAAGGTGGATAGCCTTAGTAGTTAGGGGTTATAAGAATAAATGAAGGAACATTTGACATAAAATAAGCCTTGGAAAAGTGGCAAAAGGGAGGCCACTTAGGAGCTGAAGTTGACGCCATCAAGGAACAAGGGAGAGCCTTGGTTCGAGTCACAATTCTCCCTTTTTACTTCTTATTTTGGACGGCATGGGAAGGGAGAGTTCTTTCTCTCTTTAAACTCTTTTTATTCTAAGGATAATAGGAGATAAATGAGGATATTACATGGATTATTAAGAGATTATTACTTATTATTAGGGATTAATTCAAATTAGTTTGAATTAAATTAAATGGGTGGCTAAGAGAAAACCAAGGAGATTGCCAAAAATGGAACTCCTTGTTAGAGTGGAGTGGACGGCATGAAGTCTTTGTGAAGAGGGAATGCCGAATTCTTCTTAGCCATTTACTTGACAATTTCGGCTAGCATTCTTCCCATTTACCATTTCTTTTCCTTTTCTTCTTCAAGACCGAACACCCCTCCCTCTCATTCTTCTTTTATTTTCTTTCTTCATAAAACTCTTTTGGCCGAAACTCCCCACTCCTCCCTTCTCCTTATTCTTCCTTCTCTACTCTTACCCACATTAGCCGAATCATCTACTCCCTTTTACCTTTCTTCTTCTTTTTCTCACTAAAAGTCCAGCCTTGTTTAATTATAAAATCAATCATAGCCGAATTTAATCCCTATCAAAGTGCCGAAATCCCTTTTCTTTATATTAAACTCTACTTGGCCGAATATTGTGCAAGAGAAGATGGCTTTCCTTTAGTCGATTTCGGAAGGTAAGGGTCTTAGGCTGAATGTTTATATTTTTCTCATTATGTCGACTTTGGTAAAGGTAGGTGTGGGTTTCGGCAACTGTTAATTAAGGGTACTAATCACAGATTAAACCAAATTCATTGTAGGATCTTCGGGATTTGGAAATATGCAAGTGAGTTTGCCAACGTTCGTCAATCAATTTTTGGTAAGGATCTACATATGTATTTGGTGTTCATTTAAAAGCCAAAGGCTATGGTTATTAATATTGACCGATTGTAGTTTGCGAACCAGATTCGTGATTCGGGTGCTGAAGCTAGTATTCAAAGTGATTAGGTAAGGATTCGGGTACAAAAGGTTACCCCTTTAAATTACTTGGGTTGGCCGAATAGGCCATAGTACTAATCCCATGGTTGGCCGAATATAGGTGCAGAGAGAACTGTGGTGACCAACATCTCTTTTCGGGATTTAGATCATTCAGTGGTGATGTGTGTACATACACACTTATAACAATTAATTAAATGCGTGCTATGTAAATCGCTTTATGTAGATATGGAATTAGTGCCTTAATGGTACAAGCGAGGATCTCGGTAAGTCTCTGTCAATATGTGATTGTTAAATATGCTTTTGGGAAGCATGGCTTATTTGATACACGCATTTAAAATGTACGTTGTTATAAACTCTGTTATAATATGATTTGATATGGGTTGATGAGTGGAGGGCGATTATTAGTGTCGGCGGACACGGTGTTTTGGTAACACACCGTGACTACGGTCACCGGGGTTTGGTACCTCAGAGGTTTGGCACCTCATAGCGTCTAAATCCCCGTGGCTTAGCACCACCGTGGGTTGGCCCCACTTTGAGATATGGGATTGACGCCGGTGATTTGGTATCACACGATGGGTTGGCCCCATCAACCGATTTGTGTCTTCGGACACCGAGGTTTGGCACCTCCAGTGATTTGGTATCACATTTGTGACTTAAAGTCACCAATGGTTTGGCACCACCAGTGGTTTGGTACCACAACCGGGGTAGACAGAGGCGTTTGGTTGGCTAGGTTGGGTATATGTCTTAATGCATGATTAATGTGTTATATAGTGTGTACGATGTGGTATTTACCCGGGGGAAGGGTTACATACTGAGTCTTGGTGACTCACCTTCTCCTTTATTTTTTTTCAGGTGACACATAGTTCGCGAGATATGGAGTAGGAGGGACTTGAGGTGGCCATGCAAAGGAGTTCTAAATTTGTTAGAATTTGAATTTTGTTCTTTACACTTTCTTTATTTTGGTTGATTTTAATTGGGTTGTAATAAGGCCTCCTAAAATTATTTTATTATTGTGATGTGCTTAAAATTTTTGTTTCAAACTTTATGTTTATATGAATGAATCCACATGTTTTTCCAAAGTATTCGGAAAAGGGTTTTTCAAGTACCATCGGGTACATATAAAACATCCATAATAACTTGACTTAACAAATATTTTCAAAAATAAATCCAAATATAAGACTTGTACACCTCAACTATTTTTATAAAACGCTATCTTTTATCAAAAACTTAAACCGGTTTTAAAAGATTTCAAAGGTTTCTCTCCGTAGCAAACCAAATCCGGTCGAAGCGTTTGGGCCGGGTTTGGGCTGTTACAAATTGGTATCAGAGCCAGGTTCAAAGCTTCGATGTGGGGGCCCAAGGCCCAAAAATGTTTTGGTAGGCCTTTTTGAAGTAATTTTGGGTTTTTGAACAGCATGGCACCGAGTCTCCGGCACCTATCCGCCCAGGTAAGTACTCCTAACTTCTGTATGATTTAATTTCTGTAGAAGGGTAGGAAGCATGGAACGTAGAATAGACTTATAGGAATTTTGAACCCTAGGATTAGATTACTCAAACACACAAATAGAACATAAGACTTAATGAACTCAACCAACCTATGACCAAGTCATTGAGCTAGGGTGTGGTAACCTTGTACGCATGTCTAGGATTGGATCCGAAAGAGCCTGGTATTTAAGCAGTCCGAGTGACTCACCACCTCTTCGCAGGTAACCTACCTAGTGCGTAGCTTGGGTTCACCCTAACTCGAGGGCTCGATGGTGTGGTAACCTCTGACGCATGTCTAGAAAGGTTGGTGGGAGCTTGGTATTTAAGCGATCCGTGACTCACCTCCCTCCACTCGAATCCTGCACAGTGCGTAGCTTTGGTTCACCACGACCAAGAGGACTCGGTCATAGGCTAAACATAACGACTAAAACCCGAAAGGGAACTAACCATGTTTTGAAAAGAAGAAAACAACAAAACCCTAGTTTCTTCAAAACTTTTAAAATCACTCTTTCAAATATGAGAACAACCATTTTTTTACAATGTTTTTTCCCGAAAAAGTTGATTTGTGAAAATTACAGAAATGCCTTTAGGGGTGAAATTACTAAAATACCCTTAACTCATAAAATATCAAATCAATGGTTTTGCCAAAAAAAATTTATTTTTTTAGAAATATCCAAAAACTTTACTTTACAAATCACCAATAAAATACTTTGGTTTTGAAAAATTACGGAAATGCCCTCAGCTTGTAAAATTACCAAAACGACCCTGAGTACAAAATTTTTGCAACATCAGCGTTTTAAGAAAGGAAAACTCTCAAAAGGGACCCTCAGAGTTTTACAACTGTTAAAATACCCCAGATTTGTTAAAAAATTTCAAAATTACCCCGATTGATAAAATTACCAAAATACCCCTAGTTTCCAAAATGATGCCATAACTTCGAATTTTACAAATTTTCAGTAATACCCTCCAGTTTTGGGAATTTCAACATGACCTACTTCATTAAAGTTTGAAATCTCTCGGATTTTATTACAAAAATACCCTGTAGGAAAATAACGAAAATACCCCTGGGTTAGAAACAGGACAGAAATGTCTGAGGAGTGAATAGGTATGGAGAGTACTAGGGAATGAATGTGGCCTTTTGTGTGAACTAGGGTAGAATACTTAAAACATTGTTTGATCGAAAGAATCCTTACTAAACTTTTCATAAAATTTTTCGCAGGTAATCAAGCGAAACAAATTACTAATCCATAAAATTTTTCTTAATCAGATTAAAAGCGAGTTAGATAGAATGAGTTCTAGAGGGCGTGGCCGGCGTGGACGTGGTAGGGAAGAATGACCATATCTCGAACCCGTTAGGTTAGGACATGGTTCGAAAATGAGGTACCATGCCGCCACCACCCCAACTTTTAGAAGTGAGGAGGCGAGGATCGGACAAGGGTGAGGCAAGATCGTAAGTCGTGTTACGAGTTCTCGAGTTGGTGGTGAAGTGGTGGAAATCTAGGAGCTCGAAATCTATTCAAGTGAATTCGGTCCATGAGCTAAGGTGTTCCGGTGTGTGGGAGTGGCACCTAGTCTGTGAGAATCTTGGTTGGAGTCAACGGAAAGGATCATGGACAATCTTGACCTGACTAACGAGGAAAAGCTAAAGAGAGCCGTGTCGCTTCTGAAGGATGAAGCATATCAGTGGTGGCTCACCGTTCGAGATGGCGCCACGGCAGAGGATCTTACATGGGATTACTTTAGGGCTGCTTTCCAGAAAAAGTATGTGGGTACTAGCTACACCGTCACTCAGAGAAAGGCTTTTCTGGGGTTAGTACAAGGAACTAAGTTAGGTGTCGAGTATGAGGCGGAGTTCTAAAATTTGAGTAGATATGCGAGAGGCATTGTGGCTCTGGAACATGGCGTTGTGGTCGCTTTGAGGACGGCCGAGAGATGATTTGAGGTCATTGATTGCTCATGACGGAGTTCGTGAGTTTTGTCCCTAGTAGAAAAGGCTAAGGTAGTTGAGGTATCAAGGCAACTGTGAGGCAAAACTACGATAGGCTCAAGCGAAGAGAGGTTTTGGGCCATCCGGGTCGTGGTAATGATCGAGAAAAAGGCTAGCGAGTGGGCCAAGTCAGCAAAGCAAGGCCCATGGCTACTAATCGTAAATCGGTTCGATGTAATCGTTGTGGAAAAGCCCATTGGGAGGTTCTTTGGGTGGTGAGCGAGGTTGCTTTGAATGTGGGTCTTTGGAGCACCGCGTGAGGATTGTCCCGAGCGAGCTCGAAATCGATCGGAGGAGCGAACTGCTCGGGATAGAAGTGAGGACCACAAAGAGGTCGTGGTAATGGTAAAGGGAAATGGTGCAAATCGTGGTCGCGGAACTCAAGCGGAGGCACGAGCAATCTGAGGCAAGGCGACTGGCTTAGTCTATCTGACGAGGCGTCATGAGGAGGTGACGACCGGATGTCATAACCCGACGTTCGATTTTGGTTTTCCTTATGTTGCATTAATTGATGTGGGTTCAACGCATTCATACGTAGCAGTAGTGTGGTAGAGACTTTGAACCTAGACTTTGAGACTCTTGCTAGGGAGATGACCGTAATTATCCCTTTAGGCCATTCATGAGTTGTGAACAAACTTTTTAGGATGTACCCTAGAACTCCAAGGGTCATGTTCGTGGTCGATCTGATGGAACTGCCGTTTGGGGAGTTCGATTTGATCCTTGGGATGGACTGGTTGGTTAGGTACCAGGCGAGATTGGATTGCACTGCTAAGCGCATGGTTCTTAAGATGGCTGAAGGGAATGAAGTGGTTATGATTGGTAATCGAAGAAATTACCTATCTAATGTGGTGTCGGCCTTGAAGGCTGAAAAGATGGTTAGGAAAGGGTGTGAGGCGTTTATAGTTCAAATTTGTGCCTTGGAGGCTAAGGAGTCGTGGTTGAAAAGGTCCGAACAAGAGGGAATTCACCGATGTATTCGGAAGAACTTCGGGTTTGCCTCCGGATCGGAAGTCAAATTGAGATAGATTTGCTACAGAGCGGCACTGTATCTATAGCACCGTATCGAATGGCACCAAAGGAATTGGTGGAGCTGAAGGCTCAAATTCAAGAGCTCTTGGATAGGGGTTTATTCGACCTAGTATATCTCCGTGGGGAGCGCCTGTGTTGTTCGTCAAGAAGAAGGACGGTTCTATGCGGATGTGCATCAACTACTGTCAGTTAAACAAGTTAACGATCAAAAACAAGTATCCGTTGCCTCGGATCGATGACTTGTTTGACCAACTGAAGGGTGCATCGGTATTCTCGAAGGTTGACCTTAGGTCGGGTTATCATCAATTAAAGGTGAAGGAAGTTGATGTTCACAAGACGGCATTTTGAACTCGGTATGGGCATTACAAGTTCCTAGTGATGCCATTTGGGTTGACCAACGCACCGGCAGCGTTCATGGACTTAATGAATAGGGTATTTCAACAGTACTTGGACCAATTTGTCGTGGTGTTCATAGACGACATATTGGTTTACTCAAAGACGGAGGAAGAGCATGACAAGCATTTGCGTATGGTCGTACAAGTGTTAAGGGAGAAGCAGTTATATGCCAAATTCAGTAAGTGCGAATTTTGGCTAAGGGAGGTGGCTTTCTTAGGTCACGTGGTATCAGCGAAAGGGATTAGAGTGGATCCCCACAAGATTGAAGTGGTGTTGGAGTGGAAACCGCCTAAGTCGGTGGTAGAGATTCGAAGCTTTCTAGGTTTAGCCGGTTACTATCGAAGGTTTGTGGAAGGGTTCTCGTTAATTGCTGCACCGTTAACTAAGCTATTGAGGAAGGGAGTACCATTTGTTTGGTCGAAAAAGCAGCAAGAAAGTTTTGACAAGTTGAGAAAGATTCTGACAGAAGCTCCGGTCTTGGTACAGCCTGAGGCAGGGAAGTTGTTTACAGTTTACTGTGATGCGTCCCATACGGGGTTGGGATGTGTATTAATGCAGGAAGGGAAGGTAGTAGCCTATGCGTCCCGTCAGTTAAGACCGCATGAGGTTAACTACCCAACTCACGACTTGGAGTTAGCAGCGGTAGTCTTCGCCTTGAAAATATGGAGACATTATCTTTATGGGAAAAAGTCGATAGTTTACACGGATCACAAGAGTCTAAGGTATCTCTTGACCCAGAAAGACTTGAACTTAAGGCAGCGCCGATGGATTGAACTGTTAAAGGACTACGACTGTTCCATCGAGTATCATCCGGGTAAGGCTAACGTGGTGGCTGACGCGTTAAGTCGGAAGGTCGTGGCGGACTTAAGAGCGATGTTTGCTCATTTAAGTCTATACGACGATGGAAGTCTTTTGGCGGAGCTGCAAGTTAAGCCAACTTGGATCGAGGAGATTAAGGATAAGCAGTTGGTAGACGAGGGATTGAATGCAAAGAGATTGCAAGTCCAAAATGGTGGTTTGGAAGAGTATAGTTTGTCTGATCATGGTGTGTTATGTTTCCAAGGACGGCCCTGTATGCCGAAGGATGTAGAACTGAGACAAAGAATTCTCCATGATGCACATAGCAGCCCATACGCTATGCATCCTGGAGGTAGCAAAATGTACGGAGACTTGCGGAGCAGATTACAGTGGCACAGGTTGAAGCGCCAAGTGGTGAGTTCGTGGAAGGTGTCGACATGTCAAGTGAGTTAAAGTGAACATCACCGCCATCGTGGTTACTTCAACCAGTAAAGATTCCACAATGGAAGTGGGAGCGGATCACTATGGATTTCGTCAGTGGTTTACCCCTCACGCCCAGCAAGAAAGATGCAGTTTGGGTAATCGTAGACCACCTGACTAAATCAGCTCACTTCGTACTAGTGAGAATGGATTACTCACTCCAAAAGCTAGCAAAGTTGTATGTGGCTGAGATAGTCAGATTGCATGGTGTGCCCGTATCAATTATTTCAGATAGGGACCCAAGGTTCACTTCGAGGATTTGGAAAGCATTGCATCAAGCTTTGGGAACACGATTGGATTTCAGTATAGCTTTCCATCCACGATCGGACGAGCGGCGATGAAAGGGTCATCTGATCTTAGAGGATATCTTGAGGGGTTGCATCTTAGAATTACGAGGTAGTTGGGAGGAATTTTTACCATTAGCCGAAGTTCGCCTACAATAATAGTTACCAAGCGAGTATTCGGATCGCACCATACTGAAACCTTGTATGGGCGAAAATGCGAACTCGATGTGTTGGGATGAGTTGGGTGAGCGACAAGTGTTGGGTCCGAATTGGTAACGGAAACTAAGGATAAAGTGAAGGTGATTGAGCTCGTCTCAAGGAAGCATCGGATAGATGAAGTCTTATCTTGACTGAAGCGCAAAGAAATGGAGTATGATGTAGGAGACAAGGTTTTCTGAAGGTATCACCTTGGAAAAAGGTGTTGAGATTTGGGCGAAAGGAAAGCTAAGCCCAAGATTCATTGGCCCATATACAGTGTTAAAGCGAGTAGGACCAGTAGCTTATCAGCTCGAATGCCGACGGAGTTAAGTCGATTCATAACGTCTTTCATGTGTCGATGCTTAGGCGTGATCGATCGGATCCATCACTGCGTGGTGCTGTGATGAAATTGAGGTCAACTCAGACTTATCTTTTGAGGAAAAATCGGTTCGGATCTTGGATAGAGATGTGATGGTTCTGCGTAGGAAGTCAGTGCCCTTAGTGAAAGTGCTATGGCGAGAACCATGGTGCGGAGGAAGCTACGTGGGAACCCGAGGATGTGATCGTGACAATACCCCTACCTCTTGACGGTAATTTCGAGGACGAAATTCTTTTAAGGGGTAGAGCTGTAACATCCTAAAAATGGGGTTATTCGTATTTGCATTATTTTGCTTGAGTTGAACTGAGATAATATTTATGGAATGATAAGATTTAATTAAGGGCCTTGAGTTGGCTCGGAATAGTAGAAAATATTATTTATAAGCTTTAAAGGTGGATAGCCTTAGTAGTTAGGGGTTATAAGAATAAATGAAGGAACATTTGACATAAAATAAGCCTTGGAAAAGTGGCAAAGGGAGGCCACTTAGGAGCTGAAGTTAGCGCCATCAAGGAACAAGGAGAGCCTTGGTTGAGTCACAATTCTCCTTTTACTTCTTATTTTGACGGCATGGGAAGGAGAGTTCTTTCTCTCTTTAAACTCTTTTATTCTAAGGATAATAGGAGATAAATGAGAATATTACATGGATTATTAAGAGATTATTACTTATTATTAGGGATTAATTCAAATTAGTTTGAATTAAATTAAATGGGTGGCTAAGAGAAAACCAAGGAGATTGCCGAAAATGGAACTCCTTGTTGGAGTGGAGTGGACGGCATGAAGTCTTTGTCAAGAGGGAATGTCGAATTCTTCTTAGCCATTTACTTGACAATTTCGGCTAGCATTCTTCCCATTTACCATTTCTTTTCATTTTCTTCTTCAAGACCGAACACCCCTCCCTCTCATTCTTCTTTTATTTTCTTTCTTCATAAAACTCTTTTGGCCAAAACTCCCCACTCCTCCCTTCTCCTTATTCTTCCTTCTCTACTCTTACCCATATTAGTCGAATCATCTACTCCCTTTTACCTTTCTTCTTCTTTTTCTCACTAAAAGTCCAGCCTTGTTTAATTATAAAATCAATCATAG
This sequence comes from Gossypium rotundifolium, assembly GCA_025506655.1. Taxonomy (NCBI): domain Eukaryota; kingdom Viridiplantae; phylum Streptophyta; class Magnoliopsida; order Malvales; family Malvaceae; genus Gossypium; species Gossypium rotundifolium. The sequence goes on along the minus strand of CP106732.1, from coordinate 79,682,133 downwards.
CCGAATTTAATCCCTATCAAAGTGTCGAAATCCCTTTTCTTTATATTAAACTCTACTTGGCCAAATATTGTGCAAGACAAGATGGCTTTCCTTTAGTCGATTTTGGAAGGTAAGGGTCTTAAATTTGAATGTTTATATTTTTCTCATTATGTCGACTTTGGTAAAGGTAGGTGTGGGTTTCGGCAACTGTTAATTAAGGGTACTAATCACAGATTAAACCAAATTCGTTGTAGGATCTTCGGGATTTGGAAATAAGCAAGTGAGTTCGCCAACGTTAAATCAATCAATTTTGGTAAGGATCTACATATGTATTTGGTGTTCATTTAAAAGCCAAAGGCTATGGTTATTAATATTGACCGATTGTAGTTTGTGAACTAGATTAAGTGATTCGGTCTTTGAAGCTAGTATTCAAAGTGATTAGGTAAGGATTCGGTACAAAGGTTACCCTTTAAATTACTTGGGTTGGCGAATAGGCCATAGTACTAATCCATGGTTGGCGAATATAGGTGCGAGAGAAGCGTGGTGACCAACATCTCTTTTTGATTTAGATCATTTAGTGGTGACAGTGTGTACATACACACTTATAACAATTAATTAAATGCATGCTATGTGTAAATCTGCTTTATGTAGATATGGAATTAGTGCCTTAATGGTACAAGCGAGGATCTTGGTAAGTCTCTGTCAATATGTGATTGTTAAATATGCTTTTGGGAAGCATGACTTATTTGATACATGAGATAAATGTACGTTGTTATAAACTCTGTTATAATATGATTTGATATGGGTTGATGAGTGGAGGGCGTATTATTAGTGTCGATGGACACCGGTGTTTTGGTAACACTGCTGTGACTACGGTCACCGGAGGTTTGGTACCTCAGGAGGTTTGGCACCTCATAGCGTCTCATCCACACGTGGCTTAGCACCACCGTGGGTTGGCCCCACTTTGAGATATGGGATTGGCGCCGGTGATTTGATATCACACGATGGGTTGGCCCCATCAACCGATTTGTGTCTTCGGACACGGAGGTTTAGCACCTCCGATGATTTGGTATCACATTTGTGACTTAAAGTCACCGGTGGTTTAGCACCACCGGTGGTTTGGTACCACAATGGGGTAAACAGGCGTTTGGTTGGCTAGGTTGGGTATATGTCTTAATGCATGATTAATGTGTTATATAGTGTATACGATGTGGTATTTACGGGAAGGGTTACATCTTGAGTCTTGGTGACTCACCTTCTCCTTTATTTTTTGGTGACACATAGTTCATGGATATGGGCCGGAGGACTTGAGGTGGCCATGCAATTGGAGTTCTAAATTTGTTAGAATTTGAATTTGGTTCTTTACACTTTCTTTATTTTTGGTTGATTTTAATTGGGTTGTAATAAGGCCTCCTAAAATTATTTTATTATTGTGATGTGCTTAAAATTTTCGTTTCAAACTTTATGTTTATATGAATGAATCCACATGTTTTCCAAAGTATTCGGAAAAGGGTTTTCACGTACCATCGGGTACATATAAAACATCCATAATAACTTGACTTAACAAATATTTTCAAAAATAAATCCAAATATAAGACTTGTACACCTCAACTGTTTTTACAAAACGCTATCTTTTATCAAAAACTTAAACCGATTTTAAAAGATTTCAAAGGTTTCTCTCCGTAGCAAACCAAATCCAAATTCGAAGCGTTTGGTAGGGTTTAATTTATTACACATATAATTTTAATTCAAAGATTAACCAACCTTACAATATGAAAATTAATAAGTATTTATAGGCTACTAAAGTGCTAGATGAATGGTCATCTAAATAGCTTAATAACTAAGTAAGATTCAACTAGAAAAGCCTTGAAAATTCTAGAATGTTGCCCTTGGTGTACTTAAGAGATTCAGCTCAATGAATGTAAGATAGATAGCCTTCATGAATCTCGAAATAATGAATGTACTTTCTTGATGTATGGACTAGATTCGGAGGAAAGATCTTGTATGTGCCTTGGTTGGCCAAACATTGGCATGGGAAGCTTGAAGAACATTAAGTTCACCTTGGAAAGGGAATAGCCATGCAAGTGTCTTAAATGCTATTCTCTTTTTTTGTGATTCACGAAGCAAGGCTTGGGAATGAGGAAAAGGTGGCAATTTAATTCGGGCTTAGCTCCCTTTGTTGCTATCTGTGTCCCTTGAATGCTGAATAGTTACGTCATATTCATTGTTGCATTTGGGACTTGAATGGCCTCTTAGGGCAGTACAATTATTAGCTCCCCTGATATCTTTGAAGGAAGTATGAATAAAAGCAATCAAACATTCTTTATTGTATGTTGAAAAGGCACCTTGGGGATGCCAACAATCAGCCTCCTTGGTTCATGAAATAGCACCTTAAATGCATGCTTAAATGTGTCTTTTACTTGCACGAAGCAAATAAACCCAACAACCATTAAATTCGGCTCTTTAATGTGGTTCTTTATCATTCATGAAAAAGCACCTTGGAAGCTGAAACGTCTAGCCCTTTTTATTGCCGTCCAAGGCTTGCAAGGGATGATGCTTAGGTAAACTCAAACATGCCTAGGAGATAGGAAGCAGCACATTAATGTCGTTTTGGGATTTGAAACCAGCAGCTAAAGGTATCCCATGCATGTACCAACATTGTAACACTCCAAACCAGGCCCAAACACTACAACCAGGTCTGGTATGTCACTAGAAAAATTTTTGTAAAACCAATTGTGTCGACAGAAAGCCCAAATGAGAATTATATAAAATGTGCCTTAATAATTAAAAGCTCAAAACTGATTTACATGTCTTTGAAAGAAATTAAAATAAGAATAATTAATAAAGGCCCATAATAAAACTAAAATGTAAACTAATGGCCCATGGCCTTATTACAACGTAGTTTAAATTCATAACATAGAATACTAAAAAAACTAATAAAGGAAAACTTTTCGTCGGATCCACATGTGCTTTTGCATGGCCACCTGCGCTCCACTCCAAACGATCGATGCACTAATTGTCACTGAAAGGTTAGTTTAATTGGGTGAGTCATGAGACTCAGTGCAACCCTCATGCACCACTAGATTTGGGCCTCATAAAACATTATAATAATTTTATTTACATGGAAACAAATAATATGCAAAGCCCAACCCATTTGCCTAGGTTTCCATTAAGCTACGCCCGTAGTCACTCCGAGAGAAATAAATGAATTCCAAAAATCTTGGGCAAATCCAAAGAAGGTTTTCTGTCGCTCATCACAAAAAATTTCTAGATCCCAATATACCCAATGCCAGATAGCTGCCAAGAAGCATAAGCCAGAAAACACAATATGCGACCAATCACACCATTGGGGATTTCTACAATCAACCCACACCGCTACACGTCAAGATGGCAGTCATGCTGCTCATCAACATATATTGGCCGAAGCCCTTATAACAGATCACGGCATTAGCCGCTACAGTAAATCATGGTAAAATCGCTACACATATACATATACATTTACTTCCTCCTTTCATCACCCAACCCATGCCAACATGTACAATAATTTAAAAGCAGGTACAACAATTTACTTGTAACATATAATCGATTATTTACTAACACGAGGGTCATTGTTTAAATCGAGATTTGACTTTTAATGTAACATATAAAACTTATGAACATATATATATAATTAATCGATCTAGAGCGGTGGGGAAGTATTACACACGATTCACGTACTAAGGCTTTCGCTATATCTACACTACTATCACTCGAGACTACCACTATTGGCCCACGATCGACTTGATTTTAGCCCACACACGATGGCCAATCTCGCTTTATCGAAAGCAGATCGCTTCTTTTATTTGAGTGGTATTTACGATCCAACCTCTCTTTGCTTATTTGTTAGTTGAGTCCATAACAATCCCTTAATCACTAAACCAAATAAGCGATGAGATCTAACTCATGAATTAAATATAACCCTTAAAATGAGCACTTACCTAGTTAGTCAAATCCGAATGTCCTTGAGAAATCGTCACCACCAACCTACCTTGGGCTTTTCCACCAAATCGACACTTTCAAGAAAACAAGACAAGATTCGACTTCTAGGATAGAGAGAGTGAAATCGACAAGCCTTTGGAATAAATTATTTGGTTTAGGACTTGATGAAAAAATAAAGAAAACGCAAAGAAACAAAATCACAAACTCACCGATTAGAGAGGAGTATGGTGCACCTTCGAGAAACAGAGATCTCACTTGTAGATTCGACTATGGGAGAGGAAAATAAATACTAGGGTATTGATTTGAGAAGAAAGAGGGAAAATAAAGCGTATTTGAGAGTTGTGACAAAGAAAAGAATTTGAGAGAATAGGAGAAGGAATTTCGCTAGGTGAGGAAGAAGAGAAAAAAAATAAAAGAATGGATGATCAATTGGCTTAAATAGAATTCGACAATGCACCCCCTTTCCCAGAGTTGAATTTTGGCCAACTCTACAAACACCTAATAGCTCAAATTCCTATCCCTTATCATGATCTGCTGACTCATTTAATAGAGTCTCAACTAGATCCAACTCCTCATCCTCTTAATTATCAGCTTTTATCACTTAAATAAAAAGAAATAAAGCTCATAAATGCTAACAAGTGTGCCGTCCACTCCCCCTCCTTGATATGACGAAATTTTGCCCCCAAATATTGGGCCTCAAGTGGCCACATGGTCCAATAACCTCCTAAGTGGCGCCACCCTAGTGCCCACTCAAAGCACTCAAAATTTTGGGCCACAAGCCCGACTTGCTACCAAACATAACTATTTAAATTTAATTACTACTAACACTATTTTAATCATTCTAACCCAAGTTTTAAAGCCCAAAATATCACTTAAACTTCTCAAAACATTAATTTAAACTCTAATCCATATATTTAATCAAGGTCTCAGCACGAGCCTTAAATTCTTAAACTAACATGTTAAACCAACATATAAATGCACAGGCCCACATTTAGGATGTTACAAACATATCTTTAATGCTAATTTAGGGGAGGGGAAAGGCACATTGGGAGCTTAAACGCCAGCCTTTAAGGTCCCATGCGTGCTCCAATGCTTCTTTAAATGAAGCTACTGACCATGCTTTAAATGATGTTCCGAAAAGCATCTGCACATAAGAACTTCGACAACTAATTTTCCATCAGCAAAATACCACATTTAAACATGTTTTAAGCTAAGGAACATGAATTTAATGAAAGATTTAAGTTGTCTAAAATTTGGCTGAACAATAGGACACCATTAAATGCATATTTCGCCAAATAAATGAAGTAGCAGCCAACTATTAAATTGGTCCTAATCTAGACATATTAAATTTGACTATTAATTATGCACTAATTAAGACTTATTTAAGCTTAAACAAATAAATCCAAACACTAAAATAATTATTTAGACTTATTTAATTTGCTTTAGGAAAATAATTAAAAGATGCAATTTATTTAAAATATTAAATTAACGAATCACTCAAAGAGTGGCGAAGCTAAGTGAGCTCAAATCGAGCTAGAATGAGCTAATCTGCTCAATTTGAAAGTGCATGAAGATGCACATCGCTCCATGGCACTTGAGCTTTGAATTTTGTGGGTACCCGTATGCGTGCAGTATCATCCCTCCCCTCTTCAAGACAATTCGTCCTTGAATAGACCTATTGGTTGTCTCGAACAAAATTTCTTTTGCTCGACTTCCTCGATCAAACAGGAATGATGATAATCGCGATACCTGGACATGATAAACATGAATTAGCAAGATCGTTTGCAATCCAAATATGTACAACACAGTATAAATAAACTGCACACAAACGACCATAGTCACATTATCATATAAAAGAAACAAAGCCTTATCAAATGTTTGCAACAAAAGTGAATAGGCTTCATGGCATGCATACGATGTAATGGAATTACACAAATCAAAATCATCATGCGAGTAGTACATCAAGTGATAAATATAGTCATCACAAGCAAATAATGAAGAAATCACATATGGCACTCGTAATTGATCATTCAAACCTTGGTTTGTAATCCATATGATTCATAACAAGTATCGAACACAAAATACTTTTTATCAATGAACAAAATAGATAGATCATTAATAGGTCTATCAGGATCCGAGGAGAATGAAAACGTTTCAAAGTCTTCAAGTGACTTACCTTTAGTTGCAAAAAGACAGAAACAATTCTTACCTTACTTGTCTTCAAGTGAAACTCGAAGATCAAATTTACCTTGCTCGATCAAAACGAACCTTCTCTTTTTGGGCATGTAATGTAGTAGATGCTTTACTCGTGACTCAACCTTTTTCAAACAAAATGGGAACTCCATGTACATGAATTCCATGTACAACAACATAATTTGTTTAAGGAATGAATAGAAGTCAAAAACAAAGTTGACAAAATTCATTACCTTATTCAAAAACCTTGTATCAAAAAGATAGAAATCTTTCAAACTTACCAGATGATACTTGAGTTTTCCACAAAACAAATCGAAACATATGCCCGATTTAAAGACATGAGTTTGCTTATTTAAGTCAAGATGGGCCAACGATTTTGAAAAATTAAACATGTTAGATCAATAAGAATTATGAATATTTAAAATCGAACAATCAAAATTCTTAACATGTTTTAAAACCGATTTACAAAAACTCAAAGATTTCATATTAGACAATGAACAAATCTCGTAATATCCACAATCAAATAAATTGGGATTAAAAGAAAAATCATCGTCATACTTACTTAAGTTTTGCTAAACATATGTAACTCCATCGTCATACTTTGCATCGCAATGATTATTAGTAGACAAACTCATCTTACCATCACTTAAAACATTGAAAATGAGTGAAGGATGGCAATCAATGGTATTATCCACATAATCACAAGCATTAGAAAAATTTGGTGGAGATTAAATTTCATACGACTTACCTTCCTTACCTTTTTCAATCAAATGAAAACGCCTTTCTTTGGGAAGGTACTGAAGTTGGAGATCATCGTGCGATACATTGGGCACCTGAAATGAAGAAACAGAAGAAGAACAAAAGTCCAAAGTGTTAACTGAAAAGCCACTCTCTTTTAGTTCATCTTGTTCTCGCGTTTCTTTTTCCATCTCTTTCTCTTTTCTTTCTCTCTCTTTTTCTATCTCAATTTCTTTCTCAATCTCAATTTCAATTTTTCTTTCTTCACTTTCTTTTTCTCTCATAATCTCAAATTCTTTTTCTTCTTTTTCTTCACTTTCTTATTTATTTTCTTTTCTCTCATTTTCATTTTCTTTTTTCTCAATTTCTTTTTCAATTTGATTAGAATAAGAGATTGATTCAGAAGAATAAAAAATACAAGGATTTGTCTTAAAGAAAGAAGTCATCTTCTCATAGAAATCATTTGCTATCCTTTGTGAAAGATTCTTTGATCGTGACTTCTTTGAATCATACATCAAATAACTTGTACTTTCCCGTTCATCACCTTGAAGAGAATCGAGCTCATGACTTTCTTCTATTCATCTTGACGACCTCGTTGAGTAGGACTCTCGATAATAGTCACTTCTTGAATAATCATCGGAGATGGACCTTCGAGAAGGATACCTCGTGGATGTTTTCTTGGACGTTTTTGAACAGGTATCTTGATTAACTTGCACGTCTTCTTGGAGGGAGTAAGAATCATAGCCAACTTCTCATCTCAGAATTGATGGTGAAAAGGAATCACGTCAGGACTTCTTTAAGTAATATTCGGGGGTATATTTTCGTGGGGTTCTTGTTTCCAATTTTTGACTTGAAGAATCTCGTTTGTAAAGGGCTCCTTTTTCCACACGATCTAATCTTTTGTGCAACTTGTTGAATTTGGAATTCATGACTTTTCACATCCCATTCAACAAGTATTGATAATCAGATTCTGACAATGCTTCTTGATCATTTTTATTTTCTGCAAAGAAAGATCGTTAAAAGAATAAAACCTAAAAGTAAAATCTCACCACAAAAACTCACACGTCACTCACAAAGAAAAATTGCTCACACTCATGTTTTCACTCGTATAAAGGCTTTTTCTTTGATAAATTCTCTCGTGCCTTTTACCGCTCTTTCTCGTCTCATAATTTTGTATTTCATTTTGATAGACTCATCGCGGCTTGAGGGTTGGCTTCAAAGTAGGTGACAAGGGAAAATGTTAGATATTTGGGTAGGCTAATCAAATAAGAAGGTAAATGGAGTGAAGTGAAAAGGGGAAATACCAAATGATGGTAGTAAAAGAAATTTGATGGTCGGGGTAGGAAGATGAGGAGGGTGGTAATGAGAGTTTTGAGATCGAAATCAGAAGAGATGAAAATCAAAGCAAAACTTCAAAAATTTCCACAACTTTTTTTCACCACTTTTTTTTAACTTGTATTTTTTTGTAACATCCTAAAAATTGAGTATTATTATATTGCATGAATTGGTGTTTAGATTTTTTTTAAGTGCTTATTGAAGTCCTAAAGAGGAGTATAGCATAATTTGGATAAGGAATAAAATTTATTAATTAAGAAATTATTGAAGAGAAGCAAATGTCATTAAGACTTAAGTTAAATTAAGTGTTAATGAGTGTCATAAGTTGAGTATATGGCATGGTGGAGTTGGCGCATGGGTTTTAGCAAGAGGAAGAGGTTCGAATCCCTTGTTTAGCTTTTAGGTAAATTTTGTTTTAATTTTTATGCACATCCATAGCAAGTGTCGGCCAAGGACAATTAAGGTAAGAGTTGACCATATTATTTTTGGTTAGTGTATCAAAGGATTATGGAAATAGAAAATATATGGCATGGAATCAAATACTTAAGGAAAGATAGGGGGAACATAAGGCACATATCAAGGGAAATTTTGAAACAAATCATGGCCAATTGACCATGTGTTGGAATGACAATTTGGTAAGGAGGGAGCCTAATTTTGAGTTAGTTTGGCTAAGAATTTCTTTTCTCTCTTTGGTCATTCTTTGCACTTTGTGCAGAATTTTTATTTTCCTCTCCTTTCAACTTTCATCTTGGCCAAATTTTTCAATTGGTAAAGCCAAAGTCTTTTGACCATTTGGTCACTTTTATTCATCTTGTGAATTTTCTTTTGTATTTCTCCTTGTGCGAAATCAACCATACCAAAACCATTCTCTTTCTTTTTCTTTTTGCCATGGCAGAATGCACTAACCCCTAAAATCCATCTTTTCTTCTCTTCTCTTTGAAATCAAACTACCTCATCACCATCTCTTTTCATATTTTAATTCTTTCAATCAAGGTTTCTCCATCAAACACTCTCTTGGCCGAAAGCTAGAGTGCCATAACCGAATTTATTTTTTTCTTTGGTCGCATGGGCAATTCTCCAACTCTCACAAACACCTCTCTCAACCCTTTCTTTTCAATCGTGGAAATAGGTAAGGAATTCTTTTCATTTTCGATTTATTGTTAGTGTCATGGCGAATATCATTGGTATTATGAGGGCCTTTTTGGATCGATATAATGTTCATTCTAATAACGTTTCTTTCGTTATTATTTAGTGCAATAACGGAAGATTGGAACTCAAGTGATCGGAGAATCGTAGAAACGTTGGAAGCGTTTTATTGTGGTAAGGAAATCCCATTCTTTGAAGCCTTTAGTATTGTTTGATATTATTTTAGATCTAACTAATATCCCTTGGATTTTGAAGACTTTCAAAATAGGGAAGAAAAGGCGGTGGTTAGTCACGTTAAGAGGGCGGATCCAGTAAATCCCCATTCAAATGAAGAGCGGCTTCGGTAGTCCGGGATTTTCTACCGGGTTGCGGACCATCTTCGAAGGAAGTCCATTATTTGAAGTGGTACGAACTTCCAAGCCATTATCGTTGGTGGATTCTCTACGTGAACGAATCAATAAACGAGGAGAAGCGAAAATCAGTGATTCAAAATCAAGAGGTAAGATTTTGGATCTATTATCGATTAAGAATATTTTTACGAAATAGTAATCTAACGGATCGAAATATGTTTAGGTGCCGAGGCGAGAAGGATTAGTACTCACGGTATCGAGGTGTGTAACTTCACACTATTTCTCGGTTGGATGTCAATTTCGGTATGGAAGTAAAAATCATAAAAACGACTAGATCGGTAAAAACGTAAAAATTGATATTTTGACGAAAATACGTAAAAACGACTAAATCACGAAAATTACGAAAATGCCCTCGAGAAATTACTTGTTATTATGTAAATTGTATATTTCGATAAATTGGGCCAAAATACTCTAGTTCGATAAATTGGGCCAAAATACTCTAGTTCGATAAATCGGGCCAAAATACTCTAGTTCGATAAATTGGGCCAAAATACTCTAGTTCGATAAATTGGGCCAAAATACTCTAGTTCGATAAATTGGGCCAAATTACTCTAGTTCGATAAAGTGGGTCAAAATACTCTAGTTTGATAAATGGGCCAAAGTCCACTAAACTGCTAAATGAACAAATTGCTAAATTATTTTATGGGCTAATGAAATGTTTAATGATAAACCCACCATTGCTATGAATTAAATAAAAGAAATTATTATATGATTATATTTTGTTATATACGCTTGCGATTGCATGGGGTGGGGTATATGAAGAGAAGAATGGCCAGTTGCCAAAAATCTAGTTCGGTGGCTCGCCACAATTATGGCTTATTGCTCTAGTTCGGTGGCTCGCCACAATTATGGCTTATTGCCTCTAGTTCGGTGGCTCTGCCACAAATATGGCTTACTGCCTCTAGTTCGGTGGCTTTGCCACAATCATAAAAAGGCTTAATGCCTACGATTGGTGTGTTGGCGGGGTGGGTTGACTTGATCCCCACAGGTGTGATGGTTGGTACAGGGGTGTTAGCGGATGGATATTAGGTTTGGTTGGAAAATTCATTTTACATGCATCTTTAAATTATTTTATTTTATAATATATTGAATTCTATAATTGGGCTCAAGCCCAGCACAATATCTTGATGATCTGGCCCAATAATGGTGGTAAGTGAGTTACACACTGAGTTCTAAGTAACTCACCCCCTTTTATTTTTTTCCATCTCAGGTAATGGAAATTGATGTGAACTTGGGCCGAGGATGACTTCGTGGAGGCCATCTTGCAAAATATGGGTTATTTAAACTCTAAACTTTTAATAATTATTTTTACTATTTTGGGATGTTGTAATAATGGCCTCTATAAATAATTTATGAATTTTATGTGTGTTTGCTTTTAAACTATACTTTGGATTTTTTTAATATGGGTTATGATTATATGATGTTTTATAAAAATAAATTTGGGCTTTCAAGTATATGAAATTCATTTATAAAATTTATTATTGTTAACTCTTTAATAAATTACCTAAAAGTTTTTGATAATAAAATAATGTTTTTTTCTCAACTGATGTTTTCTAATATTTATCAAATTCAAATACTCTTCTATTTTTATTAAAATCTGAAAATTTATATTGTAGTTTTCAACTTATTGCAAAATTTAAAATAGTTCGATTCATGTAACAAACCAAATCTAGTCTCGACGATAGACCGGGTTTGGGGTGTTACATTTTTTCCTTTTTTTTTTCAATTACACTATAATGTATTACAAGAAACAAAAATTACAATTCAATTTTTTTTTGAATTTTTGATTTTTTTTGAATTTTTTTTCACGGATGTACTCCGGCTTCACGTACGTCATCGAAAAATCCTCGTTTGGTAGCTTTGATACCAGATGATACAGTCTATCTCGGGAAGAGTCGAAATGTATGCGAGTTGCCCAATCATCTACGAAGAGTAGATCAAGCCTTCAGGAATTAATAGTAAAAATAGAGATGAAAGATAAGTTAAGGCTGTGGAAGCTATAAAAGGAATGAAAATTGAGTAAGTTAAGGAAATAGATTTGTGATAAAAATGGATAGTTAATAAATGGGTAGGTTCGTTCAGGATGGTAGTGAAGAAGATGGTAAATAGGATAGTTGGTGGAAATGGCAAAAGGAACTTGAACAAAGAAATGATTCAACACAAGTTAGTGTCACCCCAATTTCTATATGGTTCAAGGTGGAAATATGGAAATCGATATAGACCAAAGACCCATTGATGCGAACCTGGTCGCATCATGGTTCGACTTCATCCGACACCATCAAGAGTGGCCTAAACTTGAGGGGCCCAAGTGCAAGATGAAACATCTCACAGGCCTAATTGGTTATTGGACCAATGTTTTTAAAGACTTTTAATTTAATTAAAAGTTCTACTTAAATTAATAAGTTTGCATATTTTAATTTTAACTTGCAATTTTTGTGTTCGCATTTAATAAAGTAATGCATTATGTAACCTTCATGTTAGTTTAGTATGTATCATAAATAATGACTTGCATTATGAAACTCCCATGATAGTTTAAGTCTTGCATTAAATAATTCATCGCTTTATTTATTTTGCATTTTAAATACTTGCATTTAAGCATCTAAGCTCAATAAATGGTTGCTGGTCATTAATTCAACTCAACTTACTTTAATTAATTGAGTTCTTTTAGTGAATAATTACTTCTTTAATTAATCTAGTTTCTAGGTTAATTTATTGATGCATGAGTTAAGTTCATTTAATGATGTTTTTAATCTAGTTACCAAGATGTTTTAATGAAGCCTGAGTTAAGTTAATTTAATAAGAGGCTTATTAATTAATCTAGTTACTAGGATATTTTAATGAAGCATGAGTTTAAGTTAATTTAATTCTGCTTCCATAAATTAACTAGTTGCTGTATTAATTGAAGTCTTAACTTTTAGTTCATTTAATAAAGTCAAGTGTTTAATGTGTTTAAGTTAAAGTAGTGTTTAATAAGAGTTTAAATGTGATTAATTTGTTTACTTAATGTGTTTGAATGTAGGAAACTTTTCAGCTACACTCAAGGGATGTTACGAAGAGTTAATGTGACTTTTCAAGTGAAAACGGTTACACACTCAGGGAAGTTTTATTTAACATTAAAGGGAGCTGTTATGATCATTGATGGAAGCATTACATCTCCATTAAATTCGGCAGCAACCTATTCATCTTCCATAACTATTTGAGGCTTAAAAGATCACACAAGAGTTACAACTTCTCATTAAGTTGCTGGTGACCATTCGGCTACTAAGCATGAAACCAAGAATTCAAATACATTGAAATCAGCTCATTTGGAGTCATCAAATTGCTGTTATTTGGCTAGAGGAATTCAAGAATTTTTATCTATTGATTAGCCATTTAATTGCATATTAAAGTTGAATTCATTTATCTCTTCAGCTAACCACATGTAAGCACTATATATACCGGTTATTAGTTTGTAAAGAGGGATATATATATATATATATATATATTTTTGGCTTAGACTTTTGATCATTAATCATATCATATGGACTTTTGTTCATTCGAGTGAGTTATCTCCTCTTCGTTTTAAACGCGAGTTTCGTTTTGACTTATCAAGCTCGCTTGTGGCGTCAAACGTTTCTCTTCCATTCAATTATACCATTGGTTCTTACTTCGCTAAATGTGGTCTTTGGTCCATTATCGACTACCATCTTCCACCTTAAACATTATAGAAACGGGGTGACACATACTTGTGTTGAATCGCTTCGGTTTAAGTTCTTTAATCCATTCCACCAAAACATCATCTATCTTTTATCCATTTTTCTTTCATCATAAAACCGAGCCTATCCTTCTCCATATCTGAATCATTCCCACACTTAAACACCTCCATTCCTAACTTAACCCATCTTCTAAACAAATTCACTTAAGCTTCTGCGAACTCATCCGTATTTCCTTATTATTTCCCGAAAGGCTTATCTCCCCCTCGTAGACAATTGGACAACTCAAATACGTTTTGACTCATCCTGAGACGGATCGTATCACCCGTTATCTAAAAAGATAAGAACCATTGGTATAATGGAATGGAAGAGGAACGACTAACGCCACAAGTAAGCTTGATAAGTCAGAATCAAAACTCATACGAAAAAGAGGAGATAACTCACTCAAATGAACAAAGTTCATATAATTTTAATTCAAAGATTAACCAACCTTACAAAATGAAAAATAATAAGTATTTATAGGCTACTAAAGTGATAGACGAATGTTCATCGAAATAGCTTAATAACTAAGTAAGATTCAACTAGAAAATCCTTGAAAATTCTAGAATGTTGCCCCTTGGTGTCTTGTCTAGATTCGGCCGAACATGGCCCTTGGTGTACTTAAGAGATTCGGCTCAATGAATGTAAGATAGATAGCCTTCATGAATCTCAAAATAATGAATGTACTTTCTTGCTGTATGGACTAGATTCGGCGAAAAGATCTTGTATTTGCCTTGGTTGGTCGAACATTGGCATGGGGAAGCTTAAAGAACATTAAGTTCGACCTTAGAAAGAGAATAGCCATGCAAGCGTCTTAAATGTTGTTCTCTTTTGTAATTCACGAAGCAATTAACGATCTACTATAACCCATACTGAATCTTTCCTAGTAGGCGATAAGGGTAACCCACTAACAAAGTCCATTGTTATCCTCTCCCATTTCCATAATGGAATTTTCACAGGTTGTAGCAACCCTAACGGCAATTGATGTTCTACCTTCACCTACTGACATGTCAAGCACTTACTCATGAAATCAGTAACCTCTCGTTTCAACCCTGCCACAAATACTGCTCACGAAGGTCTCGGTACATCTTATTTGATATGATCCACCTTGGGTTGAGTCGAGTCGTATTTAAATTGCCCAATCATCTACGAGGAGGTAATCAAGCCTTCGAGAAAAATGAGAAAATATTGAAGAGTTGCGGAAGCTTTTAAGTGAATTTATTTTAAGAAATGGGATAAGTTAGGAATGGAGGTGTTTAAATGTGGGAATGATTCGGTTAGAGAGAAGGATAGGTTCGGTTTTAGAAAGTAGATGGATAAGGATAGGTGTTATTTTGATAGTTTGGTGGAAATGGAGAATAGGGATTAAACAAGAAACGATTCAACACAAGTATGTGTCACCCCGATTTCTATAATGTTTAAAGTGGATATGATGGAATCGAAGATGGACCAAGACCCGTTATCTATAAAGATAAGAACCTATGGTATAAGTAGATGAAAGAGAACGATTGGCGCCACAAGCAAGAAAACTTGATAAGTCGAAATCGAAACTCGTACGAAAGATAGAGAGGAGTGATCTCACTCTTTTGAACAAAGTTCATAAAATTTTAGAAAATGGTAAAAAGTCAAAAGTCCTTTACAAAATAAAATGGCCAACTATTTATAGTTGCTTGAGCTAGCCGAATGGTCATCTTCTAGCCTTAATGACTAAGAAAAATTAATACTAGCATTAACTTGAAAATTCTAGATAGGAAAACTCTTCAAGTTCCAAGTCCACATTGGTGAATGGAAGCTCAAGAGGCGCTTTTAAATCACCAAGGTGCAGCCGAATCATCAAGGAGGAAAGATAATTGAATGACTCTTCATTGTTCAACCAAGCATGCATGAATGCCCTTAAATTCCTCCTTAAATTCCAGCTTTAATGGTGACTTTTCACTCAAGTTGTCTTGATGGTTGACCTTCTTGCATTAACTTTGTGAGCTGAATGGGCAACTTGGGAAGTTGAAATGGCAGCTATAGAAAACTATTGAGCTAACCAAAACATCACCTTAAATGAAAATAATTGCTACTGCCCATTAATCTCCTTGTGCCGTCCCTTTACATGCACCTACAAGCAAATTAAGTTCATTAACTTAGCTAATTAATTCCAGCAATTAAAGATCACATTAAGACATTAAATTGAACTGAAACAAATTAAATCTAAGCTATTTAACAACTAATAAAAATCGGCTGAAGCTTAGGACAACTAAAGGACACCATTAGGACACATTGGAATTTCGGCAGCCCTTAATTAAGCATAAAAATTTGCACATTAAATTTATGTTTTAATCAACTTAAAAACATATAATAAAATGTGATAAAATCACTTTAGAGCTAAAACAAATTAAATTCAACCCATTTAAGATGTTTTAGATGCATGAAATGGCTATAGAAAAATTAAATAAATTAAAATTCAATTTATTAAAAAAAAACAAAGAAATCAGCTCGATGAGCTGAAGTGAGCTGAGGGAGCTCGAATTGAGATGGCATGAGCTAAGACGGCTCAATTTGGAAGTGCATGAAGATGCACATGAGCTCCACGGCTCTTGGTCTCGATGATTCGAGCTCATCATGTTGAAAAATGTTGGATGCCCCGGGTGTGCTCGCATCATCCCTCCCCTCTTCAAGGCGATTCATCCTTGAATCGAACTCTTGGTCTATCCGAAAAATTCTTTTTGCTCGACTTTCCTTGATCAAACAAGACGGACGATAATTGTAACACCTGAAAAAGATAAACATGAATTATCCTAATCATTTTCAAACAACAATACAATTCAAATATGAGCGTCACAGAACATATAAACCACACGCAAACGGGCTTAATCACTTTATCATATAACAGGAACAATGCCTTGTCAAACGTTTGCAACGAGAGTGAATAAGATTCATGACATGCATTTGAGTCACATGGATCCCACAAGTCAAAGATTTTATGCGAATAACATGTCAAATGATAGATATATTTGTCACAAGCAAGCAATTGAGAAAACGCATATGGCACACGAAATTGATCAACCAAGTCTTGCATTGAACGATATACTATATTGCTCACACATGAATTACAAAATTTATCAAACACACGATGATACCAGATAATACAAATTCTTTTGCCAATCATTGAAATAGGTAGACCATCATTAAGCAGAATATCACATTCAAGCAATTCATGATCTAAATGATTTACCAAATTGAAATCGGCATCATGTGTTCTATTAACTTCCGAAGAGAACGAAAACATCTCAAAGTAACGCAAAATGGATTCTTTCACAAGAAAACTATCAAAATTATCAAACGTAAGAATCCTCTCATCATTCGAGAAAACAGGTAGATCATAAATGGGTAGAAACAATGATTAAGCATGTAATGAACTAAATGTTTCACAACAAAGAAATCAGTAACGCAAAGCTTTTCACCATCCGTAGGGAGTAGAAACGCGTCAACAAGTTCAGAAATCGTACCTTTATGCATAGAAGGACAAAGATTATTCTTACCTTGTTCAAACATCACAAACCTTCTCTCCGTAGGCATGTAGTATAGTTGAAGCTTTGCGTTTGAGTCAACAACTCGCAAATGGATTGTAAATCGCAAGTACAACCACAAGATTTGTTTAAGGAACGAATACAAATTAAACAAGAAGTTAACAAATTTCGTTACCTTAATTAAAAGACAAGTATCGAGATGATAAAATTCTTTCAAACATATCGCATGATACTTGAATTTTCCATATATTCCCGGTTGAAAGACATGCATTTGATTATTTAAAACAAGAGGTGCCAATTGTTTCGAAAAATCAAACTTGTTATACCAAAAGGAATTATGTATGTTCAAGATCAATCGATCAAAACTCTTAACGTGCTTCAAAACGTACTTACAAAAACTCAACGATTTTGCGTTAGACAATGAACAAATCTCATAAAAACCACAATCAAACAAGTTGGGATTAAGAGAAAATTCATCGTCATACTTACTCGTGTCTTGCATCCGTTGAATATACGTCTCTCCACTGTCACAATTTGTAACACATTGATTTTCTTGAAATATACTCGTCTTACCATCATTTAAATGATCACAAGAGATGAAGTAATGGCAAGAGTCAATTTCATTCACAAGATCATAATCATTGGAAAAATTTGGTGGGGACAAACTCGATTTGGAACACTTACCTTCCTTACCTTCCGGCTTAGGTGGTTCAATCTTACCTTTTTCAACCAATTGAAAATGTCGCTCATCGGAAAGGTATTGAAGTTGATAGTCATCATTTGATTCCTCGAAAACCTGAAACGAAGAAAAGAAGAAGAACAAAAATCCAAAGAGTTAGTTGAAAATTCACTCTCTTTCTCTTGTTCGTTCTTTTCTCTTGATTCTTTTTCAAGATCTTTTTCTTGTTCAATCTCTGTTTCAATTTTTTTCTCAGTTTCAAGTTCTTTTCTTTCTTTCTCATTTTTATTTTCTTTTTCCTCGATTTCTTTTTCTCTCATGAACTCTTTTTCAATTTCTTTTCTTTTATTTTCTTTTTCATTTGATCTTTCTTTTTCATTTTGAGTACAACAAGAAGATGATTCAAAAGAACTAAAAATAGAAGGATTTGATTCTAAGATCGAAGCGATGTTCTCATAGATATCACGATCTTTGCTTGGAAGATACTTCGTACGGGACTTCGTTGAATCATAAGATGTATACTTCGTGCTTTCTTGGTTGTCACAATAAAAAACTTTGAAATTCACTTTGCTTCGCCTCAATTCCTTCGTCGAATAGGAATCTCGATTCGAGCCACTTTGAGAATGATCTTTTGTAGCGGAATACTTATAGCTTTCTTCTCGTTCATTACCTCGAAAAGATCCGAACTCATTTCTTGTTCCTTTCTGTCTCGAAGGCCTTGTCGAACATGAGTCTTGATAAGAGTCTCTTCGCGAATAGTTTCAGGATGTATATCGCGGTGAAGAACTCGACTCCGTTCTCTGACTTGATGAAATCTTTCGATCAAAAATGCTTTCCATTTCATTTAACAAGTATTGGAAGTCAGCGACTGAGAATCCTTCTTGTAACATCTTTGTTGCTGAAAATAAAATACGTTATACAAAAGAAAATAGATAGAAAAGAATTACCACAAAATCCTCATGAGTCACTCACAAAGAAAATCACTCACACTCGTGTTTAATTCATATGATGGCTTTTTTTCTTTGATGATTTCACTCGTGCCTTTTACCGGTCTATCTCGTCTCACAAATTCGTACTTCATTTTGAAAGACTCATCGTGGCTTGAGGGTCAGCTTCAAAGTGGGTAACAAAGGAAAATGTTAGGTATTCGGGTTGGCTTAACAAAAGAAAAAAATTCGAGTATCGGGTAGGCCAGTGGGTAAGAAAAGAAAATTTTGGAGGTCGAGGTAGAAGATGAAGAGGGTAGAAATGAAAGTCTTGAGATCGGAAACAGAAGGGATGAAGTTCAAAGCAAAACTTCAAAAATTTTCCACAACTTTTTTTTACCACTTTTTTTTAACTTGTATATTTTTTTTCATTTTTCATTTTTTTCTTTTTTTTCAATTTTTTTTCACTTCACATACAATATATTGAAATACAAGAACGAAAATTACACTTATAATTTTTTTTGAATTTTTTTCACTTATGAACCTATTTCGGCTTCTCGTACGTAGTCAAAATTCCTCGTTTTTATAGCTCTAATACCAACTGATACGATTCGCCTCGGGTTGAGTCGAGTCATATTTAAATTGCCCAATTGTCTACGAGGAGGTAATCAAGCCTTCGGAAAAATGAGAAAATATTGAAGAGTTGCGGAAGCTTTTAAGTGAATTTATTTTAAGAAATGGGATAAGTTAGGAATGGAGGTGTTTAAATGTGGGAATGATTCGGTTAGGGAGAAGGATAGGTTCGGTTTTAGAAAGTAGATGGATAAGGATAGGTGTTATTTTGATAGTTTGGTGGAAATGGAGAATAGGGATTAAACAAGAAACGATTCAACACAAGTATGTGTCACCCCGATTTCTATAATGTTTAAGGTGGATATGATGGAATCGAAAATGGACCAAGACCCGTTATCTAAAAAGATAAGAACCTATGGTATAAGTAGATGAAAGAGAATGATTGACGCCACAAGCAAGAAAACTTGATAAGTCAAAATCGAAACTCGTACGAAAGATAGAGAGGAGTGATCTCACTCTTTTGAACAAAGTTCATAAAATTTTAGAAAATGGCAAAAAAGTCAAAAGTCCTTTACAAAATAAAATGGCCAACTATTTATAGTTGCTTGAGCTAGCCGAATGGTCATCTTCTAGCCTTAATGACTAAGCAAAATTAATACTAGCATTAACTTGAAAATTCTAGATAGGAAAACTCTTCAAGTTCCAAGTCCACATTGGCTGAATGGAAGCTCAAGAGGCAGCTTTTAAATCACCAAGGTGCAACTGAATCATCAAGAAAGGAAAGATAATTGAATGACTCTTCATTGTTCAACCAAGCATGCATGAATGCCCTTAAATTCCTCCTTAAATTCCACTTTAATGGTGACTTTTCACTCAAGTTGTCACTGATGGTTGACCTTCTTGCATTAACTTCGGTGAGCTGAATGGGCAACTTGGGAAGTTGAAATGGCAGCTATTGAAAACTATTGAGCTAACCAAAACATCACCTTAAATGAAAATAATTGCTGCTGCCCATTAATCTCCTTGTGCCTTCCCTTTACATGCACCTACAAGCAAATTAAGTTCATTAACTTAGCTAATTAATTCCAGCAATTAAAGATCACATTAAGACATTAAATTGAACTGAAACAAATTAAATCTAAGCTATTTAACAACTAATAAAAATCAGCTGAAGCTTAGGACAACTAAAGGACACCATTAGGACACATTGGAATTTGGCAATACTTAATTAAGCATAAAATCGCACATTAAATTTATGTTTTAATAAACTTAAAAACATATAATAAAATGTGATAAAATCACTTTTGAGCTAAAACAAATTAAATTCAACCCATTTAAGATGTTATAGATGCATTAAATGACTATAGAAAAATTAAATAAATTAAAATTCAATTTATTAAAAAAACAAAGAAATCAGCTCGATGAGCTGAAGTGAGCTGAGGGAGCTCAAATTGAGATGGCATGAGCTAAGACGGCTCAATTTGGAAGTGCATGAAGATGCACATGAGCTCCACAGCTCTTGGTCTCGATGATTCGAGCTCATCATGTTGAAAAATGTTGGATGCCCCAGGCGTGCTCGCATCATTATTTCCCCGGGGTGCATAGCATATGGGCTACTATGTGCCTCACGCAGAATCATTTGTCTCAATTCCAAATCCCTGGGCATACACATTCTTCCACTGAAACACAATACTCTGTCACTATTCAATCCAAAATCCCCTATCACACCACCTTCCACTTGCTGAAGTAAAGAACCCAACCTTTCATCTAATAACTATTTTTCCTTAATCTGGTTTACCAACGCAGGCTTCACCTAAAGTTCGGCTAGCAGACTACCATCTTCATACAGGCTGAGATGAGCGAACATCGCTCTCAAGTCCGATATCACCTTACGACTCAGCGCATCTGCCACTACGTTAGCCTTTTCGGGATGATACTTGATTGAGAAGTCATAATCTTTCAACAGTTCTATCCACCTCTGCTGTCTTAAGTTCAACTCCTTCTGGATAAGGAGGTACTTCAGACTCTTATGATCCGTATAGATAATCGACTTCTCACCATACAGATAGTGTCTTCAAATCTTCAGAGCAAACACCACTGTAGCTAACTCCAAATCATGAGTAGGATAGTTTACCTCATGCGGCCTTAATTGACGAGATGTATAAGCCACCACCTTTCCACTTTGCATCAACACACATCTCAAGCCCGTGTGTGACGCATCACAATAAACAATAAACTCCTTACCAGCCTCAAGTTGAATCAATACTGGTGCTTCTGTCAGAATCTTCTTCAATTTCTCAAAGCTCTCTTGCTGCTTGTCTGACCACACAAATGATACTCCCTTATGCAATAGCTTAGTTAGGGGTGCAGCAATCAACGAAAACCCCTCAACGAATCACATGTAATAACCAACCAACCCTAGAAAACTCTAAATTTTGGCCACTTCCTTTGGTGGTTTCCAGTCCAACATAGCCTCGACCTTCCGAGGATCAACTCTAATTCCTTTGGCAGACACGACATGCCCCAAAAAGGTCACTTCCCTAAGCCAAAATTCACACTTACTGAATTTGGCATAAAGTTGCTTCTCCCTTAAAATCTGCAATATAACTCGTAGATGCGAATCATACTCTTCTTCAGTCTTTGAATACACCAAGATGTCGTCTATAAACACCACCACAAATCGATCTAGATAGGGTTGGAAAACCATGTTCATCATGTCCATAAATGCAGCTGGTGCATTAGTCAACACAAATGGCATCACCAAGAACTCGTAGTGCCTATAACAAGTTTGAAACGCAGTCTTATGAATATCCGCCTCCTTGACTTTAAGCTGATGATATCTCAATCTCAAGTCTATCTTCGAGAACACCGAAGCTCCTCGTAACTGATCGAACAGATCATCGATCCTCGGTAATGGATACTTGTTCTTGATTGTTAACTTATTCAATTGCCTATAATCGATACACATACGCATCGACCCCTCCTTCTTCTTAACGAATAAAATTGGATCTCCCCACGGTGACACGCTTGGTAGAATGAATCCGTGAGCAATGGACACCAGAGCCTTTCTTGGCAATAGTTAAATGCCAAACTCTACCTCCTGATCCGGAGGCAATCCTGGAAGCTCCTCGGGAAAGACGTTCAAAAACTCTTTCACCATTCTAACACTTTCAACCGACAACTCTTTGGCATCTAACGCACTAATAAAGGCTAAGAATGCTCCACACCCCTTTTGTACCAACTTTTTTGCCTTTAAAGCCAAATAATTTCTTCTCTCACCTCTATCATCATCACTTCTTTATCCTCTGAAATTTTTAGTACCATCTATTTTGCAGCACAATCCAAGTTTGCATGGTGTTTCACCAACCAGTCCATGCCCAAAATAAGGTCGAACTCATCGAATGGCAGTTCCATCAAATTTGCCAGAAATATTTCCCCCTGAATTTCTAAGGGTACATCCCTAAACAACTTATTTACTATCATCGACTGTCCTAAAGGGCTAATTACAGTTGTTTCTCTAGCAGTAATCTCAGATCTAATGTTCAAATTTCCAGATACAGTACAAGCAACATACGAATGGGTGGATCCAATATCTATCAAAGTAGTAACAGGTACAGTAGATATGAAGAACGTACCAGTTATTACATCAGGTGCATCACCATCCTCTCGACATCTGACTGTATAGACCAACCCCGGCTATCTTGCCTCCACGTTACCCCTATTACCAGTACCTCTACCCGGTGTACCCTAACCTCGTCCTACGCCATTACCACGTCGACTTGGCCCATGGCCTCTCGGTGGCTGCTGAGCGCCTCTAGCTTGCTGCGCAACATCATTATGAACACCTTGAGTCTGAGCAGGCTATTGAGGGCAATCTCTAAACTGATGATCTTTGGAACCACATCTGTAACAACCATCGGTTCTCCTCCAGCATCCACCCGGGTGAAATTTTCCACAATCCACACATGGTTGTAACTGATTAGTAGCAGCTAGTACTCTCGCTCGAGCTGGCTCCTCATTCTTGGGCCTCTTCTAAAACCCTCTAGTAGAACCTGAGTACCTAGAGTCTCTCTTGTTCCTGCCCCTATCCTTGTCTCAGTTTTACCTCTCTGAACGTTTAACCTCTTCAGCTATCTTGGCTTTCTCCACCAATGTGGCAAAATTCCTCTCCTTTTGTGGGGCTATCAATACCTGCAACTCATCACGCAACCCGTCCTCAAAACGCACACAGCATTCGTAGTCAGTCGGCACTATTCCCCAGGCATACTAACTCAGACGCATAAATTCTGCCCCACATGCTGCCATAGATTTACCTCATTGGACCAAATTCAAGAACTCCTTCCTTCGGGCATCCACATAGCTAGCCCCAACATATTTTCCTTGAAATGCAGTTTAAAAGAGTTCCCAAGTAATACGATCAACCTGAGTGAGCCACCACTGATACGCCTCGTCTCTCAACAATGACACAACTCCTTTCAGTTTCTGCTCATCTGTGCAATCTAGGTTGTCCATAATCCGTTCCACTGCCTCAAGCCAATATTCCACTAACTTGGGGCTACACCCAAAATACCCCTAAAGACTTCAACCCTATTTGATCTGAGCCGCTCGAATACCGACCCACGAGCTACCGACCCAGTTCTTACCCCAGCGACCCTTTCTAGAACTCACAACATCACTTGGGATAGTGCTTCATCCTCTCTCATTCGATCGTGTGACCCAGTTTCAGTTGCAGGTGACATAGGTGCGTCCATCTCAGGCATATGTCCCGACGCCTCAGACACAACTCTAGCACCTCGGCCTCTACCATGGCCACGTTTACGACGTTCACGTCCTCTAGCGCTCATATTTTCCAATTTGATTTATCTGATTAAGAGTCTTATGAATCAGTATGCTATTTTAGTGTTTATCAAACGATATTTTATGAAGTATAAAAAGTAAAGTTGTTTTCGCAAAAATGCATCCTATCGTCTCAATCTCTATAGTTTTAGCTCCTAAGGCTAAAAGTTCTAGAGTATTTTTACAGTCATACCACAATAATCATAATCATAAAATAATAATATTTACTTACTTGACTTGATGTCAGATACCCGTGGTGCTATACTTCCTTTAAAACACGTATTTATAATTTAAAATTCAATCAGCTTTGGAAAAAAATTTTGACCCCAAACCACAGCCGAGTTTGGCAATCGGGCTCTGATACCATAAAATGTAACACCCCAAAACTCGACCCATGTGTTATGATCGGATCTAACATGTCACATGAGAAAATTATGTTAAGTCATTTTTATTCATACTAAAAAGGGTTATTTGTTATAATCAAGAAAACAAATTTGATTTGAAATATTTGATAAAGTATTACAAACCTCAAAGGTTGATTTGATAAATCGATAATTTAAACTAGAGATCTTATAAACCATGACTTTTGAAAATATTGTTGATGATTCGAGAGAAAATTTCGAGTTAAAATGTTTGTAAAAGTTGGTTATGAAATCTTTTGTTAATCTATTTTAGAAAATCTTTATTTAAGTTTTTAGAAAAATTCTCATTTAAAATAATTCAAACAAATAAAAGTACATCAAACAAATAGCAAAAAATAAAATACTCCAGAGGCCTTGTTACATCATAAAAACCCAAAATAGTAAAGAGAACGAAAATAAAAATTTAATGTTCAAAATAAAACACCATTTCTAAAATATGGCCTCCACCGAGTCATCCATGGCCCAAGTCCACATCACTGAGCATTACCTGCAAGGGTTAAGGAAACGGGGTGAGTTACTAGAACTCAGTGTATAATCTCCTTACTATTGTCCACTGGTCCTGAACCCATATTTTAATATATTGGGCCTAAGCCCATTTACATAATGAATATATATATATAAGCAATGTATGCAACCCAACCCATCCATCCAACACACCCCCGTACCCATTTATAATATTTTATTATGGCCAAGCCACCGATATCATGTGTAAACATTATAATAAATAGTTTATTATGGCAATGCCACCAGGCTACACTTTTCTTCAACATTTTTCCCAACCCATGCAATATATGAAAATGCAACATTCATAATAAGATGTTCATATATAAATAGCAACCATTTATCAAGTAATTTATTACAATGACTAGGCCCATTTAAGCATTAATAATCGGCCCATTACGGCATTCTAGCATATCTTTCCATTAAGGGCATTTCTATAATTTGGCCCATAAGGGCATTTTTATAATTTAGCCCATAAAGGCATTTTCGTAATTCAGCCCATAAGGGCATTTTTGTAATTTTAACAATCTTAATGCCTATTTTGTCAAATCTTTCAAAATAGTATATTTAAGCATATTCCTCATTTTATTCAATGTTACGATTTTTAGCCGTATAATGATAACAATCTACTTATTCGACATGTTATCGAATCATAATTTTATGGGATTACGGTGAGAGATTACACACCTGATTACGGTAAGTATTAAACTCTCTTGATTAGCGGCACCTATGACAACATAACACTCGATTAATCTGACGGATGGGATTTTTATTAATCCAAAACTAAACCAAGCGATCTAGAATACTTACTCTCAAAATCGTGAACGACCACGATTTATCGATTCTCACCGGATGATGGTCCACAACTCAGTGGAAAATCCCAAACCGTCGATACTACCATTCGCTTAAACTTAGGAGTAGGAATCACAAATCTGCTCCTTTTGTGATCTCCAATCGCTTTTCCTTTCAATCAGTACTGCCTGCCTCCATTGGAAAATGATACAGTCTGCCTCGGGGAGAGTCAAAATGTATGCGAGTTGCCCAATCATCTACGAGGAAGAAATAAGACTTCAGGAAATAATTTGAAAAAATATGTATGTGTTTGCGGAAGCTTATAGGGAATTTATTTAGAGGATGGTTTAAGTTAGAAATGGTGGTTTAGAAATGAAGGGGACAGTTTAGATGTTAGAATGATAGGTTCGGTATGACAACGAAAGAAAATGATAAATGATAGATCGATAGATTGGTGGAAAATGGAAGAAAGAACTTAAACAGAAATGATTCAACGTTAACAAACGTCACCCCGGTTTCTATAATGTTTAAGGTGAAAAAAATGGTAGTCGTTGATGGACCAAAGACCCGTTATCAAGAGTGATAAGAACCGATGGTATAAATGAATGAAAGAACAAGTGATAGACGCCACAAGCACAGCTCGATAAGTCTATGAAACTTGTACAAAATCGAAGAGGAGATAACTCACTCAATGAACAAATGTTCATATATGTTTTATCAAAACTTAACCCCTTACAAATGAAAACAACAAGTATTTATAGGCCTATGGAAGAGCTAGCCAAATAGTCACTAACAAAGCTTAAAGACTAAGTAAATGTGGTTAGATTAAGCTAGAAAAATCTGGAAGAAAACCCTTGGTTTGCTTAGCAAAATTTGGCTGAATGTGGCCTTGTAAGCTTGCAAAATTCATTTGGATGTATATGGCATCAATGGCACTCGAATGGACATGTTTCTAGAAGATTATTTGTCCCAAAAATTCGTCCAAGTCCAAGTGCAGCCTTTGGGGATGTTAATGGGCAGCTTTCTAGAAGAAAAAAAATGAATTTTCAGTCACTTGAAGATGCATGCAGCAGCTAGGTACGTCCCATGCATTAATTGAGCTCTTAATTTGGTCTCTTTTGGCTGAAAAGTGTCTAGAAATAAAGGAGAACGTGAGTAGCCCACTTGGATATGTAAATTCAGCCATTTGGGACGTTTTAAAGTCCTCTTAATGAAGAAGGAAGTGGCTGAACGAATTTGGACAGCAAAGGAACTGAAAAGGCTTGTCTAGGTTCGGCCAACATTGGGAATGAGCTGCACCTTTTGGTTGAGAAGTTTCCAGCATTAAAACTCTTCTTTGAACAACTTTCATGTGGTTTAATTCAGCCCTTAAATCCCCCTTGGACGTTCATGACTCCAACCATGCATGTATTCCTTCATTCGTTGTAACCGGCGGTTCATGCATCATGCATTTAACTCCTCCATGCATGTGTCTTCATGGAATTATTTTTCCAACTGAATAGACACCTTGATAATCTAAAAATCAGCAGCATTTAACCATACTTCCAACCGTCCATGCACCTCCATGGTTCCTTGATGTATTCGGCTAGGTACATTGCACCTAGGTGCATGTATCTCTTAAATGTGCTCCATAGATTCGGCTAGGTGCACCACATGTATTACCTTGAAGGAAGGAGTTCGAATCACTTTGTATGCAATTTGACTTTTACTTTTGCTTCCCTTCCTTATGTGTTGGTCAAGGAATAAATATGGCAATGGTGGACTTCATTATTTTGGTAAGGTGGCTAAAAGAATAAGGCAAGGTTGAAGTTAGGGAAAGGAATCAAGAGAAATAGGAAAGAAAGGGGGACATGAGGCTAATTCCATGGATGATGTTTTGGAAAGCTTAGGAGGCCAAACTCTAATCCTAAGGGGGGATTCATGTGGACGGTTTTGGAGTAGTTAGGTGGCTGAAATTTTATTTTGGCTTTTGGTAAAATCCTAGCTTTGTTTTGGCCAGAAATCCTTTTGGCAACTTTGTGCCATTTCTCTCAATTTTGCAACCCACCTTTGCTTTTTCCTTTTGGTTTTGTGCATTGTTTTCCTCTCAAATTCTTTTCTTTTTCCTTTGCTTTGTGCCAAAATTACAAGCCTTGGTGACCATATGTTTCTTCTTTCTTTTTGCTTTGGCCGAATTCCCCTAGCACATTTGTGCACTTTCTTGCTCTTTTGTTTGATCAAGATTTTCATCTCTTGTCTATCTCCCTTTTTGGATAGCCGAATCTTCCACCCTTCTATTGAACTCTCTTTTCCATTTGAGTGGTCATTTATGTACAATCGGTAAGTGAATTCTTTTCTATGATCATATTCTTTCCTCTTTAGCCGAATAAGTAATTATCACTATTCGGTTGTAAATCGTGATCATAAACAAAAATGGTGTTATCCTCCACTTCTTCATGTTTTATTCACTCTCTCTTTTCGTAGTGCTTTAAGTGGGAGACCATGTATTGTTCTAGTCAAAGTCAAACGGTGGTAATTGGATCCAATATCGATAAGGTAAGGGGGTTCATTTTTGGATTTTCGTTATATCCCTATTTGGCTATGTTGCAAATCGGATTGAAGTTTTGACTAATTGACTATATGTTTTAGGGACAGATCACTCGATATATTTCTACCTTCAGACATAGTGGTAAGTGATTCAAGTGTAAGTGATATGAAATCTTTTGGAAATCTGAGGCTAACTTTTGGTTGGTATTGTTTTAGGTCAACGACGAGTGGTTCGTTAGGAAATCAAAATCAAGGTATGTAATCCCATACCTTTCCTAATATATGTTTGAAATGGTGAGTAAATCTCACATCTCTTTAAAAGTTTACATGAAATATTCTGTGATTCAATAGAAATACCAAAGAAAACTAGAAATCGACATCTGTAATCACTCGAGTGTGCGTATGATCGTAGTGGTAATCATGTTTTGTAATAAAATAGTTTCGATTAGAAAGCGAAGGTGTGTATTTGAAAAATCATGAAAAATTGGATAAAGGAATTACAAAGTGAATAAGATATCGATTAAAGCTATCAGTATCTACTTTAATATGGAAGAAAGCGGAGAAGGAAAAGGAAAATTATATTCGAGATATGTTAATTTTAGTGAGACCGATTACGAATGACTTTGGGGTATTCATTCTATTTTGGAAAAATCATATAAAATTGTAAAAAGTGAATTATGGGACATAATTTATATGTATAGATTCCTTACTGAACCTATTTTTGATGGAAATAAGTGGGAGCAATATATGAAAAGCGTACAGTAAGATATTTGTGATTAAGGAAAGAGAGGTTAGAAACATTAGACAGTGAAATAAGAAAAACTTTAAGGAATAAATTGTACTAAATGGTTAAGCTAAAAACTCTGGAAAAATTTTAGGAGAAAGATATATGTGTCTACTTTCAAGGAAAATTTACGAATTTAGATTTCGAGTTTTCTAACTCGAGTTATGGTCAATTTAGTCAGTATGACTCAGATGGATAGTTTTGATTTTATGCTCCAAATTAGTAGTTAAGCCTAGGTTGTGAAATTACCATAATACCCTTAGAGGGTAAATTATCGAAATACCCCTGGGTTGCTAGATTATCGAATTACCCTCGATGAGTAAAATTATGAAAATGCCCTTATGGGCTAAATTATGAAAACGCCCTTATGGGCTGAATTACAGAATTGCCCCTAATGGGCCGAAATACGAAATTGCTTAATGAATTGAATTGACATATTACTTTATGGGCCAATCTGATATATTTTGTTATGAGGGCCAAAATGTGATTTATGGGCCAAATTTGCTAGATCGATTAATCGGCCAAAATTTGCTAGATCGTTAAATGGGCCAAAATTTCTATTTTTGGCTAATGGGTCAAATTGATAACTTGTAATATGGGCTTTTTGTTGAAATTTAACTTATGAATATATTGTTATTCATTAAATATATATATACATGATTTGCATGGGTTGGGATAATTGTGAAGAGAAGAAAGGCCTATTGCTAAAATCTAGTTAATTGGCTCGCCATAAATATTTTAAATGGCCTGTTGCCAAAATCTAGTTCGGTGGCTCTGCCACAAATATTATAATTGGCTTAATGCCTGCTATTGGTGTGTTGGCAGGGTGGGTTGACTTGATCCCCATAGGTGTGTTGGTTGGTACGGGTGGTGTGTAGCAGATGGAAATTTAGGCTTGGTTGGGAATTGCATATCACATGCATTTTATACTTGTTATATTGTTACATTTGTAAATGGGTTTAGGCCCAAATTTTTTCTTTATGGATTTTGGCCCAGTGAACAACGGTGAGTGGGTTACACACTGAGTTCTTGTAACTCACCTCCTTTTTTCTTAACCCTATAGGTAATGCTCTGTGAGGTGGACTTAGGCCATGGATGACTCGATGGAGGCCATACTTCAGAAATAGTGTTATTAAATTTTAAATTTCTATTCCCATTATTTTATTATTTTGGTTTAAGTTGTAATAAGGCCTCTGAACTATTTTATTATTTGCCTTATGGTTGGTTTACTAAAAGCTAAAATAAAGGTTTGCCAAAATCGATTAACAAATGGAATTCATAATAAAATTTTTACAAATATTTTTAATACGAAAATCTTCTTTGAATTTTCAATGTCATTTTCAAAAGTCACATTTTATAAGATTATTAGTTCAAATCTAACGATTTATCAATCAATCTTCGAGGTTAGTAGTATTTTATCAAATGTCTCAAATCAAACTTGTTTTTCTTGGTTTTGACAAAACTTATTTTAGTACGAATTTCAAATCCTTTATACGTTTTCTTCAATATGACACACCAGATTTGGGCCTAACTTTTGGGCCGAGTTTGGGGTGTTACAGTGGTGATGAGAAAGAGATTTATTCCATCTTATTACCATCGGGAGTTATACCAAAAATTGTAAAATCTTACACAAGGCCACCAAAGTGTAGAAGATTATTTCAAAGAAATGGAAATTGCAATGATTCGTGTGAACATGGAAGAGGACCGTGAGGCAACCATGGCCAAATTCTTAGCTGGGTTAAATCGAGAAATTGTTAACATGGTGGAGCTTCAACACTATGTCGAGGTGAATGACATGGTCCATGATGCAATTAAAATAGAAAAACAACTCAAGAAGAAAGGCTCCATTCGAACCTATTCCAACCCCGTAAACACCTCAAAGTGGGGACAAAGTACGAGCAAAAGATATTTTTCTAACCATTCGAAGGATCAAAATGCTCTTGTTAAGTTTAACAAACCCGTTGGTGAATCAAGCAAAGGCAAAGAAGTCACCAATCCAAATCATACAAGGGACATCAAGTGCATTAAGTGCTTGGGATGAGGGCACATAGCTAGTCAATGCCCTAACTGGCGTACAATGGTGTTGAGAACCAATGGAAAAATAGAGTCGGAAGATGAGAAAGATGAGGAATCTGACAATTATGCTAGTGAAGAGGAGGAAGAATTTGAATATGCCATTGAAGGTGAAATTCTAGTGATCAAACGTAGCCTAACTTTGCAAAGAGTGGAGAACAAACAAAAATGCGAGAACATCTTCCATACACACTATTTTGTGCAAGGAAAGGCATGTAGTCTTGTTGTGGATGGTGAAAGTTGTACAAATGTTGCTAGTACATTAATGGTGGAGAAACTTGCCTTGACCACAATGAAACATCCTTATCCGTATAAGCTTCAATGGCTTAATGAAGGAGGGGAATTAAAGGTGACAAAACAAGTGTTGGTGCCATTTTCCATTGGAAAATATAAAGATGAAGTTCTTTGCGACGTGGTTCCCATGCATGTGGGGCACTTATTGCTTGGCCGTCCATGGAAATTCGATCGAAAGGTGGTACATGACGGCTATACCAATCGATACACCTTCAAGCATTTAGGCAAAACATCACTTTGGTGCCATTGACCTTTGAGACAAGTATACGAAGATCAAGTGAAATTACGAGACTCAATTAAAAATTCAAAGAGAGTGAAAAGAAAGAAAAGAGTGAAAAGGTGTGTGAAAATTTGAGTGAAAAGAAATGAGGAAATAAGAGGTAAAAATGAGAGGAAAGAATAAAGATCAAGAGAAAAAAATGAGTGACGAAAAATCGAGTGCAAAAATAAGTGTGTATGCAAAAGAGTGACATTCAAAATCCTTCATGTTGAGGCACCCTACACGTACTCATGTACAAGGAATCCTATTTGAATATTAATGAGTTAGATGTCGCTTTACCTTCTTCTATTATTTTTCTCTTGCAGAATTTGAAGATGTATTTCAAGCGAAGTTCCAAGTGGTTTACCACCTATTCAGGGAATAGAACATCAAATTGCCTTCATTCCCGGTGCATCCATACCGAACCGACCAGCTTATCGTAGTAATCTGGAAGAGACCAAGGAACTGCAAAAACAAGTGAATGAACTTCTTGAGAAGGGATTCATCTATGAGATCCTTAGTCCGTATGCTGTTTCAGTTTTATTGGTGCCGAAAAAGGATGGGACTTGGTGTATGTGTGTTGATTGTCGTGTTGTAAAAAAAATCACGATAAAATATCGTCATCCAATACCGCACCTTGAT
The DNA here is from genome assembly GCA_025506655.1 of Gossypium rotundifolium. NCBI lineage: Eukaryota > Viridiplantae > Streptophyta > Magnoliopsida > Malvales > Malvaceae > Gossypium > Gossypium rotundifolium. Next base: position 79,649,798 of record CP106732.1, on the reverse strand, counting down.
GATATGCTCGATGAATTAAGTGGTGCTCAATTGTTTTCCAAAATCGATCTCAAAAGCGGTTACCATCAGATTCAGATGCTCGAAGGAGATGAGTGAAAAATAGCATTTAAAACTAAACACAGTTTGTACGAGTGGTTGGTAATGCCATTCGGTCTCACTAACACTCCTAGTACCTTTATGCGTTTAATGAATCATGTTCTTCATGGTTATATTGGTGAATTCTATGTGTTTTACTTTGATGACATTCTTGTTTATTGTAGATCTTCAGATGATCATTTGAAGCATTTACGAGCTATTCTTGATGTTTTACGGAAGGAAACATTATATGCTAATCTTAAGAAATGCACATTTTGTTCTAACAAAGTCATTTTCTTAGGATTTGTTGTCAGCTCACAAGGACTTGAAGTAGATCAAGAAAAGGTGAAAGCTATTCAAGAATGGCCTAGACCGACCAACATAAGTGTACAGCCCGATTTAGGGGCTAGTGAAATAGTGATATTGGAATCACTAATTCAAGGTTAGAGAAAATTATTTTCATGTTATGTTATGTGTTATAACATGTTTATATGGATGCATGAAAATTTTGGTGCCTTAATTTTAGCAATTTCTTGCTTAATCGCGAAAAAGGACTAAATCGCATAAAGTGCAAAAGTACTATTTTATTTGCTAAAGGTGCCAAATAGCTATAGAATATTAATTATAGGTTCTTAAAGTGATATTAATCCATTGAATTAGTGTTGGCCGGCCATGGGAAGCTAGGGGGACAAAGGCATTAAATGTTGGTCAAAATTTGTTGATGTTAGGTGTTTAAAATGAATAAAAATAAGATGAATAAAGATGTTATCATCTTTTCACTATTCCTCCACCTTCATCCACCAAAAATTGAAGAGAAATAAGGGTTATGAAGCTAAAAAATTTTAGTAAACATTTCTCCTCACAAGTAAGTGATTTTGATGATCTTTCTTGATAATTTTTATACTTTTGGAGTCCCCAAAGCTTAAGCTAGCTAATGGGGGGACTAATTTGCAACATGATTGAGTGTCTAGGGACTTGCCATGAGAGATTTTATGCTGGTTGTTGAGTTTTTATGGAAGAAAATAAATGTTAAGAAGATGAGAAACAACTTTTGTGAAAGGTGTTGTCATGAAAACACCTAATTGGGACTAAAATGCAAAAGTTATAATTTGTTCATTAAGGCATAAAATAGTTGGAATTGTGAGTAGTTGTAAGAGGATTAAATGTTTAGCTAAGTTTGTTTAACAAGAAATTGTGACAAAAATTCATTTACGAGCCTAGTGGCAAAATCATAATTTTGCCAAAATGTAGCGGCAAAATAGTCATTTTTACCTAAAGAGAAGTCTATGGTGAATTATGAATTATAAGTGATTAAATCAGTACATTTTATTGTTCTAGATCAAAGAAAACGAGATTCGTACCTAGAACGGGTGAAAAGAGAAATGTGGGCAAAAAGTCCCTTTCGGGCATTTCGACATCGAGGTAAGTTCATGTGTGAATGTGGCAATTATGTATGAGTTAATTTAGTATTCCAATATTGTATGGAATGTATATTTGCTCGATGGATGTATGAAATATCTTTTAATGAGATGTCAAGAGAATTGAATTTTGAAATAATGGGATATAGCATTATATGATAATAGTTATAGTTTCGTGTAAGACCATATTGGAATATGGCCTCGGTGTAAAAATTTGTATAAGACCATATCAGGGATTGTTAATGTAAGTAAGATCCTATTAGGGTATGATGTCAATGTGATACTATATGTATGAGACTTAATAGTGTTATCTAACAGTTTGAGATGAATTCAGTGTATGATGAACCTCTAATGGGTTATGTGTAATCAATACACCTTTTGGCCCATATAGCAAATATCACATTTGACCCATATATCAAATATCACATTTGGCCCATATAGCAAATATCACATTTGGCCCATATATCAAATATCACATTTGGCCCATATAGTAAATATCACATTTGGCACATATATCAAATATCACATTTGGCCCATATATCAAATATCACAATTGGCCCATATATCACTTTTATCGATTTAGTCCATTAAGGGCAATTCCGTAATTCAGCCCATAAGGGCATTTTTGTAATTTTACCTGTCAAGGGTAATTCGGTAATCTCGCAACCCAGGAGTATTTTGGTAATTTACCCTCTAAGGGTATTATGGTAATTTCGTAACCTAGGCTTAACTACTAATTTGGGGCATAAAAGTTTGAAACTGTCCATCTGTGTCATACTGACTAAATTGACTATAACTCATGTTAGGAATCTCAAAATCTAAATCCGTAAATTTTTCTTGAAACTAGACCATATTTCTTACTACAATTTTTCCAGAATTTTTACCTTAACCATTTAGTACAGTTTATTCCTTAAAGTTTTCCTTGTTTCACTATCCAACGATTCTGACCTCTCTTACCCAAAATCCAAATATCTCACTGTACAGTTTTTATATACTGCTCCCACTTGTCTCTATTAATAATAGGCTCACTAAGGAATCCATACATCTAAATTATGTCCCATAATTCACTTTTTACAATTTTATACAATTTTTCCAAGACGAGCAGAATACCCAAGTCATTGAACCAGTCTCACTAAAATTAACATATCTCGAATATAATATTCCTTTTCCTTCTCCATTTCTTCCATATTAAAGTAGACACAGATAGCTTTAATCTAATATCTTATTCACTTTGTAATTCCTTTTATCCAATTTTTGTGATTTTTCAAATACATGTCCTTTTTTCGACCGAAACTATTTTATTACAAAACATGATTACCACTATGAGCATATGCACGTCCGAGTGATCACGGATGCCGGTTATCGGTTTTCTTCGGTATTTCTACTGAATCACAGAATATTTCATGTAAAATTTCAAAGAGATGTGAGACTTACTCACCATTTCAAACATATATTCGAAAGGGTATGGGATTACACACCTTATTCAAAATCCGTAACACGATATTCTCCGCGGCACCTAAAGATACAATCGTCAACAATTAGTCCAAAACCAAATTTACCACTTCAACCAATTATTTTGATTGATTAACAATCTATACACTTACCAACAATCTGAGTCTCTTATTACAAGGGATAGAAAGAGCGATTTAATCCCTAAAAATATAATCGATTAGTCACAACCACTATTTCGTTAAGCAAAATAACCGGTCAACGAAAAAGATCCAAAAAGAACCATGATGAATCCCTTACCTTAACAATATTAGTTCTGATTTCTAACGATTGTATAATGGCTATGGATGAGTCAAAGTTTTAGCCTTCCACTATCACTCGATTGATCAAAGGAGTAAATATCAACACAAATGAGAAGAAATGATTAAAAGAAAGGAGAAGGCGTATCAAGGTGTTTGGAATGTTTTGGTCAACATTAAAAGAAATATGAACCAAAAAGAAATGTGAGTATTTTGGCAACAAAAAGAATGGTGAAAGATGGATTAAGGTTTTGGCCCCCAAGGAAGAAATGAAGAAAGTGTGCTCACCAATGGCTTGAAAATTCGACACAAAGCAAAAGAAATTTGGAGAGTACCAAATAATGCAAAGAGAAAGGTTTTTCGCCTAACAAGCACCAAAAATTCAATCAAAAGGCAATGGAGAATTTCGACTATCAAGGAAATTAGACAAAAGATGAATATGTGATCAATTCAAGAGAAGAGAAAAACTGCACTATTGTGCTAGAAAATTTCGGCAAAGAAAGTAGCAAAAGGAGAGAAGATGACACAAAGGTTGCAATAGGATTTTTGGCCAAAACAAAACCAAGACCTTACCAAATGCCAAGGTAAAATTTTCAGCCACCTATCTACCTCAAAACCGTCCACATGCATCCCCTCTAGGATAAGAGTTTGGCCACCCATACTTTCCAAAACACCTCCCCTGATATTAGCCTCTTGTCCCCCTTTCTTTCCTATTCCTCTTGATTCTTTTCCCAAACTTTAAACTTGCCATATTCTTTTAGCCACCTTACCAAAATAATTAAGTCCACACTTACCAAAAATACTTCTTGGCCGACACATAAGGAAGGAAAGCAAAAATAATAGTCAAATTTGTAAACAATGGGATTTGAACCTCTTCCCTCAAGGTACATCACTTAATGCCATAACCTCTTTACCAATTACTCATCTTATGCTAACCATTTACTCATTCATTACTATAAGCCTTAAGGCCACTTACTCTATCTCCCTAAAGTGCTAAAATACCAAAATTTTCCTAAGGCTCAATTAAACCTGAGACTTCATAGAAACCTCGTAACCTTCCAAATTCACTTAACTAATAGTCCAATTTGCAATAATGTCATTCTCTTGTTCTCAAAATTTTAAACATTCCTACGCTCAAGGCCCATTGGGCCCAATCTTACTAAGCTCAATTTCGGGATGTTACAATTTTATTCCAGATTTTTCCAGCAATTTATAGCTGAAATTAAACTTAGTTATTAAGTGTTTTATGTCCATTCGGCTAGCTCCTTGATAGCCTATAAATACTTGCTATTTTCATTTGTAATTAGTTAACTTTTGATCTTTAATCATATTTTATGAACTTTTGTTCAAAGAGTGAGTTTTCTCCTCTCTATCTTTCGTATAAGTTTCTTAGACTTATCAAGCTTGCTTGTGGCGTCTATCACTTTTTCATCCATCATATTATACCATTGATTCCTACTTTGTTAAGTATCGTGATACGATTCACCTCGGGGTTGAGTCGAGTCGTATGTGAATTGCCCAATCGTCTACGAGGAGAGGTTGAGTCTACGGGAAAAATAATAGAAAATATGGCTAAGTTGCGGAAGCTTTGAATAGGTTTGATTTAGAAATGGATATAGGAATGGAGGTGAATAAGTGTTAGAGTTGATTCGGCTAGAATTATAAAAAGAAGAAGGTGTTTAGAGATGGCTCAGTTTGAATAGGAATGAATGAAGATGGATTACGAAGAATGGATAGAAAAGGGAAATGGATGGTTCGATTATCATGAAATGAAAAGATGGAATGGAATGAAAATGATCTCAAAAACAAACATGAACCAATATTAAAAAATATTGACCCAAATGCTTATAAGTTTTCAAGATGGTCGAATGGAGTATAGGAGAACCTCGACCCGCTACTTAGTAAAGTAGGAACCTTGGTATAAGGGTGAATGCCACACTATTTGATAGTGATAAGTTCAGGATAAAGAACAAGGTAGGTTGACGCCACTAATGACCTAGATAAGCCATGTAACACCCCAAACCAGTCTATCGTCAAGGCGAGATTTGATGCATCACACAAATCGAACATTCTTTTAATCTATCTAATGGTTTAGATGAATCGGTATTACAAAACTTTTTGAAAATAAAGTTTAATAAAAACTAAGAGAAATAATTTAAATTGGTGAATTTGAGAAACATTAGTTGAAATCTTATCATTTAGTATTTAATTATCAAAAGTTAAAGTATTTTTTTAAAGAGTTCAAAAGGATTTGAAAATAAGGATAGATAAAGAATCTCATATGTTTGAAAACCCAAAATATTTTAAGGAAACATTTTAAGATTAACATAAACCATATTAAATATCAAAGCAAAATTTAAATCCATCCACACATAAAATCCATAACATATTAATAGAGGCCTTATTACATCATATCCAAAATAGTAATTTAAAGAAAGTACTTAATAAAAGTTCAAGGTTTATAAACCCATGTTTGCAGTATGGCCTCCACGAAGTCAACCTCGGCCCAAGTCCACGTCAATTTCCATTACCTGAGATGGAAAATTTAAGGGAGTGAGTTACTTAGAACTCAGTGTATAACTCACTTACTATATCCATTGGGCCAGATCATCAAGTCATTATTTTGGGCTTGAGCCCATTATGATTAGCAATATAACAAATGAGATGCATGCAAAATGAAATTTCCCACCCAAACCTAATTTCCATCCGCTACACACCACCGTACCAACCATCACACTGTGGGGATCAAGTCAACCCACCCCGCCAACACACCAATCATAAGCATAAAGCCATTTTAATAATGTTGTGGTGAACCACCGAACTAGATTGTGATAAAGTCACCAAACTAGAGGCATTAAGCCATTAAAATATTTGTGGCAGAGCCCAAGACCAAAGGCAATAAGCCATTTAAATATGTGTGGCGAGCCACCAAACTAGAAGGCAATAAGCCATTTAAATATGTGTGGCGAGCCACCAAACTAGAGGCAATAATCCATTTAAATATGTGTAGTAGAGCCACCGAACTAGAGGCAATAAGCCATTAAAATATGTGTGTACAAACCACCGAACTTGATTTTGGCAACAGCCTTTCTTCTCTTCATCTTTTTCCCAACCCATGCAAACATGTATGCATAACAATCTATATCCATATGATAATTTTAGTAAAAGCCCAATTACAAGTGAAAAATATTTAAAGTTTTATTAAAGCCCATAACACAAAATAACATATAGCCCATTTAACAATCTAGCAACTTAGGCCCATTTAACGATCTAGCATATTTTTGGCCCATTGAACGATCTAGTATATTTTTCGGCCCATTTAAAGATCTAGCATATTTTTTGGTCCATTTAATAATCTAGCATATTTTTTGGCCCATTTAACGATCTAGTATATTTTTCGGCCCATTTAACGATCTAGCATATTTTCGGCCCATTTAACGATCTAGTATATTTTTCGGCCCATTTAACGATCTAGCATATTTTTGGCCCATTTAACGATCTAGTATATTTTCTGATTTTGTCATCTTTACGATTTTTCTCAATACTTACGGTTTAACATCTAACTCGAGATAAGTGTGAAGTTACACACCTTGTTATTGTGAGTACTAGACTTTCCCGCTCGTCAGTACCTAAACGTAACACGATAATTAGAATACTATCATATTTTAAACTACACTATTGATAAATAATCTAAATCTTTACCCTCAGGATTTTGAACCACTTCTATTTTTGGTTTCTCCTCGATTGTTGGTTCGTTGCCCGATGAGAATCCACGCACGAATAAAGGTTCGAGAGTACGAATGACTTCAAACAATTGGTTCTCCTCAAATGAGGGTCTGCAACCCGGTGGAAAATCCTGAATTCCTGAAACAGCCCTTCGTTTATACTTAGGGGGAATAGCGGAACCACCCCTCTTTCGAAAACTATGCACTGCCCTTTTCTGCTCTATCTTGAATGTCTCTAATGACATAAGATCATTAGTCCGACTAATAATTATCGAAATGTGGCTAACGATTTTAAAAGATTTGAGATTGGCTTACCACAATTATCCTCGTTCCATGAAGAAACAATCGAGCAATTCGTCCCTATAACGAAATCGATTAAATAACTAACTATACCAAAATGACGAATAATATGAGAGTCCTTGAATAAACTCCTTACCTTAACTCTTAAAATCGATTCCAACGATCCACAATACTTAAGAACACTTTGAGTTTTGCCTCCAAAATCTCACTATTGTCCACAGTTGAAAAGAATTGAGTGAGAAGAATACTTATGACTAAAGGAGAATTGGTTATGACCAAACAAAGAAAATGAAAAGATTAAGCACAAGAGCAAACTAACATTCGGCCATGAGAAAAGTATTGAAAAGACTTTGGTTTAGAAGAAAGTAAAAGAATGGAAGATGGAAATGATATGATTCGATTTTCAAGAGAAGAGAGTAAGAGAAGAGAAGAAAGAGAAAGAAAGAGAAGAAAAAGATAATTGAGTTTAGGAGAATTTTGCATTCGGCATTGTGAAGGAAAAGAGAAAAGAATGGCCTTCTTTCTTTTTGTGTGATGATAGTTCGGCACTAGGAAGAATGATTGGAAAAGAAATGACCAAATGGTCAAAGAGAAAGGATGGTAAAAAGATGCTATAATTTCCTCAAGGTTTAAGGGATAATCGGCTAGGAGAGAGCAAATTTTTGGAAGAGAGTTTGATAAGCAAGCATCAAATGACCAAAAAGAAAGTGTTCATCCTACACCCAAGCCTACCAAACCAATCAACCAAAATTGACCACCCCCTAGCCCTTATGCCATCCACATACATGGTCAAAAGGCCATTAGAAAGTTTCCAAAACATCAACCTCTTCTTAAGCCTTATCATCCTCCTTTTTCCTTAAGTTAGAGAAACATTATCCCCCAATTCAAGCCATTCTATCCCCTAACTCAAGCTTTCCATAACCCTTAGTCCTCTTACCAAAAAAAATAATTAATCCAACTCATCCTAATCTTATTCATAGCCGACACATGTTAGGACAAAGTAAAAATAAAAACTCCCCAATTGCATACTAGGAGATTCGAACCTCTCTCCTCAAGTCCAACTTAAGGCGCCATCACCACTTTGCCAATTACTCATCTTATGCCATCTTTTAGTACTTAATTAACTTATGTTTCAAGGTCACCTAATTTCTTTACATTAAAGTACACTTTACTAATATTTATTCTAATTCCAAGTAAACCCGAGCTAACACTTAGAAACATAATGATACTCGAATATTTAGGATGTTATAATTCTACCCCCTTAAGGAAAATTTCATCCTTGAAATTACCTGATTAAAAGAGGTGAGGATATTGTTGCCGAATTGCATCCTCAGGCTCCCACGTAGCTTCCTCCGCTCCGTGATTACGCCATAAAACTTTGACCAATGGCACGGTCTTCTTTCTTAGCACTTTTACGTCTTGGTCTAAAATTTCCACTGGTTTTTCCTCAAAAGACAAGTCTGATTTCAATTCCACCTCCTCTACCAGTACTATATGAGATGGATCCGATCTATAGCGTCTCAGCATGGAAACATGGAAAACATTATGAATTTGACTCAACTCCGGAGGTAGTTCAATCTGATAAGCCACTGGACCAACACGCTTCATCACACGATATGGCCCAATGAACCTAGGGCTCAACTTGCCCTTCTTTCCAAATCTGAAAATTTTCTTCCAAGGTGAGACCTTCAGAAAGACCTGCTCTCCCTCAGCAAACTCGATATCCTTACACTTCAGTCGTGCATATGACTTGCTCATCAAAGCTTCCTTTAATCGTGCTTGAATAACTTTTACTTTTCTTGGTTTTAGATAACAATTCAGGACCCAACATCTCGCCTCGCCCAATTCAGGTCCAACAAGTAGGATGCGGCACCTCACGACCATACAATGCCTCGTAGGTGCCATCTGAATGCTAGGTGATAGCTATTGTTATCATAAATTACGCCAATGGTAGAAAATCCTCCCAAGCGCCTCTGAAGTCGATCACACATCCCCTTAACATGTCTTCCAATATCTGAATTACTCTTTTCGACTGACCATCAGACTGAGGATGAAAAGTCGTACTGAAGTTTAACTTTATTCCCAAGGCTTTATCTGAGCTTTCCAAAATCGTGATGTAAATCTAGGATCCCATCGATATAATGAACCTTTGGTACCCCATGCAACCTCACGATTTTAGATACATATAGCTTAGCCAATTTTTGTAATGAATAATCCGATTAACCGGAAAAAATGAAGCGATCTTCGTCAAATGATCAACTACTACCCATACGGAATTTTTCTTAGTAGGTGTTAAAGGTAACCCACTAACAAAATCCATTGTTATTCGCTCCCATTTCCAAAGAGGAATCTTTACTGGGTTGTAACAAACTGACGGCAATTGATGTTCGCCTTCACTTGTTGACAAGTCAAACATTTTCCTACAAACTCAGAAATCTCACGCTTCAACCCTGGCCACCAATACTATTCACGGAGATCTCGATACATCTTATTTCCTCCGGGGTGCATAGCATAAGGGCTACTATGCTCCTCCCGCAGAATCATTTGCCTCAAATCTGAGTCTTTAGGCATACAAACCCTTCCACGAAAACACAGCACTCCATTCGTGTTTATACCAAAATCCTCTATTTCGCCCCTTCCAACCTATTGAAGTAAGGGCCCCAACTTTTTATCTGATATCTGCTTCTCCTGAATTTGTTCTAACCATAGAGGCTTCACCTGAAGTTCTGCTAACAGACTACCATCCTCATACAAACTCCAATGAGCAAACATTGCTCTCAATTTAGATACCGCCTTACGACTTAACGCGTCAGCTACCACATTAGCCTTTCCAAGATGATACTCGATTGAGAAATCATAGTCCTTTAATAATTCCACCCATCTTCTTTGTCTCAAATTTAATTCCTTCTGAGTAAGAAGATACTTAAGACTCTTGTGATCCATGTAGATGATAGACTTCTCACCGTAGAGATAGTGCCTCCAAATCTTTAAAGCAAATACCACTGCAGCTAACTCTAAATCATGAGTAGGGTAATTTACTTCGTGCGATCTCAACTAACGAGAAGCATAAGCCACCACCTTTCCATTTTGCATTAGCACACCAAACTCGTGTGAGACGCATCACAATAAACGGTAAATTCTTTTCCAGCTTCAGGCTGAATCAAAATTAGTGCCTCCGTCAGAATCTTCTTCAATTTCTCGAAACTCTCTTGTTGTTTTTCAGTCCAAATATACGGTACTCCCTTCCGCAACAATTTAGTTAGGGGTGCAGCAATCAACGAAAACCCCTCAACGAAGCGTCTATAATAACCAGCCAAACCTAAGAAACTCTGAATTTTAGCTACCGACTTTGGTGGTTTCCAATCCAATATAGCCTCAATCTTCCGAGGATCCACTCTTATTCCTTCAGCTAATACCACATGACCTAAGAAAGTCACTTCCTTTAGCGAATTCACATTTCTTGAATTTGGCATAAAGTTACTATCCGAAAGTAAGCTGCAATACTATCACATAAATCGTGTCATGCTCCTCATCATTTCTTGAATAAACTAAAATGTTATCTATGAACACTACCACAAACCGGTCTAAATATGGTTGAAAGACTCGAGTTCATCATATCCATAAATGCGGTGGTGCATTGGTTAACCCAAGCGGCATCACCAAAACTCATAATGTCCATAACGAGTTCGGAATGCCGTCTTATAAATATCTGCTTCTTTCACCTTAAGTTGGTGATAACCCGATCTCAAATCAATTTTGGAGAAAAGTGAAGCTCCTTTCAATTGATCAAACAGGTCATCAATTCTCGGCAAAGGATACCTATTCTTGATCGTCAATTTATTTAATTGCCTGTAATCAATGCACATACGCATCGATCCATCCTTCTTCTTAACGAACAAAACTAGTGCTCCTCACGGAGACACACTCGGTCGAATAAATCCTCGATTCAACAATTCTTAAATTTGAGCTTTAAGCTCGCCAACTCCTTGATTGCCATTCTATAAGGAGCAATGAACCTTTGGAGCGTTAAGACAAAAGCTCAATACCAAATTCTACTTCCCGATCTGGAGGTATGCCAGGAAGTTCTTCGGGAAATACATCTAGAAATTCCTTCACCGTTCTCACATCATCCACAGATAACTCTTCGGCATCCAAAGCACAAATAAAAGCTAGGAATGCTCCATACCCCTTCCGCACCAACTTTTCTGCCTTCAACGCAGATACCACATTTGTCAAATAATTCCTTCATTCACCTATCATTATTACTTCCTTATCACCCGAAGTTCTTATTGACATCCTCTTTTTAGCATAATCCAAATGCGCCCGATGTTTAACCAACCAATCCATGCCCAAAATGAGATCGAACTCGCCGAAAGGCAATTCCATCAAAAAAAATATTTCTTCTTGAATTTCTAAGGGTATGTCTCTAAATAGTTTATTTACAATTATCGACTATCCTAAAGGACTAATTACTGTCATCTCACTATCGATAATTTCATATTCTAGATTCAAGTTTCCAGATATGGCGCTAGCAACATACGAGTGGGTAGAACCAATATCTATTAAAGCAGTAACAGGTACATCAAAGATGAAGAACATACCCGTTATTACATCAGGTGCATTGCCATCCTCGCGGCATCTAACGGCATAGACCAGTCCTAGCTGTCTTGCATTCGTGTTACCTCTAGGACCATTACCTCGACCCGGTGCACCTTGACCACGTCCAGCCCCATTACCACCATGACCTGGTCCACGGCCTCTCGGTGGCTGCTGAGTACCTCTAGCCGGCTGTGCATCAGTATTACGAACTTTCTGAGTCATATCCATACGTCGAGGGCAATTTCTATATTGGTGATCCATTGAACCACATTTATAACAAGCACCCGTTTTCCTCCAGCACTCTCCGAAATGCCTTTTCCCACATTCAGTACAATTTCAACTTGATTATTAGCTCTGGTGCTCTACCTTGAGCTGGTTCATTATTTCGAGGCCTCTTCAGAAACCTTTTTGAAGAACCCGACTACTTTATATCCCTCTTGCCTCTAAATCTTTCCCGATTCTGACGTTCTGAGTTCTTAGCCTCTTCGGCTATCTTGGCTTTCTCCACAAGTGTGGCAAAGGTTCTAACTTGTTGTGGGGCTATCAAAACCCGCAACTCATTATTCAACCCATCCTCAAAACGTACACAATGTTCATGATCCGTTGACATTATTGTCCAGAGCATAGCGACTCAAGCGTAAAACTCGACCTCATATCTTGCCCTTTGTCTTATTCCTTGAATTAGATTCAAAATTCCTTCCTTTGGGCATCCACATAACTTGTTCCTACATATTTCCCTTGGAAGGCAGTTTTAAAGAATTCCCAAGTAATCAATGCAGCCTCAGTGCCCTCTCGAATAGTAAGCCACCATTGATCGCCTCGTCTCTTAGCAAGGATCTGACTCCTTTCGGTTTACGCTCGACGATTGCATTCCATATCATCCATAATCGCTCCATAGCTTGAGCCAATATTACGCCACATTCGAGTTACACCAAAAACTCCTCTAAAAACTTTTGCACCATTAGACTTGAGTCGTTCCGATATCGACCCACGAGCTGATGGCCCAACTCTAGTTCCAGCGACCCTTTCTAGGACTCACAGCATTGCTTGCGTCAAAGCATTATCTTCTTCCATATGATCATGTGTTTCGTCTCACTTTCAAGTGAAGCGGTGCATCCATTTCGGCATATGATTTGGTGCTTGACGAATGACACCTCGTCCTCTACCACGACCCGTCTACTGGCGTCCACGACCACGTCCTCTAGAGCTCATAATGTCTAATTCGATTTAATATGATTACAATTTTATGAATCAGAATACTATTTTAGTGTTTATTAACGATGTTTTATGAGATTTGAGAGATAAAGTTATTTTTCGCAAACACATCCTATAGTCTCAATCTCTACGGTTTTCAACATCTAAAACTAGAAGTTCTAGAGTGTTCCTATGATCATATCATCATAATAATCATTCAGTAATGAATACTTACTTGACTTGGTGCCGGATGCTTGTGGTGCCATACTAATCTTTAAAACATAATTGAAATAATTTCATACACAAGTTATTTGTTGAACCCAACCACAATCGAGTTTTGAAGCGGCTCGATACCATTAAATGTAACACCTAAACCGGTCTATGCGTGAAGACAAGATTTGGTTTGTCACACAAATCGAACATTCTTTTAATCTATCTAATGGTTTAGATGAATCAAGTATTACAAAACTTTTGAAAAAAGTTTAATAAAAACTAAGAGAAATAATTTAAATTCGATGAATTTGAGAAACATTAGTTGAAATCTTATCATTTAGTATTTAATTATCAAAAGTTAAAGTAATTTTTTAAAGAGTTCAAAAGGATTTGAAAATAAGGATAGATAAAGAATCTTATATGTTTGAAAACCCAAAGTATTTTAAGGAAACATTTTAGGATTAACATAAACCCATATTAAATATCAAAGCAAAATTTAAATCCATCCACATAAAATCCATAACATATTAATAAAGGCCTTATTACATCATATCCAAAATAGTAATTTAAAGAAAGTACTTAATAAAAGTTCAAGGTTTATAAACCCATGTTTGCGATATGGCCTCCACGAAGTCAACCTCAGCCCAAGTCCACGTCAATTTCCATTGCACGAGATGGAAAATTTAAGGAGTGAATTACTCGAACTCGATGTATAACTCACTTACTATATCCATTGGGCCAGATCATCAAGTCATTATTTTGGGCTTGAGCCCATTAACTGATTTAGCAATATAACAAATGAGATGCATGCAAAATGAAATTTTCCACCCAAACCCAATTTCCATCTGCTACACACCACCCGTACCAACCATCACACCTATGGGGACCAAGTCAACCCACCCCGCCAACACACCAATCATAAGCATAAAGCCATTTTTAATAATGTTGTGGTGAACCACTGAACTAGATTGTGACAAAGTCACCGAACTAGAGGCATTAAGCCATTAAAATATTTGTGGCAGAGCTACCAAACTAGAGGCAATAAGCCATTTAAATATGTGTGGCGAGCCATAGAACTAGATTTTGGCAGCAGCCTTTCTTCTCTTCATCTCTTTCCCAACCCATGCAAACATGTATGCATAACAATCTATATCCATATGATAATTTTAGTAAAAAGCCCAATTACAAGTGAAACAATATTTCAAGTTTTTATTAAAGCCCATAACACAAAATAACATATAGCCCATTTAGCAATCTAGCAATTAGGCCCATTTAATGATCTAGCATATTTTCGGCCCATTTAACGATCTAGCATATTTTTCGGCTCATTTAATGATCTAGCATATTTTTCAGCCCATTTAATGATCTAGCATATTTTTCGACCCATTTAACGATCTAGTATATTTTTCGGCCCATTTAACGATCTAGCATATTTTCGGCCCATTTAACGATCTAGTATATTTTTCGCCCATTTAATGATCTAGCATATTTTCACCCATTTAACAATCTAGTATATTTTTGAAACATTTTTCTCAATACCCACCCACCCCCGCGAGCTGAGCAGGATCTGGTATGTTCCTAAAGTAAACCGATTTCAAAATCATTTTCGATACTTAGAAAATTGTAAATTTTGGAAAAACTATTATTTTGAGTTGGGCTTAGATTGGAAACCCATTTATTTGATCTTGTAAGCCCATTTAATTAAATACATCCAATAAAGTTCTTAGTATGAAACTTAACAATAAGCAAACATAAAGTATAATCCTTTGGGCCTTAAGGCCTTATTACATCAAGTAAAACCCAAAATAGAATAAAAGCAACTAAAATAAAATTTAAGTCCAAACTAAATGAAATTTTTCGCATGTAGCATGGCCTCCTCATGGTCCACCGGCCGGTCCATCCTTGCTCATCACACGAAAAAATAATTCCCACAATGGGGTGAGTCAACAGACTCAATGTGCACACAATACTATCATTCAATAAATCGGGCATTCATGTTCAAATCATTAAGTCCATACAATAATGAAATTATGATGCAACCCAAACCCAATCCTAATTAGCCATCCACTACACTCCCCGTACCAACTTTGCTTGCACAGTGGGGACTACTAAGTCAACCCTCCATCCGCTTACTCTCCACGTTGTGTCTTTAGACACTATAATCAAATTTAAGCGTTGTGTCATTAGACACTATTGTAACCGAAGTTACCAAAATTTTGCAATGTGTAGTAGTCAACATATTTAGTTGGTGAGACCAAAGTCAACACCTTCGTTGGTGAGATCAAGTCAACACTGTTCTCCCCTTTCACATAAATCCCGAATGCCCCAAAACATATATATTGCATAACTTAATTTCATGTTCATATTTATATATTAGCATGTTATTAAATAACATTTTCACAATCCTATCAAAAGTAGGAAGCGTGCACAGGTACTTTTTGCCACATTTGTGGTACATAGCCACATTCACATTATTATTCATATCATATATTAAAATATTTAGCCATAAAATATCGAAGGATAGTAAGGGTACACACCTGTTTTGCTTAATAGATTCCTTGAGATCTCGAGAATCCCGATCTAATTTTAGATCTATTAATTCCTATATTCGGCCCACCAATTAAAACACATTAATAATCCCTTTTGGCTTAAACAAAACCAAATCCTAGTAGGATTTGTAAAAGATACTCACCTTTGCCGATTTGGTGTTTATACAAATCCGAAAGTTTGGTTTTCCTCTTCTTGATATTTACCAACCTTGTAGTTCAATATGGTTAGTTTTTGACTTTTCAAAAATTAAGGAATTGATTTAGATACTCTCACAACCCTTGGCGAATATTTTAGAGACTTACCTTAGAGATTCCAAATCCCGAAAGTTCCCTTTTGTCTTGAATATCTGTGAAATCCCTAAAGATCATAGGTTAGATCGATCTAACTTTAAATAGTTGTAATTGGCCTTTGGCGAATATATCTTACCTTAATTCCTTGATTTTGAAATCCGAAACTCCCCTTTTGTATTCGGCCATGAGACATAGAAAAGGTTATTTCCTTGTTCTTGATTAAAGATTTAGAAGAACAAAATTAATTGTTCTTACCTTAGATCCTTGCTCTTTATAATTGATGATGGTAGAAACCTAAGTGGTCATGGTGGATTGACCATGAACAAGAATGGGGATTAGTATCTTGATTTTGGTAAAAGAAAAGAATAGAAGTTGACTAATCACAGATCTTACCCTTTTGATGTTGTGGATGATTTCTCCTTTACTTAGAATCGTGAGGATTCGGTTTTGATAGAAGAAAGCAGAGGAGAAGAGAAGAAAAGAAGATGGTATTTTGTTCAAGGAGAATTGGCAAAGGGAGGAGAAGAAAGCTATGAAAATTCGGCACACACTAGGAAAGATGAGAGAATGGCCTTGATTTTCCTCTTTTAACTGAAATTGATATGCCAAGAGTCCTTGACTTGGCCACCACTCCCCACAAGTGATAATATTATCATTTAATTATCACTTTAATTAAATTAGAGTATTTTATCCATCCTTTATCTCCTTAATTATTTTATTAAAAGAAATTCCTTTACTTAACACTTAATTAAACAAGTTTTAACAAGTAAAACTCCTCTAATTTCAAGTAGCTTGTGTAGTCCCACCTTTTGGCCTTGGAGGCAAAATAAAGCCTTCATTATTTGCTTCTGGATGACTCAAACTCAGGCCCAAAAACCTCTTGTATTTGGGCCATTTCCTAAAACCTTAGGTGGCATCTTGAGCCACATTTCCAAGCCCGATTGTGTGTCAAAATTCACCAACTTTTTCTTTTAAGGCCCTCTTGCCCTTATCTCCTATTTTGGGCTTTAAAATTTGTCATTCGGCCTTATTTCTAAGTTTCCTAAAATTTTCGCTTGACTCTGACTCTGTAACTTGCCATTTCCTTACATCTTGAGGTTTCCAAAATGTTCGGGTTTCCAAAATGTTGTTTCCAAAATGTTAGGGTTTCCAAAATGTTTAGGTTTCGGTTTCCAAAATGTTTAGGTTTCCAAAATGTCTAAGTTTCCCAAAATGTTAAGTTTCCCAAAATGTCTAAGTTTCCAAAATGTCTAAGTTTCCAAAATGTCCATTTCCATTTCCATTTTCATTTCCATTTCCATGCATTTCTAGGTTTCCAAAAGTATCAAAATTTATTCATAGTACTTGAAACTTGTCATTTCATACAATTAAGCTGGAAATGCATAGGCCTATTCGAGGATGTTATAGTTCTACCCCTTAAACAAAATTTCGTCCCGAAATTTCCTAACTAAAATAGTTGAGGGTATTCTTGTCTCATTGCCTCTTTGGCTCCCATGAAGCTTCTTCCGTTCCATGATTGCGCCATAGCACTTTGACTAGAGGCTGCTCTTCTTTCGTAGTACTTTCTCATCACGTTCTAAGATCCGAATTGGTTCTTCCTCATAGGATAAGTCGGCCTTAGTTCCACCTCTTCAACCGGTACCACATGAGATGGATCCGATCGATAGCGACGTAACATGGACACATGAAATACGTCATGCATCTGCTGCAATTCTGGTGGCAACTCTAATTGGTATGCCACTGGCCCAACTCGCTTTAGTACTTGATAAGGCCCTATAAATCTTGGGCTTAGCTTCCCTTTTGACCAGAACCTCATAACCTTCTTCCAAGGTGAGACTTTCAAGAACACTTGATCTCCCACTTCAAACTCTATTTCCTTTCGCTTAAGGTCTGCGTACGACTTTTGCCTATCAGAGGCTTCCTTCAACCGTGCCCGAATTAACTCAACCTTCTCTTCAGTTTCTGCCACCAACTCTGGACCCAAAACTCGGCGTTCTCTAACTCGGTCCAACAAGTAGGTGTTCTACACTTCCTTCCATACAATGCCTCGTATGGTGCCATCCGAATCTTTGGCTTGATAGCTATTGTTGTGGCGAATTCGGCTAAAGGCAAGTAATCTTCCCAACTTCCTCGAAAATCCATTACGACCTCTCAACATATCCTCCAACACTTGTATAACTTCGTTCGAATTGCCCGTCGATTGTGGATGAAAAGTAGTGAAGTCTAGCTTAGTGCCTAAAGCTTGATGAAGTGCTTTCCAAAATCGAGGCGTAAACCTTGGGTCTCTATCGGAGATGATCGACATTGGTACACCATGTA
Organism: Gossypium rotundifolium; assembly: GCA_025506655.1. Classification (NCBI taxonomy): domain Eukaryota; kingdom Viridiplantae; phylum Streptophyta; class Magnoliopsida; order Malvales; family Malvaceae; genus Gossypium; species Gossypium rotundifolium. The sequence continues at coordinate 79,631,367 of CP106732.1, read as the reverse complement.
ACCTCACAATTTTCGCCACATACAACTTAGCCAACCACGAAGAGAATAATCCATTACATTTGGGATAAAGTGTGCGGACTTGGTCAAGCGGTCCACTATCACCCATCCGAGTCCTTCTTAGTAGGCGTGAGGGAAGCCCACTAACGAAGTCCATGGTAATTCTTTCCCACTTCCATTGGGGAATCTCGATTGGTTGAAGCAATCTGATGGGACTTGGTGTTCACCTTAACTTGCGACATGTCAAACATTTCCCCACAAATTCGGTCACTTCTCGCTTGGTCGGACCACCAAAATTGTTCCCTTAGATCTCTATCTGACTTGATGCCTCCGGGATGCATAGCACAAGGGCTACCATCGCTTCAGAAGAATCCTTTGTCTCAACTCCTTATTCTTGACATCTGAGACTTTACCCTTGTAGCACAATACTCCTTCATTGTTGACATCATAATCCTCTAATCCCCTTCTTTGTACTTGTTGCAACTTAGTACTTAAGTCATTATCGATAGCTGTCCCTCCTTCACTTCCTTTAGCCATGTGGGCACGACTTGCAACTCGCTTAGCAGGCTTCCATCATCATCTGAGACTTATATGAGCGAACAAAGCCGTAGATCCGATACAACCTTCGACTTAGGGCATCGGCTACTACATTCGCCTTGCGGATGATACTCTATTGAGCAGATCGTAGTCCTTTAGCAATTCCACCCACCTTCGTTGCCTCAAGTTCAACTCCTACGAGTTAATAAATACTTAAGGCTCTTGTGGTGCATGTAGATGATGACCTTTCTCCATAAAGGTAGTGCCTCCAAACCTTAAGGCGAAAACCACATTGCTAGCTCTAAGTCATGAGTTGGATAGTTAAGCTCATGAGGCCTTAGGCTGTAGAGGCGCATAAGCAACCACTTTGCCATCTTGCATTAACACCTGACCCTAACCCGTGTCACGAAGCATCACGATTACCTACAAATTCCTTTCACGCCTCATTTGAATTAACACTGGAGCCTCTGTCGGCACCTTCTTAAGCTTTTCAAAGCTCTCTTTCTGCTTATTAGTCCATTCGAAGGTACTTCCTTTCTTAGTAACTTGGTTAAAAGCGCGGCTATTGGCGAGAATCCTTCCACGAACCTTCTACGTAATAGCACGCCAAGCCTAAGAAACTTGGATTTCAGCCACGGACCTAGGTGGTTTCCAATCCAACTTGCTTGATCTTCCTAGGGTCCACTCTTATTCCTTCTGCGGATACCACATGTCCTAGGAATGCCACCTCCTTAAGCCAAAATTCGCACTTCTTGAATTTGGCATAAAGCTTCTTTTCCTTAACACTTCCAACACGACTCGGAGATGCTCATCATGCTCCTCCTCCGACTTGAATACACCAAAATATCATCGATGAACACAACAACGAATCTATCCAAGTAGGGTTGGAAAATCCGATTCATCATATCCATGAACACGGTGGGCGTTCGTTAACTAAGCAGCATCACCACAAACTTCGAAGTGACCATATCTTGTCCTAAAAGCGGTCTTATGGATATCGGCCTCCTTCACCTTCAAGCGATGGTATCCGGCCAGTAAATCGATCTTGAAAACATGCTGCGGCTCCCCGGTGATCGAACAAGTCCTCGATCCTTGGCAAGGGATACTTGTTCTTAATGGTCGACTTATTTAGCGGCGGTAGTCTATGCACATACGCATAGTTCCGTCCTTCTTCTTCAAATAAGATCGGTGCTCCCCACGGAGACACCTTTGGGTCGGATGAACCACAGTCCAGCAGTTCTTGTATCGAGCCTTGAGCTCCACTAACTCCTTTGGTGCCATTCGGTATGGGCGATTGACACAGGAGGCTGTCCCCGTAACAAATCAATCCAAATTCCACCTCCCTATCTGGGGGTATTCCCGGTAACTCCTCTGGAAACACATCCACAAAGTCCCTTACCGTTCTAACTCCATTAACACCTTCCTCCTTTCCACCTATCGCACTTACAAAAGCTAAGAACGCTTTGCAACCTTTCTTAACCATCTTCTCAGCCTTCAGTGCCGAAACTACATTAGATAAATAGTTCCTCCTTTCTCCGATCATTATCACTACTTCATCTTCCGGGGTTCTTAGTTCCATACGTTTAGCGCACAATCCAACACGGCTCGGTGTTCTACTAACCAATCCATTCGAGTATAAGCTCAAACTCTCAGAAGGTAACTCCATTAAGTCCGCTCGAAAGTTCACTCCACGAATCTCTGGGGTACATTAGAAAGATCTTGTCTACCACTATAGTTTGGCCTAATGGGCTTACTACGATCATCGCCTGTCGAGAGTTGAGTCTAGGCCTAGTGTTTTTACTACACTACTTGCAACATAGGAATGGGTCGAGCCCACATCAATCAAAGCAAAGTAGGGTTTGTCAAAATAAAAAACGTCTGGGTTATAACATCCGTAGCGTCTCCATCTTCCCTTGATGAACCGCATAAACCAAACCGGTTGTCTTGCATCGGCATTAGCATTAGTACCTCGACCTGTGTGCTGCCGGCCTCTGCACGTACTACTACCACGGTTACTCGAACCACGACCCGTTGAGGTTCTTTGTCGCCTCTACCGGTTGGCTAGCATTACGAACTACGGTCGGCTCTCGTCGATTGTTTGGGGCAATCCTTAAACATATGGTCCTTGGACCCACACCTAAGACATGCTCCTAACTTTTCCAACACTCCCTAGATGCCTCTTTCCACAATACTCACAAGGGCGAATCGCACTTTGTACCGACTTGTTGATTTCGTGGCCCGTCAACCCTAGGCCTCTTGTAACCCTTTCACGATGACCCAAACCCTCTTTTGACCTTATTCTTATCCACGATGCCTTAGTAGCATCCTTAATCCCTCGGCCACCTTGGCCTTTTCTACCAAAAGAGAATTCCGCTCGATGCGGTGCTATTATGATCTTAAATCATCTCTCGGCCCGTCCTCAAAGCGGACACGGCGTTCATGCTCGATTGCCACTACCCTCGAGCATAGCGGCTCAACCTCGAAATTACGCCTCATATTCATGACGGACTTACTCCCTTGTACTAACCTAGAAAAGCCTTCCTCTGCTCATCTGTATACGGTTCCCACATACTTCTTACGAAGGCCTCTTTAACAAATTCCCGGTCGATTTTCACTATGGTACCATCACGAGCAGTCAACCACCATTGATCGCTTCATCGCGTAACAATGCCACCATCCCCTTGACTTCTCCTCTGAGTCAAATCAAGCTCATCCATTATCGCTCCGTTGCTTCCAACGATTTTCGGTATGTCTTGGGTGCCACATGGATACTCCTCGAAACATTTACGCTCCATTAGCTCGGGCCGTTCGGTCCGACTTTCGATTTCCTCCATTTCCACCTGCCGCCACCAATTCCAAAACTTCATGAGCGACTGCGACCTGACCTCTTCCCGTGCGAGCCTCTTGCTCAACATTAACAGCTGGGGGTGGTGGTGGCGGTGGCATCTCATTGTCGGACCCTTGACCCGACCTAACGGGTTTCGACACGGTCATCCTTCCTCTTCCTCGTCCACGACGACCACGTCCTCTAGAGCTCATTTTCTAGCGTCGGGATCGATTAAGAAATTTTATGGATTAGTTATTGTTCCACTTATTTATCGTGAAGGAGTTTTATGAAAAGGATTTAAGAGTGGTTCTTTCGTATTCATACAACACAGATCTTTTCCATTCATTCATCCATCAAACAAGTATGAACTTAGTTCATTCGGAGAAATGTTGTAGTTTTTGTCGTTGTTGTTGTTGTTTTCCACTACAGGGGTATTTTCGTAATTTTGTCCTCTGAGGTATTTTTGTAATTTGTCAAAATAGGGTTCCTTGGTGATTTTGTCAAAATTATTTTAAATTCAAAATCTCGAGGTAATTTGGAAAAATTTTGAAGTCAGGGTATTTCGATAATTTTTGACCTCGGGGTATTTTGGTAATTTTTCACAAATCGAGGTAAATTTGTAAAATTTAATAAATTTGGGTATTTCAAAAGTTGTAAAACTTTGAGGGTTCTTTTAAAAATGGTTCCTTCAAAAATGGGGATGTTGCAAAAATTTTTGGAAATTAGGGTCATTTTGGTAATTTTGTAAGTTAGGGGTAATTTTGTAATTTTCCAAAATCATGGTATTTTGGTATTTTACAAATTAGGGTTTTGAATGTTTATGAAATGTTGAAATTTTGGTAAAATTTGTTGAGTAGTTGAATATTTTATAAACCAAGGGCGTTTTGGTAATTTCACCCCTAAGGGCATTTTTGTAATTTTCGTAAATCAAGAGTTTTTTCAGAAAATGTTGTAAAAATAATTTTCTCAGATTTAAAAGAAAGTTTTAAAAGTTTGAAAAAACTAGGGTTTGTTGTTTTGTTCTCTCTCTTTTTTTTTTTAAAACATGGCTAGTTCCTTTGGGTTTTAGTCATTATGTTTAGCCTATGACCAAGCCCTCTTGGTGGGGTGAACCAAAGCTACGCACAGGCGGGATTCGTGTGGAGAGGAGGTGAGTCATGCGGATTGCTTAAATACCAAGCTCCCAGAAACCATTCCTAGACATGCATTGAGGTTGCCACACCTGAGCCCTACGAGTTAGGGTGAGCCAGAAGCTACGCACGGGTAGGATTCTGCGAAGAGGAGGTGAGTCACTAGGGCTGCTTAAATACCAAGCTCTTAGGATCCAATCCTGAACATGCGTACAAGGGTTACCACACCACTAGCTCAATGACTTAGCCATAGGTTGATTCGGTGTATTAAGTCTTATGTATCGTGTTTGAGTAGACTATTCCTAGGGTTCAAGTTCCTATCATTCTATTCTCGTTCCATGCCTTTTCTACCCTTATATAAATCACGAATCACACATATGGTTAGGGGTACTTACGGTGAATTTGGTCGGAGACTTAGGGCCATGCCAAAAAGGTGCTTATGTTCAAAGAAAATCATTTGGCTCGCTTTGAAAGCGTTTTGGGCCTTAGCCCACGGTGAGAGTTTAAAAGCGGGCTCGATACAAGCTGAAACACCCACTTTTGACCCACGAGCTGAGCAGGATCTGGTATGTTCCTAAAGTAAACCGATTTCAAAATCATTTTCGATACTTAGAAAATTGTAAATTTTGGAAAAACTATTATTTTGAGTTGGGCTTAGATTGGAAACCCATTTATTTGATCTTGTAAGCCCATTTAATTAAATACATCCAATAAAGTTCTTAGTATGAAACTTAACAATAAGCAAACATAAAGTATAATCCCTTTGGGCCTTAAGGCCTTATTACATCAAGTAAAACCCAAAATAGAATAAAAGTAACTAAAAATAAAATTTAAGTCCAAACTAAATGAAATTTTTCGCATGTAGCATGGCCTCCTCATGGTCCCATAGGCCGGTCCGTCATTGCTCATCACACGAAAAATAATTCCCACAATGGGGTGAGTCAACAGACTCAATGTGCACACAATACTATCATTCAATAAATCGGGCATTCATGTTCAAATCATTAAGTCCATACAATAATGAAATTATGATGCAACCCAAACCCAATCCTAATTAGCCATCCACTACACTCCCGTACCACTTTGCTGCAGTGGGGACTACTAAGTCAACCCTCCATCCGCTACTCTCCACGTTGTGTCATTAGACACTATAATCAAATTTAAGCGTTGTGTCATTAGACACTATTGTAACGAAGTTACCAAAATTTACGCAATGTGACCGTAGTCAACATATTTCGTTGGTGAGACCGAAGTCAACACCTTCGTTGGTGAGACCGAAGTCAACACCTGTTCTCCCCCTTTCACATAAATCCCGAATGCCCCAAAACATATATATTGCATAACTTAATTTCATGTTCATATTTATATATTAGCATGTTATTAAATAACATTTTCACAATCCTATCGAAGTAGGAAGCGTGCACAGGTACTTTTTGCCACATTTGTGGTACATAGCCACATTCACATTATTATTCATATCATATATTAAAATATTTAGCCATAAAATATCGAAGGATAGTAAGGGTACACACCTGTTTTGCTTAATAGATTCCTTGAGATCTCGAGAATCTCGATCTAATTTTAGATCTATTAATTCCTATATTCGACCCACCAATTAAAACACATTAATAAACCCTTTTGGCTTAAACAAAACCAAATCCTAGTAGGATTTGTAAAAGATACTCACCTTTGTCGATTTGGTGTTTATACAAATCCGAAAGTTTGGTTTTCCTCTTCTTGATATTGGCCAACCTTGTAGTTCAATATGGTTAGTTTTTGGCTTTTCAAAAATTAAGGAATTGATTTAGATACTCTCACAACCCTTGGCCGAATATTTTAGAGACTTACCTTAGAGATTCCAAATCCCGAAAGTTCCCTTTTTGTCTTGAATATCTGTCGAAATCCCTAAAGATCATAGGTTAGATCTGATCTAACTTTAAATAGTTGTAATTGGCCTTTGGCCGAATATGTCTTACCTTAATTCCTTGATTTTGAAATCCCGAAACTCCCCCTTTTGTATTCGGCCATGAGACATAGAAAAGGTTATTTCCTTGTTCTTGATTAAAAGATTTAGAAGAACAAAAATTAATTGTTCTTACCTTAGATCCTTGCTCTTTATAATTGATGATGGTAGAAACCTAAGTGGTCATGGTGGATTGACCATGAACAAGAATGGGGATTAGTATCTTGATTTTGGTAAAAGAAAAGAATAGAAGTTGACTAATCACAGATCTTACCCTTTTTGATGTTGTGGATGATTTCTCCTTTACTTAGAATCGACAGGGATTCGGTTTTGATAGAAAAGCAGAGGAGAAGAGAAGAAAAGAAGATGGTATTTTGTTCAAGGAGAATTCGGCAAAGGGAGGGAAGAAAGCTATGAAAATTTCGACACACACTAGGAAAGATGAGAGAATGGCCTTGATTTTCCTCTTTTAAGCTGAAATTGATATGCCAAGAGTCCTTGACTTGGCCACCACTCCCCACAAGTGATAATATTATCATTTAATTATCACTTTAATTAAATTAGGAGTATTTTATCCATCCTTTATCTCCTTAATTATTTTATTAAAAGAAATCCCTTTACTTAACACTTAATTAAACAAGTTTTAACAAGTAAAACTCCTCTAATTTCAAGTAGCTTGTGCCGTCCCACCTTTTGGCCTTGGAGGCAAAATAAAGCCTTCATTATTTGCTTCTGGATGACTCAAACTCGGGCCCAAAACCTCTTGTATTTGGGCCATTTCCTAAAACCTTAGGTGGCATCTTGAGCCACATTTCCAAGCCCGATTGTGTGTCAAAATTCACCAACTTTTTCTTTTTAGGCCCTCTTGCCCTTAGTTCCTATTTTGGGCTTTAAAATTTGTCATTAGGCCTTATTTCTAAGTTTCCTAAAATTTTCATGTGACTCTGTAACTTGCCATTTCCTTACATCTTGAGGTTTCCAAAATGTTCGGGTTTCCAAAATGTTTAGGTTTCCAAAATGTTCGGGTTTCCAAAATGTTTAGGTTTCCAAAATGTTCAGTTTCCAAAATGTTCGGTTTCCCAAAATGTTTCCCAAAATGTATAAGGTTTCCAAAATGTCCATTTCCATTCCTATTTTCATTTCCATTTCCATGCATTTCTAGGTTTCAAAAGTATTAAAAAATGTTGAAACTTGTTTCCCAATTAAACTGAAAATGTCTAAGTTTCCTAAAAATGTCTGAAGTTTCCTTGTTATTGTGAGTACTAGATTTCCATTTACTATCATTTTTCCATTTTCATTTCCATTTCCATGCATTTCTAGGTTTCCAAAAGTATCAAAATTTATTCATAGTACTTGAAACTTGTCATTTCATACAATTAAACTTGGAAATGCATAGGCCTATTCAGGATGTTACTCAACTCCTTACCTTAACTCTTAAAATCGATTCCAACGATCCACAATACTCAAGAACACTTTGAGTTTTCGCCTCCAAAAATCTCACTATTGTCCACGGTTGAAAAGAATTGAGTGAGAAGAATACTTTTGACTAAAGGAGAATTTGGTTATGACCAAACAAAGAAAATGAAAAAGATTCGGCACAAGAGCAAACTAACATTCGGCCATGAGAAAAAGTATTGAAAAGACTTTGGTTTAGAAGAAAGTAAAAGAATGGAAGATGGAAATGATATGATTCAATTTTCAAGAGAGAAAGAGAGGAAGAAAAGAGAAGAAAAAGAGAATTGAGTTTAGGAGAATTTTGCATTCGGCATTGTGAAGGAAAAAGAGAAAAAGAATGGCCTTCTTTCTTTTTGTGTGATGATAGTTTTGGCACTAAGAAGACTGATTGGCAAAGAAATGACCAAATGGTCAAAGAGAAAGGATGGTAAAAAGATGCTATAGTTTCCTCAAGGTTTAAGGTATAATCAGCTAGGAGAGAGCAAATTTTTGGAAGAGAGTTTGATAAGCAAGCATCAAATGACCAAAAAGAAAGTGTTCATCCTACACCCAAGCCTACCAAACCAATCAACCAAAATCGGCCACCCCCTAGCCCTTATGCCGTCCACATACATGGTCAAAAGGCCATTAGAAAGTTTCCAAAACATCAACCTCTTCTTAAGCCTTATCATCCTCCTTTTTCCTTAAGTTAGAGAAACATTATCCCCCAATTCAAGCCATTCTATCCCCTAACTCAAGCTTTCCATAACCCTTAGTCTTCTTACCAAAAAAAATAATTAATCCAACTCATCCTAATCATATCCATAGCTGACACATGTTAGGATAAAGAAAAAAATAAAAACTCCCCAATTGCATACTAGGAGATTCGAACCTCTCCCCTCAAGTCCAACTTATGGCGCCATCACCACTTTGCCAATTACTCATCTTATGCCATCTTTTAGTACTTAATTAACTTATGTTTCAAGGTCACCTAATTTCTTTACATTAAAGTACACTTTACTAATATTTATTCTAATTCCAAGTAAACTTAGAGCTAACACTTAGCAACATAATGATACTCGAATATTTAGGATGCTACAAGCCAATGAGTTCTTCAACGAAATATGAGAGGAAGAAATCTCACAAATTTCATATAAGTTTAATAATGTTTTCAAACTAAGCAAAAAGATAAAACTACTTTACAAAGGCTGATTTCACCTATTTATAGTGCTAAAATAGGCTAGCTGAATGGTCACAAATATTCAATTAATGTGCCAATTAAAACCTAAAATTTAACTCAAGTCTTTTCACATTCTTGAGCCAAATAACTCCATCCTTGAATTCACTTTAATTCAACTGAATGAATGACTTTAAGTGCTTGAAAAATGACTCTTGAGTTAGCCCTTGGTTAGCTGAATGGACACCATCTTCTTTGTAAATTTTGTAAATTTTTGTAAATAACTTTTCATTTTTTGTAAATTTTGTATGAAATACGCTAGTAGCTAGCTTCATGACCATCATGTATTTTTACATTTCTTTATTCAATTTTTTTCATTTTATATGGATGCAAAAACAAAACCTTCAATGGGGTTGGTCCAAAAATTGAAGTGGTCAAAAGTAATTATAGGGTCAATGTTAGAATTACTTGAAGTTTAGTAGATTATGGACCTCTATTTCTACCATGAGTTTCAAATGTGTCTTTGTAATTGTTTGAATTTTGATACAACTAATTTCCTTTTTTAAATCTTTTATCATCTTATAAAAATTGGGTTAATTTATATACATAAAGTTTATAAATCTAGTGTGTTGGCCTATGGTCAAGGTGTTCATTGTCCCGGTGTGGTCTAGGTTTGAGTGCATACAGTCGCGTTGTTTATGTACTACATTTATTATTTTGATTTTGTGTGATTTTATACAAAAATTTTAATTTGATTCAGTTTTAGAAACTACTAACAACATTATCAAAATAAAATTATTCTATATTGCATTCACAAGCTGTTATATAATTTCACATTTTAGTTTCTCTATTATTCAAAAAGAAAAGAAAAAGATGGTATGAAACTGTAATTTCACGTTAAAATGTGTATTTTAATCTTCAAAGTCAATTTTTGTATTAATTTTGTCAAAAATTAAATATGGTTTCCTTTTAGTCTTGAATCCAATTCAATTTTTAGTTTTGAGACTATATTTAATGGATGGAATGTCGATGGTTCAAAAAATAATACTTGCTATTTTCATTTGTAATTAGTTAACTTTTGATCTTTAATCATATTTTATGAACTTTTGTTCAAAGAGTGAGTTTTCTCCTCTTTATCTTTCGTACAAGTTTCTTAGACTTATCAAGCTTGCTTGTGGTATCTATCACTTGTTCATCCATCATATTATACCATTGGTTCCTACTTTGTTAAGTAACGTGATACGATTTGCCTCGGGGTTGAGTTGAGTCGTATGTGAATTGCCCAATCGTCTACGAGGAGAGGTTGAGTCTACGGGAAAAATAATAGAAAATATGGCTAAGTTGCAGAAGCTTTGAATAGGTTTGATTTAGAAATGGATATAGGAATGGAGGTGAATAAGAGTTAGAATTGATTCGGCTAAAATTATAAAAGGAAGGTGTTTAGAGATGGCTCAGTTTGAATAGGAATGAATGAAGATGGATAACAAAGAATGGATAGAAAAGGGAAATGGATGGTTCGATTATGATGAAACGAAAAGATGGAATGGAATGAAAATGTTCTCAAAAACAAACATGAACCAATATTAAACAATATTGACCCAAATGCTTATAAGTTTTCAAGATGGTCAAATGGAGTATAGGAGAACCTCGACCCGCTACTTAGCAAAGTAGGAACCTTGGTATAAGGGTGAACACCACACTATTTGATAGTGATAAGTTCAAGATAAAGAACAAGGCAGGTTGACGCCACTAATGACCTAGATAAGCCAATGAGTTCTTCAACGAAATATGAGAGGAAGAAATCTCACAAATTTCATATAAGTTTAATAATGTTTTCAAACTAAACAAAAGATAAAACTATTTTACAAAGGCTGATTTCACCTATTTATAGTACTAAAATAGGCTAGTTGAATGGTCACAAACATTCAATTAATATGCCAATTAAAAGCTGAGATTTAACTCAACTCTTTTCACATTCTTGAGCCAAATAACTCCATCCTTGAATTCACTTTAATTCAACTGAATGAATGACTTTAAGTGCTTGAAAAATGACTCTTGAGTTAGCCCTTGGTCAGCCAAATGGACACCATCTTCTTAATCAGCTTCTTAATGATGTTTGAATGCTTGAAATAGCCCTTGAAATGGCAAAAAATTCTGGTAGTGGAAAGGTTGCTGCCAAAATTAATTTGGATGATTAAATGCTCCTTAAACCTCCTTTAAATTATGTATAAAATATCCCTTGTAACAGCCACTTCGTTTGCAAAAGAAAATGATTTAAAAAGTCATTTTATTTAATGTGTAATGCCCTTGTAATGTAATAGTTATGACTTGAAAAGACTCTGCAATAAATACATTAAAATGAGCTTATTAAACACATGTAATCACTTATTAAACATAACACACATTAATACTTTTAGGTAAATGAACTATGCATCAATTATTCCACAACTAGTTAATTAAAGAAATATCATTAAATAAACTTAGCTCATGCATCAATAAATAATCCTAGGAACTAGATTAATTAAGAGCAACACTTGTTAAATGAAGTTCAACAAAAGCACTTATTAATTAAAACTAAGATGCTTAAATTCATGATTTGAAATGCAAACTAAATAAACAAATGAGTACTTAATGCAAGACGTAATTTAATGATGCAGACTTATACTAACATGGGAGTTTCATAATGCATGATATTAACTAAAGATGCATTTAATTAAACAAGACATAATTAAAGACTAAAGTATTGAGCTAATTCAAGCTCAAATGAGCTGAATTTGAATTGGACGGAGCTCGTAAAGCTAGAAATGAATTGGGATCAGCTTGCCAACTATGCAAGGCTCGACTAAGGAGACTTGACTGATGGGATTCGCTGGGCGCGCTTGCATCATAACGAGTCTTTGGTCCATCTACAAATTTCCATCATCCACCTTAAGCATTATAGAAATAGGGGTGATACTTGCTAGTGTTAAATTGTTTCTTCGTTTAAGTACACTTTTCCATTTCAACAAATTATCCTCTACTTAATCTATCTTCATTCATACTTAAACCAAATTACCTTTTCTTTCCTTGCATCCTTAACCAAACCTATTCTTCCCATTATCCAAAACATCTCCAACTCTTATTCACCTCCATTCCTAACTTCAATCCATTTCTAAAAGTAATTCTACTCAAAGCTTCCGATATCTTTCCATATTTTTCTAATATTTTCCCGAAGGCTTAATTCCTCCTCATAGACGATTGGGCAATTTGCATATGACTCGACTCATCTCAAGGAAAACCGTATCAGTAAGCTTTGTATTTCACAAAGTTTCGTGCGAGAATTACTTGTAGTCGAGGCTCATGGTGGTGGACTCATGGGCCATTTTGGCATTGCAAAGACCTTGGCCATTCTGCAAGAACATTTCTTTTGGCCACGGATGAAACGAGATGTCGAGAAAATTTGTTCACGATGTGTGGCTTGTAAAAAGGAAAAATCAAAGGTTAACCCACATGGGCTTTACACACCTTTGCCTATTCTCGAAGGGCCTTGGGTTGATCTATCCATGGATTTTATCTTATGTTTACCACGAACTCGAACCGAAAAAGATTCCATTTTTGTAGTAGTAGATCAGTTTTCAAAAATGTCGCATTTCATTGCATGTTCGAAAACTGATGATGCTATTAATATTGCTAACCTCTTCTTTAAAAAAATGTTAGGTTGCATGGAATTACAAAGACAATAGTGTCAGACCGTGATGCAAAGTTTCTTAGTCATTTCTGGAGGACACTTTGGAGTAAGCTAGGCACGAAACTCTTATTCTCCACAACATGTCATCCCCAAACGGATGACCAAACTGATGTGGTGAACCGCATCTTATCCACACTACTACAGGCCATTATTCGCAAGAATATCAAGTCGTGGGAGGAGTGTTGATACGGGCACGCCCGGGGCACCAACGTTTACAAATCGAACGAGCTCAAATTCATCATTTCAAGTACTAGTGGAGCTCATGTGCATCTTCATGCAATTTCCAATTGAGTAGGATTAGCTCATTCTAGCTCAATTTGACCTCACTCGAGCTCACTTGACTCATTGAGCTGATTCTTTAATTTTATTGCTTAAAATAAATTAAGTTTTAATTTATTTAATTTTTTCTCTGACAAATAAATGTGTCTAAATATTTTATTTAGTGTCCAATTTAATTTATCTTAGTATAAATTAATTTTTCACATTTTATTGCATGTTTTAAAGTTATTTTAAAGTTAAATTAAATGTCAAGTTTTTTTTAGTTAATTTAGTTCTTTTAGAAAATTCAATGAAGCAAATGGTGTGTTTAATTTGTCCTAAACGTCCCTTGAGGTGTCATGGATGTGTTTAATTGTTATACATCTGATTTGGCTTGAATTAACATGCATTCATTCCTTTGTAGGTTCAGTAGAATCTATGGAGCACATTTAAGATATACATGCACCTAGGTGCAATGTACCTATTTGAATACATCAAGGAACCATGGAGGTGCATGGACGGTTGGAAGCATGGTTAAATGCTGCTGATTTTTGGATTATCAAGGTGTCTATTCAGTTGGAAAAATAATTCCATGAAGACAAATGCATGGAGGAGTTAAATGCATGAAGCATGAACTCCGGTTACAACGAATGAAGAAATACATGCATGGTTGGAGTCATGAACGTCCAAGGGGGATTTAAGGGCTGAATTAAACCACATGAAATTTGTTCAAAGAAGAGTTTTAATGCTGAAACTTCTCAACCAAAAGGTGCAGCTCATTCCCAATGTTGGTAGAACCTAGACAAGCCTTTTCAGACTCCTTTCTTTGTCCAAATTCGTTCAACCACTTCCTTCTTCATTAAGAAGACTTTAAAAGTCCCAAATGGCTGAATTTACATATCCAAGTGGGCTACTCACGTTCTCCTTTATTGCTAGACACTTTTAGCCAAAAGAGACCAAATTAAGAGCTCAATTAATGCATGGGACGTACCTAGCTACTGCATGCATCTTCAAGTGACTTAAAATTCATTTTTCTTCTGAAAGCTGCCCATTAACATCCCCAAAGGCTGCACTTGGACTTGGACGAATTTTTGGGACAAATAATCTTCTAGAAACATGTCCATTGGAGTGCCATTGATGCCATATACATCCAAACGAATTTTGCAAGCTTACAAGGCCACATTCACCAAATTTTGCTAAGCAAACCAAGGGTTTTCTTCCAGATTTTCTAGCTTAATCTAACCACATTTACTTAGTCTTTAAGCTTTGTTAGTGACTATTTGGCTAGCTCTTCCATAGGCCTATAAATACTTGTTGTTTTCATTTGTAAGGGGTTAAGTTTTGATAAAACATATATGAACATTTGTTTATTGGTGAGTTATCTCCTCTTGATTTTGTACAAGTTTCATAGACTTATCGATTTGTGCTTGTGGCGTCTATCACTTGTTCTTTCATTCATTTATACCATCAGTTCTTATCACTCTTGATAACGGGTCTTTGGTCCATCAACGACCACCATTTTTTTCACCTTAAACATTATAGAAACGGGGTGGCGTTTGTTAACGTTGAATCGTTTTCATTTAAGTTCTTTCTTCCATTTTCCACCAATCTATCAATCTATCATCTATCATTTGCTTTCGTTGTCATACCAACCTATCATTCTAACATCTAAACTATCCCTTCATTTCTAAACCACCATTCCTAACTTAAACCATCCTTTAAATAAATTCCTATAAGCTTCCCAAACACATACATATTTTTTCAAATTATTTCTGAAGTCTTGTTTCTTCCTCGTGAGCGATTGGGCAACTCGCATACATTTTGACTCTCCCCGAGGTAAACTGTATCATTTGGTATCAGAGCTATAAAAATAAGGAATTTGACTACGTGTGAGAAGCCAAAATAGGTTCGTAAGTGAAAAAAATTCAAAAAAAATTGTAAGTTGTAATTTTCATTCTTGTATTTCAATATATTGTATGTGAAGTGAAAAAAAATTGAAAAAAAAAAGAAAAAAAGAAAATTGAAAAAAATATACAAGTTAAAAAAAAGTGGTAAAAAAAGTTGTGGAAAATTTTGAAGTTTTGCTTTGAACTTCATCTCTTACATTTTCGATCTCAAGACTTTCATTTCTACCCTCTTCATCTTCTACCTCGACCTCCCAAATTTTTTCTTACCCTTTAGCCTACCCGATAACCAAATTTTTCTTTTGTTTAGCCTCGCCTATACCGACATCAATCCTTGAAACCCCTTTGAAGTGACCCTCAAGCCGCGATGAGTCTTCCAAAATGAAGTACAATTTGTGAGGCGAGATAGAGCGGTAAAAGGCACGAGTGAAATCATCAAAGAAAAGCCATCATCTGAGTTAAACACGAGTGTGAGTGATTTTCTTTATGAGTGACTCGTGAGGATTTTGTGGTAAGGTATTTTCTCTTTTCTATCTATTTTTATAACATATTTTATTTTCAAAGAACAAAGATGTCACAAGAAGGATTCTCAGCCGTCGACTTCCAATACCTGTTAAGTGAAATGGAAAGCATTTTTGATCGAAAGATTTCATCAAGTCAGAGAATGGAGTCGAGTTCTTCACCACGATATACATCTCAAAACTATTCGCGAAGAGACTCTTATCAAGACTCATGTTCGACAAGGCCTTCAAGACGGAGAGAAACAAGAAATGAGTTCGAATCTTTTCGAGGTAATGAACGAGAAGAAAGCTATAAGTATTCCGCTACAAAAGATCGTTCTCGAAGTGGTTCAAATCGAGATTCCTATTCGACGAAGGAATCGAGGCGAAGCAAAATAAATTTTGAAGTTTTTTACGGTGATGACCAAGAAAGCACGAAGTTTCCATCTTATGATTCAAAGAAGTCCTGTACGAAGTATCTTCCAAGAAAAGATCGTGACATCTATGAGAACATTGCTTCGATCTTGGATTTTAATCCTTGTATTTTTGAATCTTTTGAATCATCTTCTTGTTGTACTCACAATGTAAGAGAAAGCCCAAAAGAAAAAGAAAATAAAAGAAAAGAAAAAGAAAAAGAGATCGTGAGAGAAAAAGAAATTGAGAAAAAGAAAATGAAAAGAGCAAGAAGAAAAAGAAAGAAAGAAAAGAAATTGAAATCGAGAAAAAATTGAAAAGAGATTGAAAAGAAAAAGATCTTGAGAAAGAAACGAGAGAACAAAATGAGCGAGAAAAAGAGAGTGATTTTTCGACTAACTCTTTGGTTGTTTGTTCTTCTTCTGTTTCTTTGTTTCAGGTTTCGAGGAACCAAACGATGATTATCAACTTCAATACCTCCCGAAAGAGTGACATTTTTCTTTGGTTGAAAAATGTAAGTTTGAACCATGCGAGCCGGAAGGTAAGGAAGGTAAGTGTATCGAAATGATCCCGTCTCCACCAAATTCTTCTAAAGATTGTAGCCATGAGAATGATATCGTCATTTACCATCCGTCGATCCCTTGTGATATTTTAAAAGATGGTAATGAAGGTGGAGAAACGTGTATTCAACGGATGCAAGACTCAAGTAAGTATTACGATGATTTTTCTCTTAATCCCAGTCTGTTTGATTATGGTTATTACGAGGTTAAGTCATTGTTTTATACGGAATCGTGGAGTCTTTGTAAATCTATTTTGAAGCACGTTAAGAGTTTTGATCATTCAATCTTGAACTTACATAATTCCTTTTGGTTTAGCAAGTTTGATTTTTGAAACCATTGTCACATCTTATTTTAAATAATCAAACGCATGTCTTTAAACAAGAATACGTTCGATTTGTGCTATGGAAAACTCAAGAATCATCGATAAGTTTGAAATATTTTATCTTTTGATACTTGGTTTTGAGTAAGATGGCGAAATTTGTTTATTTTGTCTACAATTTTATTTGCTCCTTAAACAAATTTTGTGGTTGTATTTGAGATTTAAAATCCATTTGAAAGATGTTGAATCAAACACAAAGCTTCACTACATTACTTGCCTAAGGAGAGAAGGTTTATATTGCATGAACAAGGTAAGAATGATCTTTGTCCTTCTGCGCACAAAGGTACATTTTCCGAACTTGTTGACACCTTTGTGATCTCTTTGAAAAGTGACAAGCTTTGCGTTGATAATTTGTTGTTGATTCTATTGTTGTAAAACATTTAGATCATGCTAAGTTTAATCGTTCTATTATGACTATTTGTGATCTATCTGTTCGATGAAGGATGAAAGGATTTTGAGTTCGATAATTTTGATGAGTTTCGTGTGAAAGAATCCATATTAAGCCATATGAGCAATCCACTTGAAAATTTTGAGAAGTCATTGTTCTCTTTGGATATTGAAAGAACACATCATGTCGATTTCTATATTGTAAATCATCTAGACATTGAATTGTATAAATGTCCTATCCTACTTATTGTTGGGCTATCTGATTTGATGATTGACAAAAGGATTCGTGAAACACTCCACACCCGGCTCACGAGAATGGACCGGATCTGGCATGTTCTCCGGTGTAAACCGTTCCAAAATTCTTTTGAATACTTTGAAAACTGTGTGTTTTGGAAGATAGTTTATTTGTGTGTTGGGCTCGAGTTGAAAACAAGTTTATTTTTTTTTATGAAAACCCATAACCTCAGGTGACAAAAGTATTTAAGCTTATTTTAAATTAAATGGGCTTAGTCTTTATAAGCCCTAAATACATAGCATAGTAATCATAATGTAAATAAAATCATCACTATGGCCTTATTACATAAAACAAAACCCAAAATAAAATTTATACAAGACTTAAAATAAAATGAAGGTTCAAATTAAATTAAACTTCAAAGTGAACATGGCCACCACAAGTTCTCGCCGTCCGATCCATTACCGCTCATCACGAAACATATTCCATAGCAGGATGAGCCGATAGACTCAATGTGTAACCAACACTAAAATATAATAGAATTAGGCACACCATACATATCATGTTCATATAAAAATTCAAGATAATGATGCAAACTGAACCCAAACCTATATGCCATCTCGCTACACTCCACCCGTACCAACCCGCACACAGTGGGGACTATTAAGTCAACCTCCATCCGCTACACACCATCGAAGGTCGTCATTGCAATGGCGTGCTCATCGCCCACATAAAATTAGTGGCATAACCACCACATTCGGTTAATGTAACAAAGTTACCACATTCACTTAATGTGACCGTAATCACCACATTCACTTAGTGAGACCAAGTCGTCACATATTCTTAGTGAGACAAAGTCATCACGTTTCACTTAGTGAGACCAAGTCATCACATTCACTTCCCTTTCTCAAATAACCCGAATGCCCCATATTATTCATATCATGCATATCATACTTAATTTTCACATTCATGTCACTTTTCACATGTTAATTATAACATATTTTGTAATCCTAGTAGGAGTAGGAAAATGTACCTGAGTACTTTGTACCATAATATGGTACTTTAGCCACATTCTTTCACTTTCACATTAACATATACATCATATTTAAGCCATACATCTATTAAGATTAGTGTGGGGTACACACCTGTTTCGCTTAGCGATTCCTTGAGATTCCGAAAAGCTAGATCTAATGTTTAGATCCTTAGTCCCTACATTTGATTTATCACTTATTAGTTAGCATAAATCCTATTTGGCTATAATATCCAAATCCTAGTAGGATTTGTAAAAAGACTTACCTTTGATGCTGATTTGATGTTTATTCAAATCAAAACTTGGTTTTCCTTCACTTGATATTCTACCAACCCCGAATCTCAATATGGGTTAGTTTTCGCTTTTAATAATTAAAAACCGATCTATGTAATCATACAAGCCTTGGCGAATACTTTTAGGTGCTTACCTTATGGATTTTAAATCCCGAAAACTTCACCTTCCTCTTCCTTGAAATCGGCCAAATCCTAAATCCCTGAATCGGTTAGTTTTTGATTAATTTGATCTAAATACCTAAGATTTGGCCTTGGCGAATGTATAAACTCACTTACCTTGGAGTTCTCAAATCCCGAATTGATCTTTAATTCTGCATTAAATCACATGTTAGATTTGATCTACCATTCAATTATGGAAGAGACCTTTTGGCGAATGTACATAGATGTACTTACCTTGTTTTCAAATCCGGGTGATCCTTTATACTAATCGGCTATGGCTCTTATATGGAACACAAGGTTTCGGCTTTTGTGAAGGAATGGAAGAAGAAAAGAAAAGAAAAGAAAAGAGAAGAGAAGGAGAGAGTTTTGATAGAGAGAATTCGGCTAAAGAGAGGAGAAAAGATTGATGCTATTTGCTAGAGTATTTTCGGCAGGGGTTTCCCTTGAAGAGAAAAGAATGAAGAATGGCCCTTACTTTCCCTCCTTGGCCGAAAATACTAGCCTTAGAGTCCCTCAATCGGCCAACTCTTCCTATGCGATAAATTTTAATTTTATCAAATATTAAATTCCAACAAATCTCCTAATTAGCCGAAATTCCAAAGGAATTAAAACTCCTCTTTCAAGACCCTTTGTGCCGTCCAACTCTCTGCTTATGGAAGCAAAATAAAACTTCTTTTATTTGCTTCCTATGTGACTCGAACTCAGGCCCAACACCCTTGCATGTGGGTCATTTCCTGAGGCCCTAAGTGGCATCTTCAAGCCACTTTTCCAAGTCCGTTAATGGGTCAAATTTCACATACTTTATATCTTAAGGCCTCCTGGCCCTAAGTTCCTCCTTTAAACTTTAAAACTCAACATTTCGAGGTCATTTCTAAGTTTCCTAAAATTTTCGTTCGGCTCTATAAACTTGACATTTTCTAGGTTTCCAAAATGTTTAGTTTCCTCTTTTAGCTTAGTTTCTAAAATGTTTACTTTCCTCTTTTGGCTTAGTTTCCAAAATGTTTACTTTCCTCTTTTGGCTTAGTTTCCAAAATGTTTACTTTCCTCTTTTAGCTTAGTTTCCAAAATGTTTACTTTCCTGTTTTAGCTTAGGTTTCCAAAATGTTCACTTTCCTAATTTACTTAGGTTTCCAAAAATGGTCACTTTCCTATTTTCAACATAACATTTCCATACATTCTCAGGTTTCTAAAAATATTCAAAATTTATTCAAAACATATAAAACATGTCTTTTCATACAATTTGGCCAAAATGCATAGGCCCTTTTTAGGATGTTACAATTCGTGTGTTTAATAAGTTTTATGATTCATGTGCAAGTGATGTTATATATCGTTCAATGCAAGAATTGGTTGATAAATTTCATGTGCCATATCGCTTTCTTCATTACTTGCTTATGACGACTATCTCTATCACTTGATGTGTTATTCTCAAAGTTGGATTTGACTTGTGGTATCCCTTTGAATCGAATGCATGTCATGAAGCTTATTCCATTAATTTCCAAATATTTGACAAGGCATTGTTCATTTAAATACGATAATGTGATTATGCCTGCTTGCATGCGAATTATTAGTTTGGTGTTGTTCATACTTAGGTTACAATTATGTTTGATACAACTCTTGTTAACTCATGCTTATCTTTTTCAGGTGTTGAGATTATCATCCATCCTGTTTGATCGAGGAAAATCGAGTCAAAATGAATTTTGTTCAGAAAATCAACAGGTCGATTCGAGGACGAATTGTCTTGAAGAGGGGAGGGATGATACGGGCACGCTCGGGGCACCAACATTTTACATATCGAATGAGCTCAAATTCATCGTTTCAAGTACCGTGGAGCTCATGTGCATCTTCATGCAATT
Organism: Gossypium rotundifolium; assembly: GCA_025506655.1. Lineage (NCBI taxonomy): Eukaryota > Viridiplantae > Streptophyta > Magnoliopsida > Malvales > Malvaceae > Gossypium > Gossypium rotundifolium. Next base: position 79,610,606 of record CP106732.1, on the reverse strand, counting down.
TCCAATTGAGCCGGACTAGTTGACCACACGATGGGTTGGCCCCATCATTTAAATTGTGACCTAGTCACCAGTGGTTTTGACCACCAGTGGTTTTGACCACACGGGGTAGTTAAGGAGTACGGATGGTTAGTGGGGTTGCATATTTGCATGTTAAATTAATAATCTGTGTATGAGTTGTATTTTCGGGTGGGAGATTTACACACTGAGTCTTGGTGACTCACCCCTTCCCTTACTATTTTGCAGATGAGTAGATCGCGGAGATGGAGCCAGAGAGGACTCGAGGTGGCCATACTTATCGTTGGATTTAAATTTATTTTGTTATAGATAATATTATTTATTTTCTAAGTCATTTTATTTTGGGATTGTAATAAGGCCGCTATTTATTATTTGGATGTTATTTTATTTTACCTATGTTATGCTACAAATGAATTTACAAATGATATGTGAAGTTGTTAAAAGTAACCTTTCAAACTTAATAAACTTCTACGGGTTTTCAAAGATGTTACCATCGGGTAACAAAAATAAATCAAGTCAACTATAACTTTGACGATTTTAAAATGTTACATGATCAAACATTTTCAAAAGGGTTTATCAACACAACCATGTTTATAAAAAGCCCAACTGAGTTTTCAAACACTGTTTTAGTACCTTAGCCACATTTTAACAAATCTTCACCAGACATAATTCAAATCATTTACTCCGTGACATACCGTTAATCGGGGACTCATGGAAATTTGGGTTTGGGGTGTTGCATTTTTGGTATCAGAGCCCAGTTCAAAACTTCATTGTGGGGCCCAAGGCCCAAATGTTTGGTTTTTGTTAGTAGGCCTTATTAGAATGATTTGGGAAACTATTTTTTGCTTGAATAGCATGGCACCAAGTCTCCGGCACCTATTCGCCCAGGTAAGTACTTCTATCTATTTTCTTTGTGAATATTGGATGAGGGGTAGAAGGGTAAATTGGGAACGTAGACTATTAGAATAGGAATTGTTGAACCCTAGGGCTAGCATACCCCAACAAACAATGCATAAGATTTAATAATTCCCTAAACAACCCTGTGAGTTGTCACTGAGCAAGGGATGTGGCAATTGTTATACGCATGTCTAGGAGTGGATTCGGTGGGAGCTTGGTATTTAAGCAGTCCTAGTGACTCACCTCCTACTCACTCGAATCCTACTTGGTGCGTAGTGACGGTTCATCCTAGCTGAGACGATACACTGATACGGGCACGCCTCATCATGAACCGAGTACAATCCGAGACCCGATGGTGTTACCTCAAGGACCGATAATGAGGTCGCGTGCGAGACAATTTAAAGAGGCAATCGGAGTTCTAATCCAACAAGCTTGGGATGATGCTAAGACCCTGTCGAATGATGGTTTAACTTCGTGTTGCATACTCTTACGAGCGCACGAACAGGGAGATCTTCTTATGGCCATTCGGCCATAACTAATTGGTTTTCTACCTTAGTTAAATTAGTTAATAGAAGATTTAGTTAAATAAAATGGACCAATTAAATAAGTGTTTTATTTATTTTGCTACATTTAAATAAATTTAAAATAAGTCTTAAGTTGTTGCATATTTATTAGTTAGCTTTAATATGTCCAGTTTAGGACATAATTAAAAGATGATGCATATTAATTGTGTCCAGCCGAATTTTAGAACATCTAGTGACATATTTATGGTGTGTTTTAGCTTTAAACATGACTTTAATATGTTGTTTTGTTGCTGGAAATTTAATGTGCGGAAATTATTAAAATTGCAGGTGTTTTGGGGACACCATTTAAAGCTTGGGCGGCTTCATTTAAGGCACCTTGGGAGCACGCAAGGGACATTGGTAGCTGCCTTTTGTGCTCCCCTAACGTGACTATTGTAGTCTCCCACACGTCCATTAAATTGGGCAGCAAAGAAACATGCATTTAAGTGCATTAACAAGGGGACACCAAAGACATGTACCTTCGTAAATGACAAAGAACAACAATTAATGAAGCAAGATTTAAGGCCTTGTTGGAGCATGCGTGGGAGTTAATTTGCTGCTGGAGTAGCTTCAACGTGACTCTTGGAGTCTCCCCACGTCCATTAAGATGGGCAGCAAAGAAGCATGCATGGAACACCCTTAAAAAGCTTGTTTCCTCTTTTCAAGACAGGATTAATGAGGTGGTTGCTTGCTGGTACACCTCTCCATGCGTGGGAAGTAATTTTAAAGATGGTATGGGATTTAAGGATGCCTTTTCACGTCCCAATACAACCTTGAACAAGGACTTAGCCATTCGGCTTTCCAAGGCAAGCCATGCACATTTCAAGGCCAATTTAAGAGCCTTCACCCCTTTCTTCCTTATGAATTTTTCAGACTTAAAGAACTTCTAGAAGCTGATTTTGGGTGCTACAAAGGATGAACGTGGATAGCAAAAACCAAAGGCCAACTTCTAGAATAGTTTGAGGACATTGAATCCGAAAATTACTTAGAAACTAAGTTAACATTTCATGACTTTTCAATTAGCTTCTAAGTATTATAAATATCCAAAGATGGACAATTGTAAGGAACTTTTGATGAATTTTATATCGTTATTCATCAAATTTGTGAGAGCACTACTCAATTTCGTTTTAGGATTCGTTGGCTTATCTAGCAAGCTAGTGGCGTCAACCCTTCCTTCTACTATCCAAAAATCGATACCGAGGTTCCTATCATTTCACGATAGTGGGTCGAGGTCCAAATTAAATCCCTAAAACCCGAACCTTAGGAAACCTATAAGTAACCGGGTCGATACCTTTCTCGGTATTGGTTCTTACTTATTTCCTAAAGTACTAAATCGAAACCTAACGTTCTTTCATCCTTAAACCGAAACCCAAACTTTTAAATTTTCTTACTTAAACCAAAAACTGAACCATTCAATTCTTCCCTTACTTCAAAACATATCCCAACTACATCTAAATTTCTTTCTTCTTCGATACTCTGGTTTACGATCGAACTCCAAGCATACATCTCGTTTTCTCCTCGAGACCGAGACCGTATCATCCGTATCGAGAGCGGTTAAACCGAGAGTTCTGAAGCCCATCGACTAAGTCAAGCTATTAATCAAGATCCAAAGTAAGTTCAAAAAAATTAAAAAATTTTGTAATTAAAAAAAAAGAAAAAAAAAGAAAAAAAGATTCAAAAAAAAAAGTGCTTGAACAAGTTCAATATACTGTTAAGGTTTATTTTGTTCTGTAAATCTCTTCTGTATTTTCTTTCTTCCTCTGCCTCCTTCGACCCAACTCTAAAACATCCCGTTCTAGATCGCCTGAGCCTTTTCTTTCTTTCAGCTTACCTTTTAATGACGTTACAACCTTTGATACCATTTGAGGCCGACCCCTAAGCTCTAATAAGCCTTGACGAATCTAAACAACGAAATCACGAGAAGTGTAAGAGGTAAAAGGCACGAGATTGTGAGACTATTAGAGGGGAGGTAAAAGCCAAACTAAGAGTGTCAAACACGAGTAGAGTGTCGTTGATTTTTTTTTCTTTCTTTTCTTTCAGAGTGCACGGTGAGAATTGTTGTGAGGACTTAGTGTCTATACCGATGTCTCAAGAAGACAGGCAAAACATGGAGGGAAGCATGGAAGACAACCTGTTCGGAATGTTCCTGAGTTACAAATGCAAGCCCTGTTACGAGAGATGGAGAGATTACTTGATCGAAGACTCAATCCTCTCGAAGATCGCCTCTATCAAGTGGAAGCTCGAAGGGCACGAGAGGTGACCCCTGAAGTGGCCAGGCAAAGACGTGGGCGACCTAATCAACGACGTGAGCAACCACAAGAAGTTGACGAAGACCTTAATGAAATCAGTGACGGTGAAAGCGATCAAGAATCCAACCTTAGTATTGGAAGGAGAGATCCCCGAAACCATGGTCAAAGAAATCGGAGACGAGAAGACGATGATCTCAAGAATATCAAATTAACAATCCCTACTTTCCAAGGCAAGTCAGATCCCGAAGCCTACTTGGAATGGGAAAAAAAGATTGAACTTGTTTTCGACTGCCATAATTACTCCGAAAACAAGAAGGTCAAGTTAGCCGCTATAGAATTCTCTGACTATGCCATGATCTAGTGGGATCAGTTAATGACAAACCGAAGGCGCAACGGTGAACGGCCAATCACTACATGGGCCGAAATGAAAGCGGCCATGCGACGTCGATTTATCCCTTCTTATTATCATCGGGAGTTACATCAGAAACTCCAACACCTTTCACAAGGGACGAGAAGCGTCGAAGATTACTATAAGGAAATGGAGGTCGCCATGATTCGAGCTGACATTCAAGAAGAGCGAGAAGCCACCATGGCTCGATTCTTAGCTGGGCTCAACCGAGAGATAGCCAATGTTGTGGAACTACAACATTATGTTGAGATGGAGGAAATGGTCCACATGGCCATCAAAGTAGAAAAGCAGTTGAAGCAAAAAGGAGCATCTCGCAGTTTTACCAGTCCAAAACCTTCGAAGTGGGGTCAAAACGTAAGCAAGGGGTTTCCCTTAAACAAACCGAAGAATCCTACTTTCACCCCGAAGACAAACAAGCCTTTGGCTGAAACAAGCAAAGGTAAGGCTCCAGAGATGTCAAATCCTAGATCTCGGGATATCAAATGCTTCAAGTGTCTTGGCCGAGGACACATAGCCAGCCAATGCCCGAATAGACGAACTATGGTGATTCGGGTTGATGGTGAGATTGAGACTGAGGATGTAGAAGAATGCGAGTTCGAATCCAGTTCTGAAGTTGATAAGGACATAGAACAACCTGTTGAAGGTGAGTTGCTCGTAGTCAAGCGAAGTCTTAGCCTACAAAATGCCGGAAACGAGGAGCAACGTGAAAATATTTTTCACTCGAGATGCCAAGTGCAAGGTAAAGTGTGTAGCCTTATCATTGACGGAGGAAGTTGTACGAATGTAGTAAGCACCCTTATGGTGGAAAAGCTAGGATTGACAACAACCAAGCATCCGACTCCGTATAAACTTCAATGGCTTAACGACGGTGGAGAACTCAAGGTTACCAAGTAGGTCCTAGTAGCTTTCAGCATCGGGAAATATTCCGATGAAGTACTATGCGACGTAGTGCCAATGCACGCGGGACACTTACTTTTGGGACGTCCATGGCAATATGACCGTCGAGTGGTGCACGATGGTTACACTAATCGATATTCTTTCAAGCATCTTGGGCGGAACGTGACACTTGCCCCCTTGACCCCTAAACAAGTCTTTGATGACCAACAAAAGCTTTGAATTTCCATTGATCAATCAAAAGAAAAAGAAAAGAATGTAAAAGTGAAAAATAAGAGAAATGAGCGAGAAAAAAATACGAGTGAAAAAATGAGCGAGAGAAAACAAAAGAGAGAAAACGAAGAAAATGAGAAAGAGAGCGAAAAAATGAGTGTCTTAGCAAAAGCAAGTGATATAAGAAAGGCATTGAGTCTGAGGCATTCTGTGTATTTGCTTCTGTACAAAGAAGCATTTTTGAACACTAACAATTTACCCGATGATCTTCCGACTTCTGTTTTGTCTTTGATTCAGGAATTCGAAGACATATTCCCGGAGGAGATACCCAGTGGATTACCACCCATCCGAGGCATTGAACACCAAATAGATTTGGTGCCTGGTGCTGCATTACCAAATCGACTTGCGTATCGAAGCAATCCCGAGGAAACAAAAGAGCTTCAAAAGCAAATCACTGAATTGCTTGAAAAAGGCTACATTCGAGAGAGCCTTAGTCCATGTGCTGTACCAGTATTATTAGTGCCTAAGAAAGATGGTTCATGGCGCATGTGTGTCGATTGTCGCGCCATCAACAAGATTACTATAAAGTATCGACACCCGATACCCCGACTTGATGATATGCTCGACGAGTTAAGTGGAGCAAAAGTTTTCACAAAGATCGACCTCAAGAGCGGTTATCACCAAATCCGAATGCGTGAGGGTGACGAGTGGAAAATAGCGTTTAAGACGAAGCTAGGTTTGTACGAATGGTTGGTAATGCCATTCGGCCTTACGAATGCTCCAAGTACTTTTATGCGTCTTATGAATCATGTTTTACGAGCTTTCATTGGAAAATCATGTGTTGTTTATTTTGATGACATATTAGTGTACAAGAAAACTTTGGAGGATCACGTTCAACATCTACGAGCCATTTTAGAAACGCTGCGGAAAGAGGTATTATACGCTAACCTCAAGAAATGTTCTTTTGTAATCGACAAGGTTGTTTTCTTAGGATACGTCGTGAGTGCAAATGGCTTGGAGGTTGACCAAGAGAAGATTTGAGCCATCCAAGAATGGCCCCGCCCCACGACGATTAGCCAAGTCTGAAGCTTCCATGGGTTGGCTAGCTTCTACCGCCGATTCGTGCCCAACTTTAGCACGATTGCATCTCCTTTAACGGCGTGATCAAGAAGAATTCGACATTCCATTGGTCCGATGAGCAAGAGCGGTCTTTTAATGCCATTAAAGATTGTCTTGTTAAAGCTCCATTATTATCCCTTCCTGATTTTTCTAAAACTTTTGAAATTGAGTGTGATGCATCGTGTAGGATTGGAGCCGTTCTCACTCGTAATGGACGACCGGTGGCATACTTTAGTGAGAAATTGAGCGAGTCGCACTTAATTATCCTGTATGATAAAGAAATGTACGCACTCATAAGATCACTTGAGACATGGCAGCATTACTTGAGGCCAAAGGAGTTTGTAATCCATTCGGATCACGAGGCACTCAAGTACATCAAAGGTTAGCATAAGCTCAACAAACGGCATGCAAAATGGATCGAGTATTTGGAGTCATTTCATGCGTAATTAAGTATAAGAAAGGTAAGGAAAATGTTGTGGCGGATCGTTATCCGAAGGTACACCCTATTGACTTTTCTTGATTCTAAATTACTTGGTTTCCATCATATAAAAGAACTCAGACGTTGATGATGTTGATTTTGGATCCATTTATAATGCTTGCGTAGAATGGTACATTTGATAAGTTCTCTGTGCGAAGGATTTCTTTTCAAAGAAAACAGATTATGCATACCAAATGGATCTATTCGAGAGTTGCTCAGATTAGAATCACATAGTGGTGGCCTTATGGGTCACTTCAAGCGAGATAAAATGATGTCGACTCTACAAGAGCATTTCTTTTGGCCAGGAATGAGAAAGGATGTCAAAAAGATTTGCGTAGCTTGTCTAGCTTGTAAACGAAAGCGAAGTCACGGTACAACCACATGGTCTATACACGCCACTTCCTATTTGGACACTCCTTGGGCCGATGTTTCCATGGATTTTATCCTTGGTTTGCCGAGATCAAAAAGCAGGAAGGATTCAATCTTCGTTGTAGTTGATCGGTTTTCTAAGATGTCCCATTTTATCCCATGTTCTAAGACTGATGATGCTGTGAACATAGCCAATTTGTTTTTCAGGGAAGTTGTACGTCTGCATGGAGTTCCGAGAACGATTGTATCGGATCGAGACGTAAAATTCTTGAGTCATTTTTGGCGGACTTTGTGGGGGAAACTAGGCACGAAACTAATGTTCTCAACCACTTGTCATCCTCAAACGGATGGACAAACTGAAGTAGTGAATCGAGTCCTTTCGACTCTGCTTCGAGCATTGGTACGGAAGAATCTCAAGACTTGGGAGGAATGCCTGCCTCACGTCGAATTTGCATACAACCGAGCTATTCATTCTGCGACCAAATTTTCTCCGTTCAAGACTGTCTACGGGTTTAATCCTCTTACCCCTCTTGATTTATTACCATTGCCCATCGACAAATTTGTCCATTCGATGCTAAGAAAAAGGCAGACTATATCAAAGAGCTGCATCAGAAGGTGCGAGAATATTGAGGTAAGAGCTGAACAATACACACGACGAGCCAACAAAGGATGAAACAAGTCATGTTCGAACCGGAGATTGGGTATGGGTGCATATGAGGAAGGAACGGTTCCCACTCGTCAAGAAACAAATTATCACCGAGAGGAGACGGACCTTTCCAAATTCTCGAGCGAATTAATGAGAATTCATACAAACTTGATTTGCCCGGTGAGTATAACATCAGCGCCAGTTTTAATGTGGCTGATTTAACTCCGTTTGATGCAGGTCCTGACTTGAGGACAAGTCATTTTCAAGAAGGGGAGGATGATACGGGCACGCCTCATCATGAACCGAGTACAATCCGAGACCCGATGGTGTTACCTCAAGGACCGATAACGAGGTCGCGTGCGAGACAATTTAAAGAGGCAATCGGAGTTCTAATCCAACAAGCTTGGGATGATGCTAAGACCCTGTCGAATGATGGTTTAACTCCGTGTTGCATACTCTTACTAGCGCATTTAACAGGAGATCTTCTTATGGCCATTCGCCATAACTAATTGGTTTTTCGCCTTAGTTAAATTAGTTAATAGAAGATTTAGTTAAATAAAATGGACCAATTAAATAAGTGTTTTATTTATTTTGCTACATTTAAATAAATTTAAAATAAGTCTTAAGTTGTTGCATATTTATTAGTTAGCTTTAATATGTCGATTTAGGACATAATTAAAAGATGATGCATATTAATTATGTCCAATCAATTTTAGAACATCTAGTGACATATTTATGGTGTGTTTTAGCTTTAAACATGACTTTAATATGTTGTTTTGTTGCTGGAAATTTAATGTGAGGAAATTATTAAAATTGCAGGTGTTTTGGGGACACCATTTAAAGCTTGGGGCAGCTTCATTTAAGGCACCTTGGGAGCACGCAAGGGACATTGGTAGCTGCCTTTTGTGCTCCCCTAACATGACTATTGTAGTCTCCCACACGTCCATTAAATTGGGCAGCAAAGAAACATGCATTTAAGTGCATTAACAGGGGACACCAAGACATGTACCTTCGTAAATGACAAAGAACGAAGAATTAATGAAGCAAGATTTAAGGCCTTGTTGGAGCATGCGTGGGAGTTAATTTGCTCTTTGGAGTAGCTTTCCAACATGACTCTTGGAGTCTCCCACACGTCCATTAAGATGGGCAGCAAAGAAGCATGCATGGAACACCCTTTAAAAGCTTGTTTCCTCTTTTCAAGACAGGATTAATGAGGTGGTTGCTTGTCTGGTACACCTCTCCATGCGTGGAAGTAATTTTAAAGATGGTATGGGATTTAAGGATGCCTTTTCACGTCCCAATACAGCCTCGAACAAGGACTTAGCCATTCGGCTTTCCAAGGCAAGCCATGCACATTTCAAGGTCAATTTAAGAGCCTTCACCCCTTTCTTCCTTATGAATTTTGTCTGACTTAAAGAACTTCTAGAAGCTGATTTTGGGTGCTACAAAGGATGAACGTGGACAGCAAAAACCAAAGGCCAACTTCTAGAATAGTTTGAGGACATTGAATCAAAATTACTTAGAAACTAAGTTAACATTTCATGACTTTTCAATTAGCTTCTAAGTATTATAAATATCCAAAGATGGACAATTGTAAGGAACTTTTGATGAATTTTATATCGTTATTCATCAAATTTGTGAGAGCACTACTCCAATTTCGTTTTAGGATTCGTTGGCTTATCTAGCAAGCTAGTGGCGTCAACCCTTCCTTCTACTATCCAAAATCGATACCGAGGTTCCTATCGTTTCACGATAGTGGGTCGAGGTCTAAATTAAATCCCTAAAACCCGAACCTTAGGAAACCTATAAGTAATGTAAGTCGATACCTTTCTCAAGATTGGTTCTTACTTATTTCCTAAAGTACTAAATCAAACCCGAACGTTCTTTCATCCTTAAACCGAAACCCAAACTTTTAAATTTTCTTACTTAAACCAAAACCGAACCATTCAATTCTTCCCTTACTTCAAAACATATCCCAACTACATCTAAATTTCTTTCTTCTTCGATACTCTGGTTGACGATCGAACTCCAAGCATACATCTCGTTTTCTCCTCGAGACCGAGACTGTATCATACACTCACAGGCTTAACTCGATAACTAAAACCCAAAAGGGACTAGCCGTTTGTTTTTGAGGCAATTAAAACCTTATTTTAAAAAAATGAAAAATGACCAAAATGCCCCTCAATTTGAAAAATGACCAAAATACCCCTGGTTTATAAATTACCAAAATACCCTCCGTATGAAAAAAATTCCAAATAAGAAAATTTAAAACATCCTTCTTTTGTGAAATTCATAAAAACCAAATTTTGGAAATCTTGTTATGAAAAAAATTACTAAAATACCCTCAGTGATAAAATTTCAAAATTGCCTCTAACCAATAAAATTACCAAAATGACCCTGACTTTCAAAATTTTGCAACATCACTATCTTGGAAAAGGTAATTCTCAAAAAGCAACCATCAAAGTTTTACAACTTTTGAAATATCCCTGATTTCTTAAAATTTTACAAATTCACCCCGATTTGTGAAAAATTACTAAAATACCCCTGAAGTCTAAAATTATCGAAATACCCCCGAATTTTAAAATTTTTCAAAATACCCCGAGAATTTAAGAGTTCCAAAATACTTTTTGACAAAATCATCCGAGAACTTTTATTTTTGAAAAATTACAAAAATACCCCTGTAGGACAAATTACGAAAATACTCCTGGGTAGTGGAAAAACCATCACAACGAAAACTACAATGTCTCCTTGAATGAATGAATGGAAAACTGTGTGCATGTATGATGCGAAAGAACCACTCCTAAAACTCCTATCATAAAATTTCTTCGTGGATAATCAAGTGAAACAAAGTACTAATGCATAAAATTCTTAAACAGATAAACGCAATCATTAGAAATGAGTACAAGAGGTCGTGGACGTCTGCCCCGTGGCCGTGGAAGGGGTAGGATGACTTTGTCTGAGCCAGCAGGGTCCGGACGTGGGTCTGGAAATGAGATGCCGGATCATCTTGGCGAAAACCGAGTTTCAAGATCGGACCGATGGTAATGATATTGTATCTCAAGTCAGACACGGGTATTAGAACATGTTCTTTGAGGGGCACGGTGCGTAAACCCATAAATCTATGGTTGAACGACTTCAGGCTAACGGAGCAGAGGTATTTAGAGGAGTTTCTGGAGTGGCACCCAGTGCGGCAGAATATTGGTTAGAATCGACTGAGAGGATCATGGGTGACCTAGATTTTATAGCTGAGGAGAAATTGAAGGGTATAATCTCTTTGCTTCGAGATGAGTCATATCAGTGGTGGCTCACTGTAAGGGATGGAACGGTGGCAGAAAATCTCACCTGGGAATTCTTCAGAGATGCCTATCAAAAGAAGTATATCGGAACTAGTTACGTGGATGCACAGCAGAAGGCTTTCTTGAACCTAGTTCAAGGTAATAAGATGGTGGCGGAGTATGAGGCTGAATTTCTCCAGTTGAGTAGGTATGCTCGTGGTATTGTGGGTACCGAGCATGAGCACTATGTTAGATTCGAGGACGGGCTGAGAGATGAATTGAGAATGATGATAGCTCCACAATAGGAACGGGAGTTCACTATCTTAGTGGAGAAATCGAAGGTTGCTGAAGGGGTAAGACAGTCGGTTAGACGGAATCAAGATAGAAATTGGAATAAGAGAAGCTCGGGACCTTCAAAGTTTTCTGGTAATCAGTAGAAGAGGACAAGGTTTGGTGGGTCAGATCAAGCTGCTAGGCCTGCTGCTACTAATCCTTAATGGCCACCACGGTGTGCTCGGTGTGGCAAGTCTCACACGGGGGAGTGTTGGAATGGTAATCGGGGATGCTTCGAGTGTGGGTCCTTGGAGCATCGAGTTAGAGACTGCCCAAAAAAGGCAGCTAGACTGAGATTTGAGGGTCAGGATCGTGCACCGAATAGAAGGATAACCAATGACCAATGAGGGTCGTGGTGCGAGGAAGAGGAGGTAATGGTCTTTGGCAGAGGTCGTGGGGCACCGAGGGGAGGTACCGGTGGTACTGAGGCTAGGCAACCTGGTCTAGTTTATGCCGCGAGGCGTCAAGAGGAGGGCAATGCACTGGACGTCATAACCGGTATGTTCTTGATCTTTGGTGTGCCCTATAATACTTTGATTGACATTGGCTCAACCCACTCGTACATTGCTAGTAGCGTAGTGAAAACTCTACACTTAGACTCTAAGCTTACTTCTAGGAAGATGATTGTATTAAGCCCCCTAGGTCACTCTATAGAAGTAAGTAAACTCTATAGGGACGTACCCCTAGAACTCCAAGGGGTCGTGTTCTTGGCAGACTTGATAGAACTACCGTTCCGGGAGTTTGACCTAATCCTCAGGATGGATTGGCTAGTAAAGTATCAGGCTAGTCTGGATTGCGCAGCTAAGCGCATGGTATTAAAGATAGTGGAAGGTGATGAGGTGGTGATGATAGGTAAAAGGAGAGATTACCTATCTAATTTGGTTTCGGCATTCCGTACTTGGTATGGACACTACGAGTTTCTGGTAATGCCTTTTGGGTTGACAAATGCACCGACAGCGTTTATGGACATGATGAATCAAGTTTTCCAACCCTATTTGGATCGGTTCGTCGTAGTCTTCATAGACAACATTTTGGTGTACTCGAAGTCTGAGGAGGAACATGACGCACATCTTCATGTGGTTCTGCAAGTTCTAAGGGAGAAACAGTTGTACGCCAAATTCACCAAGTGTGAGTTCTGGCTCAAGGAGGTAACTTTTCTAGGGCATGTAGTTTCAGCCGAGGGAATCAGGGTAGATCCCCGTAAGATTGAGGCAGTATTGGAGTGGAAGCCACCAAAGTCAGTTACAAAAATACGGAGTTTTTTGGGGTTGGCAGGATATTACCGAAGATTTGTGGAAAATTTCTCCTTAATCGCAGCACTGTTGACTAAGCTGTTGAGAAAAGGAGTTTCGTTTGTGTGGTCTGAGAAGCAGCAAGAGAGTTTTGATAAGCTGGAGAGGATCTTGATAGAAGCACCGGTCTTAATTTAGCTTAAGGCAGGAAAGGAGTTCACGGTATATTGCGATGCATCACATACTGGTTTAGGGTGTGTCTTGATGCAAGAAAGGAAGGTGGTCGCTTATGCGCCACGGCGATTGAGGCCTCACGGGTTAACTATCCGACACATGATTTAGAATTAGCGGCGATAGTTTTGCCTTGAAGATTTGGAGGCACTATCTCAGACGGGAGAAGTTGGTAGTATACATGGATCACAAAATCTGAAGTACCTCCGACTCGTAAAGATTTAAATCTGAGGCGTGAGGTGGATTGAGTTGTTGAAGGACTACGACGCTAATCGAATACCATCCGGGAAGTCTAATGTGGTAGCCGATGCATTGAGCCGAAGGTGGTAGTAGATTTGCGAGCAATGTTTGCTCATCTAAGTCTCTATGAGGATGGGAGCCTTTTGGCGAAATTGCAAGTGAAGTCGTCTTGGATTAATGAGGTCAAGGAAAGGCAGATGACTGATGAAGCTTTGAATACTCGAAGGTTGCAAGTACAGAATGGTGAGGTCGAAGGGTTAAGTTTGGGCAGTGAAGGAGTGTTGTGCTTTCAGGGGAGAGTATGCATGCCTAAGGATGACGATTTGAGGCAGCGAATCCTTAAAGAAGTTCATAGCAGTGCATACGCTATGCACCCAGGAAGCAGCAAGATGTATCGGGATTTAAGGGAGCAGTTTTGGTGGCCGGGTCTTAAGCGGGAAGTGACCGAGTTGGTAGGCAAGTGTCTGACATGCCAGCAAGTTAAGGCTGAGCATCAATTGCCATCGGGCTATTATGACCGCTAGAAAGATTCCACAGTGGAAGTGGGAGGAGATTACTATGGATTTCGTAAGTGGGCTTCCCCTTACGCCCAGTAAGAAAGATGCAGTTTGGGTGGTGGTAGACCGGTTGACTAAGTCGGCCCATTTCATACCGATAAGGGTTGACTATTCACTTCAACAGTTGGCTAAGTTGTACATCACAGAGATAGTATGGTTGCATGGGGTACCTGTGGCCATTATCTCAGATCGGGATCCTCGATTTATGTCGAGGTTCTGGAAGGCTCTACATCAGGAGTTAGGCACGAAGTTGAATTTCAGCACGACTTTTCACCCACAGTCTGATGGACAATCTGAGAGGGTTATTCAAGTATTGGAAGATATGTTAAGGGGCTGTGTTTTGGACTTTCGTGGTAGTTGGGAGGAGTACCTAACTTTGGCAGAGTTCGCTTATAACAATAGTTATCAGCGAGTATTCAGATGGCGGTACAGATGAGTCGAAATGCCAGTACTCCTACACGTTGGACGGAACTAGGAGAACGTCGAATGTTGGGTCCGAGTTAGTGGCGAGACGGAGGATAAGGTTAGAGTAATTGGCTCGTTCGAAGGAGGCGTCGGATAGGCGTAAATCTCTACCGATCTTAAGCGAAGAGAGGTTGAATATGCAGTGGGTGATAAGGTCGTCTTGAAAGTATCACCTTGGAAGAAGGTGCTAAGGTTTGGCCAGAAGGGCAAGCTAAGCCCTAGATTCATCGGACCGTACACGGTGTTGAAACGGGTGGGACCGGTAGCTTACCAGCTTGAGTTGCCAGCAGAATTGAGCCAGATACATGACGTCTTCCACGTTTCAATGCTGAGATGCTATCGATTGGATCCATTACATGTAGTGCCGGTAGCAGAAATTGAGGTGAGCCCGGACTTATCTTTCGAAGAGGAGCCGGTACATATCTTGGATGGAGATGTCAAGGTTTTGAGGAGGAAGTCAGTGCCTTTGGTAAAGGTGTTATGGCGAAACCATGGTACAGAGGAGGCCACATGGGAACCCGAGGATGTGATGCGGCAGCAATACCCCCAACTCTTCTGATCCAAGTAATTTCGAGGCCGAAATTCTTTTTAAGGGGGTAGAACTGTAACATCCTAAATTAGGGGTTGTTTGTAATTTAATTAATTTCCCATGTGTGTGCTTGAAGAAATGGACTTTATGTTTGCTAGACATGTTTTTGGGTCTAGTCATAACCTCGAATTAGGTCGGACTTGGAGCTAAAAATTTCTTTTTAAGTGTTTAAAGGAAGGAAGCTAGGTGAGATAGGGGTTAAGATAAATTTGGGGAGTAGTAGGACACAAGGAATTAAGTGGCAAGGTGGCTTTCATGTGCCACTTAAGTGTTGGAGGTGAAGATGGGCGCAGGTCATAGGTTTGAATGGCTGGAGCAGCGTTTTTGACGTTTTATTTTTATATATGCGGTGATGGGCTTAAGTAGGAAGGCTTTAAAATTAAATGAAGGGGGTTTTATGACATGAAAGTCAAATGGGAGGAATGGCATGGGGCGTTATAAGGAGGGGTTGCGGCAGTGAGGTCTTGGTTTCGAACCCAAGAAGCTGCAATTGGCATTTTATTTTTTTGGAGGCCGGCGTGAATGGGAGGTGAGTAATGGTTTGATTTTGGACTCTTATTTTGATAAGGTTGAGCTAAATTTTGCTCTAAAATTAATTTGGAGGAGTAGGTGTTAGTAGCTTATTTTCATTTAATTTGTTTGAGAAGAGGATAGAGATAAGTGGAAGATAAGTGTTATTTTTCTTGGGTGATAATTAAAAGTTGAATTATCACAAAGAGGGGGAGGTGATGGTCGACTTTAGGACTCCTTGGGGGGCTGTCCATAATCGATTTTGTATAGCAAAGGAGTGCCAAAATTCATCAACTATTCTTTTCTTTTTCCTCTCTTGTTGCTGGCCGAATTCTCCTTAGCCATAGAAGGCAAAATTCTTCAAAAATCCTTGCTTCTTATTTCTTTCACTTGGCGAACCTACCTCCCTTCTACTAAAATTTCACTTCCCTTTTCTTAGCGAATAGCTCTTCCATAAAGGGGCTTAGGTCGAATCTCCCTCCCTAACCAAGGTGTGCCGATTCTAATAAGTGAGGTAAGGACACTCTCGGTGTTTAATCTTTATTCTTGTTATAGCCAAACCATGAGGCTTAACCATGAATTTTGTATGACTAAACCTATCCAGATCTTGGATTTGTAACCCTTTTAGAAGAAGCATTAAGAAGAATTGGGAGGTCTTTCGGATTTGAGGTAAGCTCGGTATGTAGGTTATGACTTTCGGCCAAAGGCCATGTTATGTAATATATGTGGTGACTGATCTTTTTGGTGGGTTGTTAAAGGAATTTCGGCAGAGTCTTAATCAAGTGACGATTTCGAGATTTGTTTGGAAATCAAATCCGTTCAAGGTAAGTCTGCAAAAGAGCCTTTGGTATTAATTTGGTTTGGCCGAATAGGCCTAAGTCCCTAATCATGTTGTTGGCCGATTATAGGTCAAGAGATCTAGCGTCGTAGATCGGATCTTCGGGATCTAAGATTCATGGTAGTATCAGGTGTAAAATTCACTACACACTTTATTAATAACATGACTATATTGTTGCCTTTATAAATCATTGTGGTAGATTTGCTTGTGGACATAAGCATGGATTTCGGGTAAGTTCCCTATCTCATGATCAATGATGTATGTGTATGCCATCATATGTGTTAAATGCATGATATATGATATTTGTGATGTAAGCATGATGATGGTGGGATTAATGAGAGGAGGGGGATGATCTTATGGACTGTCACCAGTGATTTTGACCACAAGATGGGTTGGCCCCATCAGTTTTATTGTGACTTCGGTCACCAGTGGTTTTGACCACACCGATGATAATTGTGACTAAGTCCCTATGGTTTGGTACCACCAGTGGTTTTGACCACATTATGATATTTGTGACCTATGGTCATCAGTGGTTTTGACCACACGATGGGTTGGCCCCATCATTTAAATTGTGACACTAGTCACCAGTGGTTTTGACCACCAGTAGTTTTGACCACACGGGGTAGTTAAGGAGTACGGATGGTTAGTGGGGTTGCATATTTGCATGTTAAATTAATAACTGTGTATGAGTTGTATTTTTCGGTGGGGATTTACACATCGAGTCTTGGTGACTCACCCTTCCCTTACTATTTTGCGAGATGAGTAGATCATGAGATGGAGCCGAGAGGACTCGAGGTGGCCATGCTTATCGTTGGATTTAAATTTATTTTGTTATAGATAATATTATTTATTTTCTAAGTCATTTTATTTTGGGATTGTAATAAGGCTGCTATTTATTATTTGGATGTTATTTTATTTTACCTATGTTATGCTACAAATGAATTTACAAATGATATGTGAACCGGTTAAAAGTAACCTTTCAAACTTAATAAACTTCTACGGGTTTTCAAAGATGTTACCATCGGGTAACAAAAATAAACCAAGTCAACTATAACTTTGACGATTTTAAAATGTTACATGATCAAACGTTTTCAAAATTATGATTCGGTAACATGTCGAATAAGTAGATTGTTATCATTATACGGCTAAAAATTGTAACATTGGCATAAAACGAGGGATATGCTTAAAATATACTATTTTGAAAGATTTGACAAAATCGGCATGAAGATTGTTAAAATTATGAAAATGCCCTTATGGGCCAAATTACGAAAATGCCCTTATGGGCTGAATAACGAAAATACCCTTATGGGCCAAATTATAGAAATGCCCCTAATGGGCTGATATGCTAGAATGCCTTAATGGGCCGATTATTAATGCTTAAATGGGCCTAATCATTGTAATAAATTACTTGATAAATGGTTTCTATTTATATGCGAACATCTTATTATGTACATTGCATTTTCATATATTGCATGGGTTGGGAAAAATGTTGAAGAGAAGTGTAGGCTAGTGGCATTGCCACAATAAACTGTTTATTATAATGTTTACACATGATATCGGTGGCTTGGCCACAATAAAATATTATAAATGGCAATTTGCCTGTGTTTTGGTGTGATTGGCGGGGTGGGTTGACTTGATCCCACAGGTGTGATGGTTGGTACGGGGGTGTGTTAGATGGATGGGTTGGGTTGCATACATTGCTTATATATATATTCTGTTATGTAAATGGGCTTAGGCCCAAGATATTGAAATATGGGTTTAGGCCCAGTGGACAACGGTAAAGAGATTATACACTGAGTTCTAGTAACTCACCCCCTGTCCTTAACCCTTGCAGGTAAATGCTTAGTGCTGTGGACTTGGGCCATGGATGACTCGGTGGAGGCCATGCTTCAGAAATGGTATTTTATTTTGAACTTTAAATTTTATTTCGCTCTCTTTACTATTTTTGGTTTTATGATGTAATAAGGCCTCTGGAGTATTTTATTTTTGCTATATGTTTGACGACTTTTATTTTGCTTGAATTGTTTTAAATGGAAATTTTTCTAAAACTTAAATAAAGATTTTCTAAAGTAGATTAAAAAGGATTTCATAACCAACTTTTACAAACATTTTAACTCAAAAATTTTCTCTCGAATTATCAATAATATTTTCAAAAGTCATGGTTTATAAGATCTCTAGTTCAAATTATCGATTTATCAAATCAACCTTCGAGGTTTGTAATACTTTATCAAATATTTCAAATCAAACTTGCTTTCTTGATTATAACAAATAACCCTTTTTAGTATGAATAAAAATGGATTCATTGTACCAAATTCGTTTAGCAATTCCCTCCAAGATTTGGGCGATTTGGTTTCTTGTTACTTTCGTGTGTGTCTGCCTAAATTCCTTTTGAATTTATAGTAGTAAGGGGGGTTCGGGGGTACTGGAAATTGTGTTTTGATCTCTTCGCTTTCATTTTGATTTGATTCCGTAGTGTTTTGATTCAAGTTGCGGTGGATTTTGTCGTTTCTTGGTTCCTGTTCATCAAGGTCTGTTTCGTTGGTATCTTGATTTGATGGAATGATAAGAGCCGTCTTGTCGATCGGTTTGCTGATGATGCTGCGCCATTTGAATTACTGAAATGGGTAATATTTATTTCTCATTTTTTCGTGCCAATAGCTTTATTTATTGATTTTCTTTGTTTTCTTTTTGCATTACTTTACGTGGTAAGTTTTCGTGCATGGTTTTCTTAAAGTGCCGAGGGGTGCATGGGACCCACGGTGCATTGGGGTTGTTTTCTTGAGCATCTTTTTATTCCTTTCTTTACGTACGTTGCATGGTTTTTTTAGGTTTTCTGGGTTTTATTACATTTTTCATCTTCTTCTTTCTTGGTCTCCCATCGTGGATGCTCTGGCCGTGGAACAGTGGCCTCTGTTTGCTTTCTTTGTGTTTACTGTCTGTTTCTCATTATATGTTCTTTATTTCTTTTGTTTTGGTTTCTTGAATGTTTGCTATTTTTCTTGCTCTATTGCGAAACTCATTAATCCTGCTGTTTCCATCTTCCTTATTCACCGGTGAGGGTTTGTGTTTCAAAGGCCTTCGCATGATTTTTGTTCGTTGTACGCTCTCTATTGATGGCAGTTTTGACTTTCTTGATTTTTTGTGTTCTTAAGTAGGGTTATGATGATCTCTATGGGTTTTATTGTCAAGCTTATCAGGTTTATTATATGTCTTATATGATCCCCTTAGCTTTTTGTTTTCTTTTCTAGATTTTTGGATTTTGGTTTTGTATGATCTGTTTGTTTGCTGTATTGTTTTGTTCTTTTGTTTTTCTGGTTCATGTTCTCCTGCTAGATTAGGGTTTTTCGAGCCTTTTCTATTTGGTTAAGATTTGGGAAAGAATTTGGAGGGGGTATGTTTCTTTCTCCAATTGGATTGCTACTGTGTTTGTGTGTCCTCTTTGTTGTGTTTTTTTTATCAGACTTGTTCTGGGAAGTTGAATAATTCCTGTTTGAAGTTTTTCTTGTTCAATTTCTCTCACTGCCGTTCGCCCGGAGGTTCAGTTGAAGTTGTTGAGGGTTTTGTTGTCTTTTTGCTTCGGTGTTCTTTGCTTCTAGTTTTTTGTTTTGTGGGTTTTGCTTTCCGATATGAAGATTATGTGTTGGAACTATCGTGGAATGGGAAGCCCTGCAAAAATCAGGGAGCTAAAGCAACTTCTTGCTGCTAACAACCCTGATATCATTTTCCTTAGCGAAACTAAAATGAAGGAAAATGAATTTCGTGGTGTCAAGAATAAATGTAGGATGCAAAATGCCTTAACTGTGGATTCTGAAGGTAGAAGTGGGGGACTGGCGCTGTTGTGGAGGGAAGGGATGGATGACTCCATTCAAAGTTATTCAAAACACCACATTGATTCTATTGTCAAGCTGGAGAATAACAAAAATGTGCGGGTTACGGGTTACCATGGGCATGCTAATCCGAATCTTAGAAGTAGCTCGTGGGATATTCTGCAGAGTTGGGGAGTCAGTGAGGGAAGATTGGGTTATAGGAGGAGATTTCAACGTGATATTGAATGATGTCGAGAAGGAAGGTGGCCGGAGGGGGTGAGGGCACAAATGAATGATTTTAAAGATGTTTTGGATGATTTGGCGTTGGTTGATATAAAGCCCGATAGTGGTTGGTTCACTTGAGTCAATAATAGAAGTGGGGGCGGGCTGATAAAGGAATGAATTGATAGGTTTTTTAGCTCGATTTCATTGATTGAAAACTTCCCCCTTATGGCTTCTAAGGTGGTGAGGCAAACCCAGTCCGACTATGATGTGATTATCCTCGACTTATGGGGTCGTAAGCCAAAAGATTACCCTAATGACTATAGACTAAGTTTCAAATACGATTTATGTTGGGCTGGTGATAGGGAAGCAAAAAATATAATTGGTAGTGTGTGGAACAAGGCTGATACAGATTATGGGGATAAACTTGATAGGGTGAGAATGGTTCTTGGCCCTTGGCAACGTAAGAAATATGGGAATATGAAGTGGGAGATGCGAAGACTGGAAAAAAATATTGACCAAATTGTTGACTCGACCATTGGAGGGGATAGTGTTCAGCTTTTAAAGGAAAATCGTAAGAGGCTTGATTTTCTTCACGCTAGGGAAGAAAGCTACTGGGCTCAAAGGTCCCGATCAAAATGGCTTAGAGAGGGGGATCAGAATATTAGGTATTTCCATGCTCGAGCTACTAGTCAATTAAAGGAGAATAACATAGAGAAGCTTAAAGACAAGGATGGTAATTGGGTGACTAATAGTATGGAAATAAATCAGGTGGCAAAAAACTATTTTTGGAGTTTGTTCAAGTCAAATGGTCAAAGGGTTGATATACAAGATATGGAGTATTTTCAAGAGTGTGTGTCGAGGGAGATAAATGAATGGCTTACTAAGGAATATATGAAGATTGAGATCCTTCAGGCCATTAAGCAGATGGATCCGAATAAAGCTCTTGGCATCGACGGTCTCTCGGGAAATTTTTTCAAAAATAATTGGGAGATAGTGGGATGCGACACCATTAATTTCTATTTGGATGTCCTAAATGGGAACAAAAATATTTCTAATCTCAATGAAACTATGATCATTTTAATTCCTAAAATGAGGGACGCTTGTGAGATGTCTAATTTTCGCCCTATCGCCTTATGCGAGTTCATCTACAAGATCATAGCAAAAGTTTATGCCAATCAGTTAAAAGTTGTTCTTCCAAATTGCATTAGCCAAAACCAAAGCGCTTTCGTGCCGGGGAGGATGATCCACGACAACATTCTGATCACACACGAGCTCCTTCACTACCTTAAAAGCTCTAAAAATGGACCGAACAAAGGCTTTGTCGTTAAGCTCGATATGAGCAAAGCGTACGACCGCGTGGAGTGGGATTTTATTGAATCCATTATGATGAAGATGGGCTTCGATGTAAAATGGATCGAAAAAATTATGGATTGCGTTCGCTCGGTTAAATACAGGGTTAAATGCAATAATTTTCTTTTCGATATTTTTATTCCCGAAAGGGGTCTCCGCCAAGGGATCCCCTCTCCCCCTATCTGTTCTTATTTTGTATGGAAGCATTTTCGAGAATGCTCATTCAAGCCCAAGACAATAATACCTTGAGAGGTATTCGGGCTAGTCAAAATGGTCCTAGGATAAATCATCTATTTTTTACTGATGATGCACTTTTATTCGTTAGAAATAGTAGGAGTGATGTTGAATTACTTGTCAATATTCTTAATACATTTTCTAACATGTCAGGACAAGAGATTAACTTTGAAAAGTCAATGATTCTATTTAGTCCCAACACTCCTAGAAATTAAAGAAGTAACTTTAGCAATCTGCTAGGCATGACGGTGGTGGAGAGTTTGAATAATTACCTTGGTCTCCCTATACCGATCGGTAAGAAAAAAATAGTGACTTTTGTAGAGACTAACAACAGATTATCATGCAGGATCACCAGCTAGACTAAGAGATTGCTTTCATTTAGTGGCAAAGAGATCTTCATCAAAGCCGTTCTACAATCTATTCCTACTTACGCGCTGTCAACCTTCTTAGCTCCCAAAGGAGTGATAGAGGACATCCAAAGCAAACTTAGTAAAACTTGGTAGGCCGGAAAAGATAGAGGTAGATTTTGGACTATGCTTCCCTAGAAGTCTTTATGCAAACTGAAGGGCATGGGAGGTCTGGGAATAAGAGATATTCGGCTTTTCAATTTGGTTCTGTTGGGACGTCAAGTATGGAGGCTCATTAACAATAAAGAGTTGCTATGTTTCAAAGTGTTGTCTTCAAAGTACTTCCCCGATGGTAACATCTTCAATGCCAA
Organism: Gossypium rotundifolium; assembly: GCA_025506655.1. Taxonomy (NCBI): domain Eukaryota; kingdom Viridiplantae; phylum Streptophyta; class Magnoliopsida; order Malvales; family Malvaceae; genus Gossypium; species Gossypium rotundifolium. Next base: position 79,588,151 of record CP106732.1, on the reverse strand, counting down.
AAGGGTGGACAAGGCTTCTTTTACGTGGTCTAGCATTGCGGAAGCTACTGAAGCTCTTAAAGAGGGTTTTGGTTGGCAAGTTGGGAATGGTAACTTGATTAATATTCAGGCTGATAGATGGGGAATGGAGGGGCTCAATGGAGAGGCCATAAGAGTGAGGCACCTTAGCCCAAACGAAACTAGTGTGAAGGACCTTTGGAGTGCAGATGGGAGATGTTGGAATGCCTACAAAGTTAACGATGTGTTCGGGCAAGACTGGGGCGAGAGGATTTGTAACCTGCCTATTGGTGATGAGGGACAGGAAGATAGATTAATTTGGTTTCATAACCCTCATGGGTGCTATACCACCAAGTCTGCTTATTCGTGGTTATTATTGAAAGAAATAGGATACGGCCCTCATAGGTTCTACTGGAAAGCGATATGGAAATTAAAAACTTTGCCTAAAATCTGGGTGTTCGCTTGGAGGGTGGGGCATGATATTATCCTGACGAATATGAAGATTGCTTCTATTAGAAATGAAGCGGACAAAGGGTGCCAAAGGTGTGGAGCTACAGAAGAAACTCTGCTGCATGCGTTGAAAGATTGCCCTACATCGCGTGAGGCTCTCTTCAAAGGAGGGTGGTCCGAGAGCTTGTTGTCGATAGAATACGATCACTGCATTGGCTGGTTGGAGGACTTGATGTGGGTCCTTGACAAGGATGCTATGGCCAATCTCATGGTTCTTTTATGGAACTGCTGGAACAATAGAAACAACTCCATGTTTAGGGGAAAAGAAGATACAGCTACGGTCATTTGGGAGAGAGCCAACGCTTTAAACGATGAGTTCCAAATTTGTAATTTGTTGAAGGAGCCTCTGTTATCTTGTAATTTTGAGGAGCAAAAGTGGACAAAACCACCGAAAGGTGTGATAAAAATTAATTTCGACGCTGCTGTAGGAACTAATAGCATGGGGTACGGGGTGATTGTGAGGGATGAGGATGGTTTTGTTTTGGGTGGCGGGGGCGGCTTTAAGGAAATCAAAATGTCGGCGCTTGAGGTCGAGTGTTTGGCTTTTGAAAGTAGCATCCAGGTGGCGACTCAGCTGAAGGTTAAGGGAGACGTGTTGTTCGAAACAGACAGTGCGGCTTTGGTTAATAAATGGAAAAATAGTCAAACAGATATGACTATAATTGGTACGCGCATTAAGAAGTGTAGAGCTCTCGTTAGATGTCTTAATTTACCGATCTTATTTGGACTAAAAGGGCTGTAATAATGTTGCCGATTTAATCAGTAATATGTCTTGTAACAAGAAAAAACTTTGTTTTTGATATGGATTACCCTATGAAAATCCATAAAGCTGTAATATTTGATGTTACGTAATAAATTTTATTTAGACCCTTTGTGGTCTTTTATTGCTCAAAAAATGACTTAACATGTTTTTCTCATGTGACATGTAGATCTAGTCATAACGCATGGGTCGGGTTTTGGGGTGTTACATTTTATGATATCAGAGCCCGATTGCAAAACTCGGCTATGGTTTGGGTTCAAAAACATTTTCCAAAGTTGATTAAATTTTAAATTATAAATGCGTGTTTTAAAGGAAGTATGACACCATGGCTATCCGGCATCAAGTAAGTAAGTAAATGTTATCATTTTATGATTATAATTTTTGTGGTATAATCAGTAGAAATACTCTAGAAATTTTAGCCTTAGGAGCTAAAACTATAGAGATTAAGACGATAGGATGCATTTTTGTAAAAAAATTATACTTCTTATACTTCATAAAATATCATTTAATAAATACTGAAATAGCATACTGGTGCATAAGACTCTTAATCAGATAAGTTGAATTAGCAAATATGAGCGCTAGAGGACGTGGACGCGGTAGACGTGGCCGTGGTAGAGGTCGATGTGCTAGAGTTGTGTCTGAGGTGTCGGGACATATGCTTGAGATGGACACACCTGCGTCACATGCAACTGAAATTGGGTTACACAATCGAATGAGAGAGGACGACGCACTGTCGCAAGCGATGTTGTGAGTTTTAGATAGGGTCGTTGGGGCAAGAACTGGGTCGGCAGCTTGTGGGTTGGTATCTGAACGACTCAGATCGAATGGGGTTGAAGTCTTTAGGGGTATTTCGAGTGTAGCCCCAAGTGTAGCGAAATATTAACTTGAGATAGTGGAACAGATTATGGACGACCTGGATTGCACAGATGAGCAAAAACTGAAAGGAGCTGTGTCATTGCTGAGAGACAAGGCGTATCAGTGGTGGCTCACTATTCGGGAGGGCACTTAGGCTGATCGCATTACCTGGTAACTCTTTAAAACTACATTTCAAGGAAAATATGTCGGGGCTAGCTATGTGGATACTCGAAGGAAGGTGTTCCTGAATTTGGTCTAAGGAGGTAAATTTCTAGCCTTTGGCTTTCGGAAGAGGGTTGGTAAGTAAGTAAAGCCAAATATAGGTGAAGGGGGTGTATTATTTGGGTGATTCTTACTCAAGCCGAATAAGGTGTGGCTAACATTTGTTCTTGTGTTAATCACTTCTAGGGACTCGACATACTTTAACAGAAAGCTAATCGAACACCTATCCCTCGTAATAAGAGACTCAGATTGTTGGTGCTACGAAGAGTATCGTGTTACGGATTCTGAACAAGTTGTGTAATCTCACACCTCTCTGAATATTTGCATGAAATGTTTTGTGATTCGGTGGAAAGATCAAAAAACTAGAAATCGGCATTTGTGACCATACGGGCGTGCGTATGTTCGTAGTGGAAACCATATTTTACAATGAAACGGTTTTTGGTTAGTAGCAGTGATGTGATTTTGAAAAATAACGAAAAATAGGAGAAAGGGAATTAGAAGGTGAATAAGGTATAGGAATTAAAGCTTATTGTGTCAATTTTATATAAAAGAAATAGAGTAGGAAGAAGAATTTTATATTCTGTGATATTTTAATTTTAGTGAGACTGGTTCTGAATGACTTCGTGGTTCCCTGTTTTGTCTTGGAAAAATCATTCAAAATTTTACAAAGTTAATTATGAGTTATAATTTATATGTATAGATTTCTTAGTAAGTCTATTTTCAATAGAAATAAGTGGGAGCAACATATGAAAACTGTACAATGAGATATTTGAATTTAGGGTAAGAGAGGTCAAAACCGTTGGCCAGTGAAATAGGAAAAACTTTAATGAATAAACTGTACTAAATGGCTAAGCAAAAAATTCTGGAAAATTGTAGTAAGAAGATATATGAGTCTAGTTTCAAGGAAAATTTATGAATCTAAATTTTGAGTTTCCTAACTCGAGTTATAGTTAATTTAGTCAATATGACGCTGATGGACAGTTTCAATTTTTATGCCCCAAATTAGTAGTTAAGTTTGGGGTTGTAAAATTACGAAAATACCCTCGATGGATAAAATTACAGAAATACCTTTGGATTGTGAAATTTACCAAAATGCCCCTATGGGTTAATTTAACGAAATGCCCCTATGGGCCAAATTATTGAAATGCCCGTATGGGTCAATTTACCGAAAGCCCCTATGGGCCGATTCATTAAAAGTATTCAATAGTTTAATGGTTGTTATTTATATGTGGATATTTTATGTTATTATATATGTTGCATCTCTGCATGTTACATGGGATGGGAAAATTGAATGAAGAGAAGTGTAGCCTGGTGGCATTGCCACAAATTCTGGTAATGGCTACGTGTCAACCTAAAATGGCTTTGTGCCATCGTGATTGTAACATCCTAAATATTTAAAAAAATCATTATGTTGCTAAATGTTAGTTCGGGTTTACTTGGAGTTAAAAAAAAATTAGTTAAGTGTACTTTAGAGTAAAGAAATTAGGTGACCTTGAAACTTAAGTTAATTAAGTACTAATAGATGGCATAAGATGAGCTAGTGACAAGGTGGTGATGGCGCCATAAGTTGGACATGAGGGAAGGAGTTCAAATCACCTAGCATGCAATTAGGAATTTTTATTTTTGCTTTAACTTAAGCATGTGTCGGCAAGGGATAAGGTTAGGATGAGTTGAATTGTTTTATTTTGGTAAGAAGACTAAGGATTTGGAAAGCTAAAGAAAAGGGCTTGAATTGGGGATTTTGTCTCTTTAACTAAGGAAAAGGAGGAGGATAAGGCTTAAGTATAGGGAGATGTTTTGAAACTCCCTAATGGCCTTTTGACCATTGCATTTGGACGGCATAGAGGCTAGGGGATGGCGGTTTTGTAAGCTTGGATGTTAGGAGAACACATCCATTTTGGTCATTTAGGCAAAATGTATTTTCTCCATCTATCTTTCTTTCTAGCCAAATTTGCCAACATACTTGAGTAAGCAATTCATTTTTTTAGCCATTCTCTTTTGACCATTTCAGTTTTTGAAACTTTTCTCTCCCAAAACTTTTCTTCTCATTGTGACCAAACCACTTAGGCAAGCAAAGATTCTTCTTCTTTTATTTTTCTCACTTCTCCTCCTCAATGCCGAATGCACTTTTCTTTTAAACTCCATTCTCTTTTCTTCTCTTTTCTTTCTCTCTTTCTCTCTAGAAATCGAACCATATCATTCCATTTGCCCATTCTTTCATTTTCTTCCTCATTAAAATCTCTCCAATACTTTCATCCATGGCCGAATGTTAACTTGTTCTTGTGCCAAAATTTCTTTCATTTTCTTTGATCACAACCGATTTCCTTTAATCATACATAATTATTCTCACTCAATTTTCTTTCCAATCGTAAGCATTAGTGAGATTTTGGTGGATAAAAACTCAAGGTGTTCTTGAATATTTTTTGGAAATTTGGAATCGATTTCAAGAATTAAGGTAAGGAGATTTTCTTTTAAGGGTTCTTATTTTATTCATTATATTAGTATAGTTAGTTATTAATCTATTTTGTTTTAGGGACGTAATCACTTGATCATTTTTTCGAGGAACGAAGATAATCGTGGTAAGCCAAATCTCAAATCTTATAAATCGTTAGCCATATTTCGATACTTATAAGTTGGATTAACGATCTTATGTCTTTAAAGACATTCAAGATAGGGCAGAAAAGGGCAGTCCATAGTCTTCGAAAGAGGGGCGGTTCCGCTAATCCCCCTAAGTATAAACGAAGGGCTATTTTGGGAATCCGGGATTTTCCACCGGGTTGTAGACCTTCAACCGAGGAGAATTAATTGTTTGAGGTTATTCGTACTCCCGAGCCTTTGTTCGTTCATGGATTCTCATCAGGCAACGAATCAACAATCGAGGAGAAACAAAAAATAGAAGTGGTTCAAAATCAAAAGGGTAAAGATTTAGATCGTTTACCAATAGTGTATTTTTTTTTATAAATGAAAGTGTTCTAATGGTTCATGTTACGTTTAGGTGTTGACGAGCGGGAAGGTTTAGTACTCACGATATCAAGGTGTGTAACTTCACACTTATCTCGGGTTAGATGTCATACCGTAGTATTGAGCAAAATCGTAAAAATGATAAAATCGGTACAATACGTAATAATTGGTATTTTTGGTGAAATTACATGAAAACAGTTAAAATTATGAAAATTACAAAAATGCCCTCGATGAGTTAGTGGGTAAAATGTAAATTTTATGTCTCATGTGTAAATGGGCCGAAATCTATACTAGATCGTAAAATGGGCCGAAATCTCTGCTAGATCGTTAAATGGGCCGAAATCTCTACTAAATCGTTAAATGGGCCAAAATTCCTGATAGATTGTTAAATGGGCCAAAATCTATACTAGATCGTTAAATGGGCTGAAATCCCTGATAGATTGTTAAATGGGCCGAAATCTCTGCTAGATCGTTAAATAGGCCAAAGTTGCTAGATTGTTAAATGGGCTAAATGATATTTTGTATTATGGGCCTTAATAAAAACCTAAAATATTGACTCACATGCAAATTGGGCCTTTTGTAAAAATCATCATAGGTGTATAGACTATTTTGCATACATGTTGCATGGGATGGGATTAATGATGAAGAGAAGAAAGGCCTGTTGCCAAAATTCTAGTTCGGTAGCTTTGCCACAAAATAATTAAATGGCTTATTGCCTCTAGTTCGGTGGCTTTGCCACAAAATAATTAAATGGCTCATTGGCTCTAGTTCGGTGGTTTTGCCACAAATATTTTAATGGCTAAATGCCTCTGGTTCGGTGACTTTGTCACAATCTAGTTCAGTGGCTCTGCCACAATTATTAAAATGGCTTTATGCCTACGATTGGTGTGTTGGCGGGGTGGGTTGACTTGATCCCCACAAGTTTGATGGTTGGTACGGGTGGTGTGTAGCGGATGGAAATTAGGTTTGGGTGGGAAATTTCATTTTGCATACATTTCAGTTATTACATTGCTAAATCTATTTATGGGCTCAAGCCCAAAATAATGACTTGATGATCTGGCCCAGTGGATAAAGTAAGTGAGTTATACACTGAGTTCTGAGTAACTCACTCCCTCAAATTTTTCATCTCAGGTAATGGAAATTGACGTGGACTTGGGCCGAGGATGACTTCGTGGAGGCCATACTGCAAACATGGGTTTAATAAACTTTGAACTTTTAATAAGTACTTTCTTTAAATTACTATTTTGGGTATGATACAATAAGGCCTCTATTAATATTTTATTGATTTTATGCGTGGATGGATTTAAATAATGTTTTGGATAATTTAATATGGATTTATGTTTATCTTATAATGTTTTCTTAAAATATTTGGGTTTTCAAACATACGAGATTCTTTAACTATTCTTATTTTCAAATCCTTTGAACTCTTATAAAATTACTTTAAGGTTTTGTTAATTAAATGTCAAATGATAAGATTTTTCAACTAATGTTTCTCAAATTCATCGAACTTAAATTATTTCTCTTGGTTTTATTTAACTCTATTTTTTTAAAAGGGTTTTGAAATACTGTTTCACCTAAATCATTAGATAGAAATAAAGAATGTTCAATCTATGTGACAAACCAAATCTCGTCTTGACGTATAGACCGGGTTTGGGGTATTACATTTAATGGTATCAGAGCTAGTTTCAAAACTCGGCTGTGGTTGGGTTCAACAAATAACTTCTGAAATTTTTGAATTATATTTTAAAGATTAGTATGGCACCACAAGCATCCGGCACCAAGTCAAGTAAGTATTCGATACTGAATAATTATTATGACGATGATATGATCATAGGAACACTCTAGAACTTCTAGTTTTAGATGTTAAAAATCATAGAGATTGAGACTATAGGATGTGTTTGCGAAAAATAACTTTATCTCTCAAATCTCATAAAACATCGTTAATAAACACTGAAACAATTTTCTGATTCATAAAACTTGTAATCAGATTAAATCGAATTAGTCATCATGAGCACTAGAGGACATGGTCGTGGACGCGATAGACGTGGCCGTGGTAGAGGATGAGGTGTTAGAGGTGCAACTGAAGCACTAAATCATATGCCGGAAATGGATGCACCTGCATCATTTGAGAGTGAGACGGGATCACATGATTATATGGAAGAAGATAATGCTTTGACACTTAATGCTTTGACACGAGCAATGCTGCGAGTCCTGGAAAGGGTCGCTGGAACTAGAGTTGGGCCAACAACTCAGGGGTCAATTTCGGAACGACTCAAGTCTAATAATGCAGAAGTTTTTAGAGGAGTTTCCGGTGTAGCTTCGAATGTGGCTGAATATTGGCTCGAAGCTGTGGAGCGGATTATGGATGATATGGAATGCACTGTCGAGCAGAAATTGAAAGGAGCTGTGTCCTTGCTAAGAGACGAGGCGTATCAATGGTGGGTTACAGTTCGAGAAGGCACCGAGGCTGCAATGATTACTTGGGAATTCTTTAAAGCTACCTTCCAAGGGAAATATGTTGGAACAAGTTATGTGGATGCCCGAAGGAAGGAATTCCTGAATCTAATTCAAGGGAATAAGACAGTGGCAGCATATGAGGCTGAGTTTTTACGCTTGAGTCGCTATGCTCGGACAATAGTGTCAACGGATCATGAACGTTGTGTGCGATTCGAGGATGGGCTGAATGATGAGTTGAGGGTTCTGATTGCCCCACAACAAGTTAGAACTTTTGCCACGCTTGTGGAGAAGGCCAAGATAGCCGAAGAAGCTAAGAACTCGTAACGTCGAATCGGGAAAAATTTAGAAGCAAGAGAGATTTAAGCGATGGGTTCTTCAAAAGGTTTTGAAGAGGCCTCGAATGATGAACCACCAAGGTAGAGCATCTGTAGCTAATAATCAAAGTTGAGATTGTGCTGAATTTGGAAAAAGGCATTTTGGAGAGTCTTTGGAGGAAAACGAGCGCTGTTACAAATTCGGTTCAATGGATCACTAGTATAGAAATTACCCCACGCATTGGACACGACTCAGAAGTTTGTAATATCGATGCATAGCCAGAGGTACTCAAGACCACCGAGAGGTCGTGGACCGGTCGTGGTGGTAATGAAATGGACGTGGTCAAGGTGCACCGGTCGAGGTAATGGTCCTAGAGGTAACACGGATGCAAGATGCCTAGGATCGGTCTATATTAGACGCCATGAGGATGGCAATGCACCGATGTAATAATTGGTACGTTCTTCATCTTGATGTACATCATATCGCTTAATAGATATTGGTTCTACCCACTCGTATGTTGCTAGCGCCATATCTAGAAATTTGAATCTAGAATCTAAAATTACCGATAGTGAGATGACGATGAATTAGTCCTTTAGGATGATCAGTAATTGTAAATAAACTGTTTAGAGACGTGCCTTAGAAATTCAAGAATAAGTATTTTTGGCGAATTTGATGGAATTGCCTTTCGTGAGTTCGATCTCATTCGGCATGGATTGGTTGGTTATGCATCGGTGCATTTGGATTGTGCTGAAAAGCAGATGTCAATAAGAACCTCGGATGATAAGGAAGTAATAATGATAGGTGAACGAAGGAATTACTTGGCAAATGTGGTATAGGCGTTGAAGGCAGAAAAGTTGGTGCGGAAAAGGTATGGAGCATTCCTAGCTTTTATTTGTGCTTTGGATGCCAAAGAGTTATCTGTGGATGATGTGAGAACGGTGAAGGAATTTCTAGATGTATTTCCCGAAGAACTTCCTGGTATACATCCAGATCGAGAAGTAGAATTTGGCATTGAGCTTTTGCCCGGAACGGCTCCAGTGTCCATTACTCCTTATAGAATGGCACCGAAGCTGTTGGCAGAGCTTAAACTCAAATTCAAGAATTGTTGGATTGGGAATTTATTCGACCGAGTGTGTCTCCGTGGGGAGCACCAATTTTGTTCGTTAAGAAGAAGGATGGATCGATGCGTATGTGCATTGATTACAGATAATTGAATAAATTGACGATCAAGAATAGGTATCCTTTACCGAGAATTGATGACCTGTTTGATCAATTGAAGGGAGCTTCAGTTTTCTCCAAAATTGATTTGAGATCGGGTTATCACCAGCTTAAGGTGAAAGAAACAGATATTTATAAGATGGCATTCAGAACTCGTTATGGACATTATGAGTTTTTGGTGATGCCGTTTGGATTAACCAATTCACCAGCCGCATTTATGGACATGATGAACCGAGTCTTTCAACCACATTTAGATCAATTTGTGGTAGTGCTCATAGATGACATTTTGGTTTATTCAAGAAATGTTGAGGAGCATGACACGCATTTGCGTATAGTATTGCAGCTACTTAGTGATAAACAACTTTATGCCAAATTCAGTAAATGTGAATTTTGGCTAAAAGAAGTGACTTTCTTGGGTCATGTGGTATCAGCTGAAAGAATAAGGGTGGATCCTCAGAAGATTGAGGCTATTCTGGATTGGAAACCACCAAAGTCGGTAACTAAAATTTGGAGTTTCTTAGGATTGGTTGGCTATTATAGACGCTTTGTTGAGGGGTTTTTGTTGATTGCTGCACCACTAACTAAACTATTGCAGAAGGGAGTACCGTATATCTGGACTGAAAAACAACAAGAGAGTTTCGAGAAATTGAAGAAGATTTTAACGGAAGCACCAGTTTTGATTCAGCCGGAGGCTGGAAAAGAATTTATTGTTTATTGTGATAAGTCTCACACGAGTTTGAGTTGTGTGCTGATGCAAAATGGAAAGGTGGTGGCTTATGCTTCTCGTCAATTGAGACTGCACGAAGTAAACTACCCTACTCATGATTTGGAGTTAGCTGCAGTGGTTTTTGCTTTAAAGATTTGGAGGCACTATCTCTACGGTGAGAAGTCTATCATCTACACGGATCACAAGAGTCTTAAGTACCTCCTTACCCAAAAAGAGTTGAATTTGAGATAAAGAAGATGGGTGGAATTATTAAAGGACTATGATTTCTCAATCGAATATCATCCTGGAAAGGCTAACGTGGTAGCTGACGCGTTAAGTCGTAAGGCGGTATCTGATTTGAGAGTAATGTTTGCTCATTTGAGTTTGTATGAGGATGGTAGTCTATTAGCAGAACTTCAGGTGAAACCTCTATGGTTAGAACAAATCAGGAAAAAATAGACATCAGATAAAAAGTTGGGACTTTTATTCCAGCAGGTTGAAAGGGGTGAAATAGAGGATTTTGGTATAAACACGAATGGAGTACTGTGCTTTCGTGAAAGGGTTGTATGCCTAAAGACTTAGAATTGAGGCAAATGATTCTACGGGAGGCGCATAGTAGCCCTTATGCTATGCACCCCAGAGGAAATAAGATGTATCGAGATCTTCGTGAACAGTATTGGTGGCCAGGGTTGAAGCGTGAGATTTCTGAGTTTGTAGGAAAATGTTTGACTTGTCAACAAGTGAAGGCTAAGCATCAATTGCCGTCAGGTTTGTTACAACCAATAAAGATTCCTCTTTGGACATCAGAGCGAATAACAATGGATTTTGTTAGTGGGTTACCTTTAACACCTACTAAGAAAAATTCTGTATGGGTAGTAGTTAATCGATTGACGAAGACTGCTCATTTTCTTCCGGTTCATACGGATTATTCATTAAAAAAATTGGCTAAGCTGTATGTATCTGAAATCGTGAGGTTGCATGGGGTACCAGTGTCTATTATATCAGATAGGGATCCTAGATTTACATCACAATTTTGGAAAGCTCTGCACGAAGCCTTGGGGACAAAGTTAAACTTCAGTATGGCTTTTCATCCTCAGTCAGATGGTCAGTCGAAAAGAGTAATTCAGATATTGGAAGACATGTTAAGAGGATGTGTGATTGACTTCAGAGGTAGTTGGGAGGATTTTCTACCATTGGCAGAATTCACGTATAACAATAGCTATCAGTCTAGCATTCAGATGGCACCCTATGAGGCATTGTATGGTCGTAGGTGCCGTACTCCTACTTGTTGGATTGAATTGGGCGAACGACAGATGTTGGGTCCTGAATTGATATCTGAAACCGAAGAAAAAGTAAAATTTATTCAAGCACGGTTAAAAGAAGCTTCGGATGACAGAAGTCGTATGCAGACCTGAAGTGAAAGGATATCGAGTTTGCTGTGGGAGAGCAGGTCTTCCTGAAGGTCTCACCTTGGAAGAAAATTTTTAGATTCGGAAAGAAGGGTAAGTTGAGCTCTAGGTTCATTGGGCCTTATCGTGTGACGAAGCGTGTTGGTCCAGTGGCTTATCATATTGAATTACCTCTGGAGTTGAGTTAAATTCATAATGTTTTCCATGTTTCTATGCTGAGATGCTATAGATCGGATCCATCTCACATATTACCGGTAGAGGAAGTGGAATTGAAATCAAACTTGTCTTTTGAGGAAGAACCGGTGGAAATTTTAGACCGGATGTTAAAGTGCTAAGAAAGAAGACATGCTGTTGGTCAAAGTTTTATGGCGTAATCACGGGCGGAGGAAGCTACGTGGGAGCCCGAGGATGCAATTCGACAACAATATCCTCACCTCTTTTAATCGTGTAAATTTTGAGGACGAAATTTTTTTTAAGGGGGTAGAATTGTAACATCCTAAATATTTAAAAAAAATCATTATGTTGCTAAATATTAGTTCGGGTTTACTTGGAGTTAAAAAAAATAGTTAAGTGTACTTTAGAGTAAAGAAATTAGGTGACCTTGAAACTTAAGTTAATTAAGTACTAAAAGATGGCATAAGATGAGCTAGTGACAAGGTGGTGATGGCGCCATAAGTCGGACATGAGGGAAGGAGTTCGAATCACCTAGCATGCAATTAGGAATTTTATTTTTGCTTTAGCTTAAGCATGTGTTGGCAAGGGATAAGGTTAGGATGAGTTGGATTGTTTTATTTTGGTAAGAAGACTAAGGATTTGGAAAGCTAAAGAAAAGGGCTTGAATTGGGGATTTTGTCTCTTCAACTAAGGAAAAGGAGGAGGATAAGGCTTAAGTATAGGGAGATGTTTTGGAAACTCCCTAATGGCCTTTTGACCATTGCATTTGGATGGCATAGAGGCTAGGGTAAGCTTGGATGTTAGGAGAACACATCCATTTTGGTCATTTAGGCAAAATGTATTTTCTCTCCATCTATCTTTCTTTCTAGCCGAAATTTGCCAACATACTTTAGAGTAAGCAATTCATTTTTTTTAGCCATTCTCTTTTGACCATTTCGGTTTTTGAAACTTTTTCTCTCCCAAAACTATTCTTCTCATTGTGACCAAACCACTTAGGCAAGCAAAGATTCTTCTTCTTTTATTTTTCTCACTTCTCCTCCTCAATGCCGAATGCACTTTTCTCTTAAACTCCATTCTCTTTTCTTCTCTTTTCTTTCTCTCTTTCTCTCTAGAAATCGAACCATATCATCCCATTTGCCCATTCTTTCATTTTCTTCTTCATTAAAATCTCTCCAATACTTTCATCCATGGTCGAATGTTAACTTGTTCTTGTGCCAAAATTTCTTTCATTTTCTTTGATCACAACCGATTTCCTTTAATCATACTAATTATTCTCACTCAATTTTCTTTCCAATTGTGAGCATTAGTGAGATTTTGGTGGATAAAAATTGAAGGTGTTCCTGAATATTTTTTGGAACTTTGGAATCGATTTCAAGAATTAAGGTAAGGAGATTTTCTTTTAAGGGTTCTTATTTTATTCATTATATTAGTATAGTTAGTTATTAATCTATTTCATTTTAGGGACATAATCGCTCGATCATTTCTTCGAGGAACGAAGATAATCGTGGTAAGCCAAATCTCAAATCTTATAAATCGTTAGCCATATTTCGATACTTATAAGTTGGATTAATGATCTTATGTCTTTAGAGACATTCAAGATAGGGCAGAAAAGGGCAGTCCATAGTCTTCGAAAGAGGGGCGATTTCGCTAATCCCCCTAAGTATAAATGAAGGGCTGTTTCGAGAATCCGGGATTTTCCACCGGGTTGCGGACCTTCAACCGAGGAGAATCAATTGTTCGAGGTTATTCATACTCCCGAGCCTTTGTTCATTCGTGGATTCTCATCGGGCAACGAATCAACAATCGAGGAGAAACAAAAAATAGAAGTGGTTCAAAATCAAAAGGGTAAAGATTTAGATCGTTTACCAATAGTGTATTTTTTTTGATAAATGAAAGTGTTCTAATGGTTCGTGTTACGTTTAGGTGTTGACGAGCGAGAAGGTTTAGTACTCACGATATCAAGGTGTGTAACTTCATACTTATCTCGGGTTGATGTCATACCGTAGTATTGAGCAAAATCGTAAAAATGACAAAATTGGTACAATATGTAATAATTGGTATTTTTGGTGAAATTATATGAAAATGGTTAAAATTGTGAAAATTATGAAAACGCCCTCGATGAGTTAGTGGGTAAAATGTAAATTTATGTCTCATGTGTAAATGGGCCGAAATCTATACTAGATCGTAAAATGGTCCAAAATCTCTGCTAGATCATTAAATGGGCCAAAATCCCTAATAGATTGTTTAAATGGGCCGAAATCTCTGCTAGATCGTTAAATGGGCCGAAATCCCTGATAGATTGTTAAATGGGCCGAAATCTCTGCTAGATCGTTAAATAGGCCGAAATCCCTGATAGATTGTTAAAGGGGCCGAAATCTATACTAGATTGTTAAATGGGCCGAAATCCCTGATAGATTGTTAAATGGGCTGAAATCTCTGCTAGATCGTTAAATAGGCCAAAGTTGCTAGATTGTTAAATGGGCTAAATGATATTTTGTGTTATGGGCCTTAATAAAAACCTGAAATATTGACTCACATGCAAATTGGGCCTTTTGCAAAAATCATCATAGGTGTATAGACTATTTTGCATACATGTTGCATGGGATGGGATTAATGATGAAGAGAAGAAAGGCATTGCCAAAATTCTAGTTCGGGTTTTGCCACAAATATTTTAATGGCTAAATGCCTCTAGTTCGGTGACTTTGTCACAATCTAGTTCGGTGGCTCGCCACAATTATAAAAATGGCTTTATGCCTACGATTGGTGTGTTGGCGGGTGGGTTGACTTGATCCCCAGGTGTGATGGTTGGTACGGTGGTGTGTAGCGGATGGAAATTAGGTTTGGGTGGGAAATTTCATTTTGCATACATTTCGGTTATTACATTGCTAAATCATTTATGGGCTCAAGCCCAAAATAATGACTTGATGATCTCGCCCGATGGATAAAGTAAGTAAGTTATACATCGAGTTCGAGTAACTCACTCCTCAAATTTTTCATCTCGTAATGGAAATTGACGTGGACTTGGGCCGAGGATGACTTCGTGGAGGCCATCTGCAAATTTGAACTTTTAATAAGTACTTTCTTTAAATTGCTATTTTCGGTATGATATAATAAGGCCTCTACTAATATTTTATGGATTTTATGCGTGGATGGATTTAAATAATGTTTTGGATAATTTAATATGGATTTATGTTTATCTTATAATGTTTTCTTAAAATACTTTGGGTTTTCAAACATACGAGATTCTTTAACTATTCTTATTTTCAAATCCTTTGAACTCTTATAAAATTACTTTAAGGTTTTGTTAATTAAATGTCAAATGATAAGATTTTTCAACTAATGTTTCTCAAATTCATCGAACTTAAATTATTTCTCTTGGTTTTTATTAAACTCTATTTTTTTTAAAAGGGTTTTGAAATACCATTTCACCTAAATCATTAGATAGAAATAAAGAATGTTCGATCTGTATGACAAACCAAATCTCATCTTGACGCATAGACCGGATTTGGGGTGTTACAGTGATTATGGCTTTGTGCCAAATGTATTTACCCAAGGCTGTGTGCCGATTAATTACCGTATATGATACTCTGGTGGCTCAGCCACAAATATTATAAAAAGCAGCTTGACTGCAGCATTTCTGGTGGCTCAGCCAAATGTATTTACCCAAGGCTGTGTGATTTGATTCTCACAGGTGTGATGGGATGGTACGGGTGGTGTGTAGCGGATGGATTACTAGGATGAGTTGGGTTGCATATATTTATTTCATTCATACATTGTTATGTAAATGGGCTTCGGCCCAAGATTATGCCATATGGGCTCAGGCCCAAATTATTGCTAAATAGATTCAGGCCCAGTGGATGACGGTAAAGGGATTACGCTCTGAGTTCTAGTAACTCACCCCATTTCCTTAACCCTTACAGGTAATGCTCCGTGAAGTGGACTTGGGCCATGGATGACTCGGTGGAGGCCATACTTCGGAAATGGTGTTTATATTGAACTTTACATTTTTAATTTTATTCACTTAATTACTTTTACTATTTTGGGTTTTTGGGTTGTAATAAGGTCTCGGAATATTTTACTTTTCTTTATGTTTGACGTACTTATTATTTTTCTTAAATTGCTTTAAATGAAAATTTTCTAAAAACTAAAATAAAGGTTTTCTAAAATAGACTAACAAATGGATTTCATAACAAACTTATACAAATATTTTAACTCAGAAATTTTCTCTCAAATTATCAACAATATTTTCAAAGGTCACAGTTTTATAAGTTCATTAGTTCAAATTATCGATTTATCAATCAACCTTCGTGGTTAGTAGTATTTTATCAAATATTTCAAATCAAACTTGTTTTCTTGATTATAATGAATTAATACCTATTTTAGTTCGAATAAAAAGGATTTAACATGTTTTCCTCATGTGACACGTCAAATCCGGTCATAACGCATGGGCTGGATTTGGGGTGTTACAAATACGAGTGTGAGTGTCAATATTTATTTTTCTTTGTGAGTGATCTAGTGAGGTTTGTGGTGAGGTTTCTTAATTTATTCAATATGTCTAGGAGTCCGGAGCGACGAGTAGTAAGTGGAAGTGCATCTAATGATACGATCCTCCTCGGGGTGAGTCGAGTCGTATGTGAGATGCCTAATTGTCTACGAGAAGCAATGACTATTTAGTTTAGAAAAATTGGTAAGGAATGAAGTAATTTCGACAAAATAATAATTAGTTTATAACTATGGTATGAAAAGGTAAGTTGTAAAAGAAAGAGATAGTTTTGGTTTGAAATGATAAGATGTGTAAAAGATGGAATTTTGGGTTTGGTATAAAACGGTTAAGAAAAGAAAATGGAATGAACAGAAGTGCAAACAAGAGAACCAATACCAATTTGGTATCGACCCGTTGCTTATAAGCCCTTTAGTTCGATTTAGGAATGGTTAAAGGAAACCTCGACCCACTATGATACGGGCACGGTCGGGGCACCAATGATTTTCAAAGTGGACAAGTGCCATGAAGCTGATATGCACTTTGGTGCATTTTCAAATTGAGCCGAATTAGTCTATTTGAGTTCAATTCGAGTTCACTCGAGCTTGTTCCAGCTTTTTGAGCTGATTCTTTCATTTTAATGCTTTAAATAAAATTAAGTCTTTAATTTGCTGAACTTAATTAAATAACTTGTTAGTTAATTTAGTTACAGCTATTTAAGTTCAATTGAATAAGTTATAATTAATATGTCTAGATTAGGACCAATTTAATAGTTGGCTGCTACTTCATTTAATTGGTCGAAATGTGCATTTAAGGTGTCCTAAATTTCCAACCGAAATTAATATAAGTAATAGCCATCATTTAATTAATTTGTTCAGCCAAGAAAACATGTTTTAAAGTTGTATTAAACTTGCTAGACACTAATGCCGAAATTACTCATGTGCAGGTGATTTTGGGACAAGCATTTAAGGCATGGGTGGCAATTACATTTAAGAAGCCTTAGGAGCACACAAGGGACAACGGTGGCTGACTTTTGTGCTCACCAACGTGTCTTTTGGTGTCTCCTACATGTCCATTAAGGATCTCTTCGTGAAAAGGAAAGCAACATGCTTTGTCTGCCGAATTTAATGCCTTGTTGGAGTATGTTTTGAAATCATTAATAGGCTGCACTTTGATGCTCCCAAAGGGACATTAGGCCAACATGCATGGACATCATTTATGGCTATGTTGGGACATGCATGGAAGCTATTTATTGAGCTACTAGAAAAGGGAGTTAAGGAGCATCTTGTGAACTACGAAAGGCTTAACGTTTGGTGTGCCCAAAATGGTCATTCGGCCAACCATAATTACTAGCATTAATTCGTCTAAAAAGAGCTGAACATGCACATACATTCAAGATGATTGCTTCATGCATAACAACAGCCAAAAAGGGGACAATTGCTTCGTGAATGATAAAAGGAGTTTTTTGCTGCTGATGGTTGGCGTTCCAAGGAGATGACTTTGAATCAATTAAAGGCTGCTCTTTTATTCCCCAAATTTGTCCGAACATAGCAAGCTTACAAGGACCACATTCATCTGAATTTTGCTAAGCAAACCAATGGTGTAATACCCCAAACCCGGTCTATGCGTTAAGACAAAATTTGATATGGCACACAAAATGAACATACACCTAGTCTTTTAAAGATTTAAAGAAAACGGATTTTTAAAAACATTTTAACGTGGAGTTATTGAAAACTAAGTTTGATTACTAAATCTAATAATTTGGTTCAGTAAAATTTATAAATTAAAACTTAGGAAAAATTAATTTAATATTTTGAGAAAATTTAAAGAGTTCGAAAGTAATTTGAAAACAAAAATTTAAAAATATTGTTACGAAAACTTACCGAGTTAAAACTATTTAAGAATGAAACCCTTTTCATATGTTTATTTAAGAAAAAGTTTATTTCTATTTTTAGAAAAGTAATCCCACTTAGGTATTTAAAGCATATTATAAAATCCATCCACAAGTAAAACATCCATAAAAATTTAACCGAAGCCTTATTACAAAATAGCAAAAATAATAAAAAGTACTTAAAAGAAATCTGAAATTTAAATAACCCATTATTCATAGTATGGCCTCCACTGAGTCGTCCCCGGCCCAAGCCTCCATCACTGATCATTACCGTAGTAAAACAGGGTGAGTTACTTAGAACTCAGTGTGTAACTCACTTACCATAGTCACTGGGCCAAAAATTCAATTAAGCATTTATTGGGCCAAAGCCCATTTAAAATCATAACATAATATCATATATAACATGCATGTGTTATGCAATTTCCCAACCAAACCTAGTTTTCCATCCGCTACACACCACCGTACCAACTAACACACACTGTGGGGAGCTTTAGTCACCCACCACCTAACACACCAAACGGGCATTAAGCCATATATCAATTTGTGGGCAAGCCACGAATTTTGTAGCAAAGCTACGAACTTATCTTCATCAAAATCCCAACCCATGAAAATCATGTATATAATATGCATATCCAATTACACTATTCCATTCATATAATTATTACGAACAATATGGCCCATTTATCACATATCACATTTGGCCCATTTATCACATATCACATTTGGCCCATTTATCACAGTCTTAATACCGATTTTTATAGCTTCTACCAAAATAATGATAATTATGCCATCTTACCCGATTTCACTAACAAGTGACTAAATCAAGCGATTTACCATTAGTCACAATATAAATATCTATCCCATGAAATATGGTGTGAGATTATACACCTGATTATGGTAAGCACTATACTTTCCTGATCGTCAACACCTAAAAATATTTTAATGCTCGATTAGATCATTAACACTTATAATAAATCCATTTTAAGATAAGCGGTTTAGATTTTACCCTCGAATCTCGAATAACTACTATTTATTGATTCTCTTGGATGACGGTTCACAACCCATTGGAAAACCCTGAACAGCTAATGGCTCAGAATTGCGAATAACGTTGAATAATTGATTTTTACCAGAGGAGGGTCCACAACCCAGTGAAAAGTCTCGAATTGCCGAAATGGCCCTACAATTTGAATTTAGGAGTTGGGATCGTCAATCCACTCCTTTTGAGATCACCACTAGATTTCCCTTTCAACACATTACTACGAGCCTCCATTCTTTAGATCTTTAATAAACCAATAATCTATTAAAGTAAGGACTTAAAAAAATGGTATTGATGCGATTCCGCCTCGGGAGAGTCTAAATGTATGCGAGTTGCCCGATCGTCTACGAGGAGGTTACAAGCCTTTCAAAAATTATGAGAAAATATGTAGCAATGCGGAAGCTTTGGATTGAATTTATATTTAAGAAATGGATAAGTTAGGAATGGAGGTTTAGAGAAATAAAAGGAGTTAGTTTAGGTGATAGGTTTGATTTTAACAAAGAAAAAAAAATAAAGGGTAAAGATAGATGGTGGAAAATGAAAGATAGGTCTTAAACATAAACGATTCAACACAAAGATGTGTCACCCCGGTTTCTAATGTGTTTAAGGTGGATGATGGAAATCGATATGGACCAAAGACCCGTTACCAAGAATGATAAGAACCTAAGGTATAGATTAATGGAAAAGAATCGATTGACGCCACAAGCAAGCTTGATAAGTCGGGATCGAAACTCGTACGAAAGATAGAGAGGAGAAAATCTCACTCGATGAACAAAAGTTCATAAATTTTATAAAGGTTCATAAAACTGTCCTTTTACAAATGAAATTTAGCAACTATTTATAGGCTAATATGAGCTAACCGAATAGTCATAAAACACGTAATGACTAAGTTAATTTTCAGCCATAAATTGCTGGAAAAATCTAGAAAGAAAACCATTGAAATCCTTGGCAAAATTCGCTGATTGGTAGCCAAATGGACGGCTTCTAGATGGGTGAATTCACTTGAAAGATGAAGGCTTGAAGACATGTCCATGTTAAACAGGAACACCAATAGCCACTTTAATGGAGAAGGAAGTGAGCTAATTGTATTTGGACAACAAGGGCACTCAATGGACGGTTTCTAGAAGGATGAATGTCCAAAAATTCGTCCAAGTTAATGGGAAGCCTTTGGGGATGTCAAGGGTGAAACACCCCACACCCGGCCCACGAGCCTGAACCGGATCTGGTATGTTCCTAAAGTAAACCGATTTCAAAAACATTTTCGTTACTTAGAGAAATTCGTAGATTTTTAGAAAAACTATTATTTTGAGTTGGGCTTAGATTGAAAACCCATTTATTTGATTTTGTAAGCCCATTTAATTAAACACAACCAATAAAGTTCTTAGCATGAAACTTAACAATAATGTAAAAACAAAGAATAATCCGCTGGGCCTTATGGCCTTATTACATCAAGTAAACCCAAAATAAAATTAAAAAGTATTAAAATTAAATACGGTCCAAATTCTAATAAATTCTTCAAGTGATGCATGGCCTCCTCATGGTCTCTGGCCGGTAAAATCCGATCATCACTTGAAAAATAATTCCCACAATGGGGTGAGTCAACAGACTCAATGTGCACACAATACTATCAATCAATAATTCAGGCATACATGTTTAAATCATCAAGTCCATACAATAATAAAATTATGATGCAACCCAAACCCAATCCTAATGGTCCATCCGCTACTCTCCACCCGTACCTGCCATTCACACCGTGGGGACTACTAAGTCAACCCTCCTTCCGCTACTCTCCACGTTGTGTCATTAGACACTATAATCAAATTTAAGCGTTGTGTCATTTGACACTATTGTATGTAAAGTTACCAAAATTTCGCAATGTGACCGTAGTCAACATTTTTCATTGGTGAGACAAAGTCAACACCTTCGTTGGTGAGACCAAGTCAACACTGTTCTCCCCTTTCACATAAATCCGAATGCCCCAAAACATATATATAGCATAACCTAATTTAATTTCATGTTTATATACATATAATCGCATGTTATTAAATAACATTTTCACAATCCTATCGGAGGTAGGAAGCGTGCACAGGTACTTTTGCCACATTTGTGATACATAGCCACATTCACATTATTATTCACATCATATATTAAAATATTTAGCCATACAATATCGAAGGATAGTAAGGGTACACACCTTTTTAAGCTTAATAGGTTCCTTGATATCTCGAGAATCCGATCTAATTTTTAGATCTATTAATCCTATATTCGCCCATCAATTAGAACACATTAATAAACCCTTTTTTTAGACAAAACCAAATCCTAGTAGGATTTGTAAAAAAAACTCACCTTGCCGATTTGGTGTTTACACAATCCGAAAAACTTCGTTTTCCTTTACTTGTTGTTCGCCAACCTTAAAACTTCACAAAAATTAGTTTTCGACTTTCTAATAATTATGGATCTAGTCTAGGTAACCACATGAACCTTGGCGAATGTATAGACTTTCTTACCTTAGATCCGAAGTTGATCTTTATTTCAAATTCTGCCTAGAAATCACTTGTTAGATTAGATCTATTGTTTGATTATGAAAGGGATCTCTTAGTAGAATGTACATTGATGTACTTACCTCGTTTTGAATCCGAAAAATCCCTTATGCTATTCGCCATGAACATGAGGAGGGTTAGTATCTGAATTTTGGTAAAAAAAAAGAATAGAAGTTGATTGATCTTAGATCTTACCCTTTTGATGTTGTGGTGACTTCTCCTTTACTTAGAATCGGAGAATTTGGCCTTGATGGTAGAAAGCGGAGGAGAAAAAAGAAGAAAAGAAGATGGTATTTTGTTCAAGGAGAATTTGGCAAAAGAGAGGAGGAAAGCTATGCAAATTTGGCACACTCTAGGAAAGATGAGAGGATGGCCTTGATTTTCCTCTTTTAACTGAAATTGATATGCCAAGAGTCCTTGACTTGGCCACCACTCCTTTACAAGTGATAATATTATCATTTAATTATCACTTTAATTAAATTATAAGTACTTTATCCATCCTTTATCTCCTTATTTATTTTTATTAAAAGAAATTTCTTTACTTAACACTTAATTAAACGAGTTTTAATCGAAGTGAAACTCCTCTTATTCAACATGCTTGTGCCGTCCCACCTCCTAGCCTTGGAAGCAAAATAAGGCCTTCATTATTTGCTTCCTGGATGTCTCAAACTCAGGCCCAAAAACCTTTTGCATGTGGGCCATTTCCTAAGGCCTTATGTGGCATCTTCAGGCCACATTTCCAAGCCCGTTATTGGGTCAAATTTCATGTACTTTATATCTTTAGGGTCACTTGGCCCTAAGTTCCCCTTTGGGCTCTAAAATTCGACATTCCGGGGTCAATTTTAAGTTTCCTAAAATTTTCGCGCGGCTCTGTATTTTCCAGGTTTCCAAAATGTTCAAGTTTCCCAAAATGTCTAAGTTTCCAAAATGTTCAAGTTTCCAAAATGTTCAAGTTTCCAAAATGTTCAAGTTTCCTAAATGTCAAGTTTCCAAAAGTTTCCAAAATGTCTAAGTTTCCAAAAATGTCTAGGTTTCCAAAATGTTCATTTCCATTTCATTTTCATTTCCATTTCCATTTTCATTTCCATTTCCATTTTCATTTCCATTTCCATGCATTTCTAGATTTCCAAAAGTATCAAAATTTATTCATAGTACTTGAAACTTGTCATTTCATACAATTAAACTGGAAATGCATAGGCCCTATTAGGGATGTTCTGAGTTCTACCCCTTAAACAAAATTTAGTCCCGAAATTTCCTAACTAAAATAGTTGAGGGTATTCTTTGTCTCATCGCCTCTTCCAGCTCCCCGAAGCTTCTTACATTCCATGATTGCGCCATAGCACTTTGACTAGAGGCATCTTCTTTCGTAGTACTTTCACATCACGTTCTAAGATCCAAATCGGTTCTTCCTCATAGGATAAGTCTGGCCTTAGTTCCACTTCTTCAACCGGTACCACATGAGATGGATCCGATCGATAGCGACGTAACATGGACACATGAAATACGTCATGCATCTGCTGCAATTCAGGTGGCAACTCTAGTTGGTATGCCTTGGCCCAACTTCGCTTGATGCTTGATAAGGCCCTATAAATCTTGGGCTTAGCTTCCCTTTTCGGCCAAACCTCATTACCTTCTTCCAAGGTGAGACTTTCAAGAACACTTGATCTCCCACTTCAAACTCTATTTCCTTTCGCTTAAGGTCTGCGTATGACTTTTGCCTATCAGAGGCTTCCTTCAACCGTGCCCGAATTAACTCAACCTTCTCTTCAGTTTCTGCCACCAACTCTGGACCCAAAACTCGGCGTTCTCCTAACTCGGTCCAACAAGTGGGTGTTCTACACTTCCTTCCATATAATGCTTCGTACGGTGCCATTCGAATGCTGGCTTGATAGCTATTGTTGTAGGCGAATTCAGCTAAAGGCAAGTAGTCTTCCCAACTTCCTCGAAAATCCATTACGACCTCTCAACATATCTTCCAACACTTGTATAACTTTCGTTCGAATGCCCGTCGATTGTGGATGAAAAGTAGTGAAGTCTAGCTTAGTGCCTAAAGCTTGATGAAGTGCTTTCAAAATCGAGATGTAAACCTTGGGTCTCTATCGGAGATGATTGACATTGGTACACCATGTAACCTCACAACTTCGCCACATACAACTTAGCCAACTTTTGAAGAGAATAATCCATTACATTTGGGATAAAGTGTGCGGACTTGGTCAAACGGTCCACAATCACCCATCTGAGTCCTTCTTAGTAGGCGTAAGGGAAGCCCACTAACGAAGTCCATGGTAATTCTTTCCCACTTCCATTGGGGAATTTCGATTGGTTGAAGCAATCCTGATGGGACTTGGTGTTCAGCCTTAACTTGCTGACATGTCAAACATTTCCCCACAAACTCAGTCACTTCTCGCTTCAGGTTAGACCACCAAAATTGTTCCCTTAGATCTCTATACAGCTTGATGCCCCCGGGATGCATGGCATAAGGGCTACCATGCGCTTCCCGAAGAATCCTTTGTCTCAACTCCTTATTCTTCGGCATACAAACTTTACCCTTGTAGCACAATACTCCTTCATTGTTGACATCATAATCCTCTAATCCCCTTGCTTTGTGCTTCTTGCAACTTAATACTTAAGTCATCATCATAACTGTCCTCCTTCACTTCCTTTAGCCATGTGGGCACGACTTGCAACTCGCCAAAAGGCTTCCATCATCATATAGACTTATATGAGCGAACAAGGCCGTAGATCCGATACAACCTTCCGAGCTTAGGGCATCGGCTACTACGTTCGCCTTGCGGATGATACTCTATCGAGCGATCGTAGTCCTTTAGCAATTCCACCCACCTTCGTTGCCTCAAGTTCAACTCCTTACGAGTTAATAAATACTTAAGGCTCTTGTGGTGCATGTAGATAATGACCTTTCTCCATAAAGGTAGTGCCTCCAAACCTTAAGGCGAAAACCACCATTGCTAGCTCTAAGTCATGAGTTGGGTAGTTAAGCTCATGAGGCCTTAGGCTGCCGAGACGCATAAGCAACCACTTTGCCATCTTGCATTAACACACACCCTAACCCCGTGTCGAAGCATCACGATTACCTACAAATTCCTTTCACGCCTCTGGTGAATTAACACTGGAGCCTCTGTCGGACCTTCTTAAGCTTTTCAAAGCTCTCTTGCTACTTAGTAGTCCATTGAAGGTACTTCCTTCCTTAGTAACTTGGTTAAAAGCGCGGCTATTGGCGAGAATCCTTCCACGAACCTTCGTAATAGCCGCCAAGCCTAAGAAGCTATGGATTTCAGCCACGGACCTAGGTGGTTTTCAATCCAACAACGCTTCGATCTTCCTAGGATCCACTCTTATTCCTTCATGGATACCACATGTCCTAAGAATGCCACCTCCTTAAGCCAAAATTCGCACTTCTTTGAATTTGGCATGAAACTCTTCTCCTTAACACTTCCAACACGACTCGGAGATGCTCATCATGCTCCTCCTCCGACTTGAATACACCAAAATATCATCGATGAACACGACAATGAATCTATCCAAGTAGGGTTGGAAAATCCGATTCATCATGTCCATGAACGCGGTACAGGCGTTTGTCAACCCAAGCGGCATCACCACAAACTCGAAATGACCATATCTTGTCCTAAAAGCGGTCTTATGGATATCGGCCTCCTTCACCTTTAGCGATGGTATCCCGGCCAGTAAATCGATCTTGAAAATCTGCGGCTCCTTGGTGATCGAACAAGTCCTCGATCCTTGGCAAGGGATACTTGTTCTTAATGGTCAACTTATTTAGCGGCGGTAGTCTATGCACATCGCATAGTTTCGTCCTTCTTCTTCACAAATAAGGCCGGTGCTCCCCACGGAGACACACTGGGTCGGATGAACCACGGTCCAACAGACTCTTGTATCGAGCCTTGAGCTCCACTAGCTCCTTTGGTGCCATTCGGTATGGAGCGATTGACACGAGGTGTCCCGTAATAATTCAATCCCAAATTCGACCTCCACATGCAGGGGTATTCCGTAACTCTTACGGAAACACATCTACAAAGTCCCTTACCGTCCTAACTCCATTAACACCTTCCTCCTTCCCACCTATCGTACTTACAAAAGCTAAGAACGCTTTGCAACCTTTCTTAACCATCTTCTCGACCTTGGTCTGCGAAACTACGTTAGATAAATAATTCCTCCTTTCTCCGATCATTATTACCACTTCATCTTAGGGTTTTTAGTTCCATACGTTTAGCGCACAATCCAACATGGCCGGTGTTCTACTAACCAATCCATTAAGTATGAGCTCAAACTCTCAGAAGGTAACTCCATTAAGTCCGCTCGAAAGTTCACTCCACGAATCTCTAGGGGTACATTCGAAAGATCTTGTCTACCACTATAGTTTGGCCTAATGGGCTTACTACGGTCATCGCCTATCGAGAGTTCGAGTCTAGGCCTAGTGTTTTTACTACACTACTTGCAACATAGGAATGGGTCGAGCCCACATCAATCAAAGCAAAGTAGGGTTTGTCAAAATAAAAACGTCTGGGTTATAACATCCGTGCGTCTCCATCTTCCCTTCGACGAACCGCATAAACCAAACCCGGTTGTCTTGCATCAGCATTAGCATTAGTACCTCGACCCTGTGTGCCACGGCCTCTGCCTGTACCACCACCACGGTTACTCGAACCACGACCCCGTTGGGGCTGCTGTCCGCCTCTTCCGGTCTGGCTAGCATTCTGAACTACCGGTCGATTCTCGTCTGATTGTTTGGGACAGTCCTTAAACATATGGTCCTTGGACCCACACCTAAGACATGCTCCTAACTTTTTCCAACACTCCCCTGGATGCCTCTTTCCACAATACTCACAAGGTCGAATCTGCCCGCTTGAACCAGTTTGTTGATTTCGTGGCCCATCAACCCTAGGCCTCTTGTAACCCTTTCCTGACGACCCAAACCCTCTTTTGGCCTTATTCTTATCTACGGTCTGCTTAGTAGCATCCTTAATCCCCTCGGCCACCTTGGCCTTTTCAACCAAAACAGAGAATTCCCGCTCCTGATGCGGTGCTATCAATAGTCTTAAATCATCTCTCAGCCCGTCCTCAAAACGGACACAGCGTTCATGCTCAGTTGCCACTACTCCTCGAGCATAGCGGCTCAACCTCAGAAATTCCGCCTCATATTCTGCGACGGACTTACTCCCTTGGACTAACCCTAGAAAAGCCTTCCTGCTCATCTGTATACGGTTCCCACATACTTCTTACGAAGGCCTCTTTAACAAATTCCCGGTCGATTTTCATTCTACGGTACCATCACGAGCAGTCAACCACCATTGATCGCTTCATCGCGTAACAATGCCACCATCCTTTCGACTTCTCCTCTGGAGTCAAGTCAAGCTCATCCATTATCGCTCCGTTGCTTCCAACCGATTACTCAATTTGTCTTTGGGTGCCACATGGATACTCCTCGAAACATTTACGCTCCATTAGCTCGGAGCCGTTCAGTACTGACTTTCGATTTCCTCCATTCCTCTCTTGCCGCCACCAATTCTAAAACTCACGAGCGACTGCGACCGACCTCTTCCCGTCCGAGCACTGCTGCTCAACATTAACGGTGGGGGTGGTGGTGGCGGTGGCATCTCATTATCGGACCCTTGACCCGACCTAACGGGTTCAAACAACATCATCCTTCCTCTTCCTCGACCGCGACGACCACGTCCTCTAGAGCTCATTTTCTAGCGTCGGGATCGATTAAGAAGTTTTATGAATTAGTTATTTGTTCCACTTATTTATCGTGAAGGAGTTTTATGAGAAGGGATTTTAGAGTGGTTCTTTCGTATCATACAACACCACGGTCTTTTCCTTCTTCCATTCATTCATCAAACAAGTATGAACTTTCGTTCATTCGGAGAAAGCGTTGTAGTTTTTGTTGTTTGTTGTTGTTTTCCACTACCCGGGGTATTTTCGTAATTTTATCCTCTGAGGTATTTTCGTAATTTTCGGAAGAAAATGTTTCTTGGTGTTTTTGTCAAAAATATTTTGAAGATTTCGAAGTCTTGGTAATTTTGGAAAAATTTCAAAATTTGGGGGTATTTCGGTAATTTTTGACCTTAGGGGTATTTTGGTAATTTTTCACAAATCTTGGTAAATTTGAAAATTTTAATAAATTTGGGGTATTTCAAAAGTTGTAAAACTTTGAGGGTTCTTTTCGAAAGTTGTTCTTTCAAAGATGGGGATGTTGCAAAAATTTGAAAATTAGGGCCATTTTGGTAATTTTGTAAGTTAGGGGCAATTTTGTAATTTTTCCCAAAATCATGGTATTTTGATATTTTACAAATTAGGGTTTTTGAATGTTTATGAAATGTTAAAATTTTGGTAAAGCTGTTGAGTAGTTGAATATTTTATAAACCGAGGCGTTTTGGTAATTTCTTGCTAAGGGCATTTTGTAATTTTGCAAATCGGGAGTTTTTAGAGAATGTTGTAAAATAATTTTCTCGATTTAGAAGAAAAGTTTTAAAGGTTTGAAAAACTAGGGTTTGTTGTTTTGTTCTCTCTTCTCTTTTTTTTTTAAAACATGGCTAGTTCCTTTGGGTTTTAGTCATTATGTTTAGCCTATGTGAGAGCCCTCTTGGTCGGGGTGAACCAAAGCTACGCACCAGGCGAGGATTCGTGTGGAGAGGAGGTGAGTCACTTGATTGCTTAAATACCAAGCTCCCCCGAAACCATTCCTAGACATGCGCAGAGGTTGCCACACCACTGAGCCCTACGAGTTATGGTGAGCCGAAGCTACGCACGGTAGGATTCTGAAGAGGAGGTGAGTCACTAGGACTGCTTAAATACCAAGCTCTTAGGATCCACTCCTAGACATGCGTACAAGGGTTACCACACCACTAGCTCAATGACTTAGCCATAGGTTGGTTTAGTGTATTAAGTCTTATGTATCGTGTTTGAGTAGACTAATCCTAGGGTTCAAGTTCCTATCATTCTATTCTCGTTCCATGCCTTTTCTACCCTTATATAAATCACGAATCACACATATAGTTAGGGGTACTTACGGTGGATCTGAATTCGGAGACTTAGGGGCCATGCAAAAGCACCTTATGTGCAAAATAAATCATTTGGCTCGCTTTGAAAAGCGTTTTGGGCTGAGCCCACAGGCCGAAGTTTAAAAGCGGGCTCGATACCAATTTGAAACACCCACACGGCCCACGAGCTGAAGCAGGATCTGGTATGTTCCTAAAGTAAACCGATTTCAAAAACATTCGATACTTAGAAATTTGTAGATTTTAGAAAAACTATTATTTTGAGTTGGGCTTAGATTGAAAACCCATTTATTTGATTTTGTAAGCCCATTTAATTAAACACAACCAATAAAGTTCTTAGCATGAAACTTAACAATAATGTAAAAACAAAGAATAATCCATTGGGCCTTATGGCCTTATTACATCAAGTAAACCCAAAATAAAATTAAAAAGTATTAAAATTAAATACGGTCCAAATTCTAATAAATTCTTCAAGTGATGCATGGCCTCCTCATGGTCTCTAGGCCGGTCAAAATCCTTGATCATCACTGAAAAATAATTCCCACAATGGGGTGAGTCAACAAACTCAATGTGCACATAATACTATCAATCAATAATTCAGGCATACATGTTTAAATCATCAAGTCCATACAATAATAAAATTATGATGCAACCCAAACCCAATCCTAATGGTCCATCCGCTACTCTCCACCGTACACGCCATTCACAGTAGGGACTACTAAGTCAACCCTCCTTCGCTACTCTCCACGTTGTGTCATTAGACACTATAATCAAATTTAAGCGTTGTGTCATTTGACCTTTGTTTGTAAAGTTACCAAAATTTTGCAATGTGTGGTAGTAGTCAACATTTTTAGTTAGTGAGACAAAGTCAACACCTTCGTTGGTGAGACCAAGTCAACACTGTTCTCCCCTTTCACATAAATCCGAATGCCCCAAAACATATATATAGCATAACTAAATTAATTTCATGTTTATATTCATATATTAGCATGTTATTAAATAACATTTTCACAATCCTATCGGAGTAGGAAGCGTGCACAGGTACTTTTGCCACATTTGTGGTACATAGCCACATTCACATTATTATTCACATCATATATTAAAATATTTAGCCATACAATATCGAAGGATAGTAAGGGTACACACCTTTTTAAGCTTAATAGGTTCCTTGATATCTCGAGAATCCGATCTAATTTTTAGATCTATTAATCCTATATTCGACCCATCAATTAGAACACATTAATAAACCCTTTTTTTAGATAAAACCAAATCCTAGTAGGATTTGTAAAAGAAACTCACCTTGCCGATTTGGTGTTTACACAATCCGAAAAACTTCGTTTTCCTTTACTTGTTGTTGACCAACCTTAAAACTTCACAAAATTAGTTTTCGACTTTCTAATAATTATGGATCTAGTCTAGGTAACCACATGAACCTTGGCGAATGTATAGACTTTCTTACCTTAGATCCGAAGTTGATCTTTATTTCAAATTCTGCAGAAATCACTTGTTAGATTAGATCTATTGTTTGATTATGAAAGGGATCTCTTAGCGAATGTACATTGATGTACTTACCTCGTTTGAATCCAGAAAAATCCCTTATGCTATTCGGCCATGATCATGAGGAGGGTTAGTATCCGGATTTTGGTAAAAAGAAAAGAATAGAAGTTGATTGATCTTAGATCTTACCCTTTTGATGTTGTGGTGACTTCTCCTTTACTTAGAATCGGCGAGAATTTGGCCTTGATGGTAGAAGCGGAGGAGAAAAGAGAAGAAAAGAAGATGGTATTTTGTTCAAGGAGAATTGACAAAAGAGAGGAGGGAAAGCTATGCAAATTTCGGCACACTCTAGGAAAGATGAGAGGATGGCCTTGATTTTCCTCTTTTAACTGAAATTGATATGCCAAGAGTCCTTGACTTGGCCACCACTCCTTTACAAGTGATAATATTATCATTTAATTATCACTTTAATTAAATTATAAGTACTTTATCCATCCTTTATCTCCTTATTTATTTTTTATTAAAAGGAATTTCTTTACTTAACACTTAATTAAGCGAGTTTTAATCAAGTGAAACTCCTCTTATTCAACATGCTTGTGCAGTCCACCTCCTAGCCTTGGAAGCAAAATAAGGCCTTCATTATTTGCTTCTGGATGTCTCAAACTCGAGGCCAAAAACCTTTTGCATGTGGGCCATTTCCTAAGGCCTTATGTGGCATCTTGAGCCACATTTCCAAGCTCGTTATTGGGTCAAATTTCATGTACTTTATATCTTTAGGGTCACTTGGCCCTAAGTTCCCCTTTAGGCTCTAAAATTCGACATTTAGGGTCAATTTTAAGTTTCCTAAAATTTTCATGACTCTGTATTTTCGGGTTTCCAAAATGTTCAAGTTTCCCAAAATGTCTAAGTTTCCAAAATGTTCAAGTTTCCAAAATGTTCAAGTTTCCAAAATGTTCAAGTTTCCTAAATGTTAAGTTTCCAAAATGTCTAAGTTTCCAAAATGTCTAGGTTTCCAAAATGTTTCCATTTCCATTTTCAAATGTCTAGGTTTCCAAAATGTTCATTTCATACATTTCCATTTCCATTTTCATTTCCATTTCCATGCATTTCTAGATTTCCAAAAGTATCAAAATTTATTCATAGTACTTGAAACTTGTCATTTCATACAATTGAGCAGCAACATGCAATGTATCTGTAAATGCATAGGCCAATGTTAATTTGAAATGAGCCGAATTGAGTGGCATGAGCTAATCGACTCAATTTGGAAGTGAATGAAGATGCACACGAGCCCCACAACACTTGGTCTCGACGATCCGAGCTCATCACTTTGAAAAACGTTGAAGGCCCAGGCGTGCTCGCATCGGTATAGATAGGCTTACCACAAAGTTCCAAGTGATCCACGAATAAATCCCTATATAAAATAATTGGTTACTCCTTTCCATACTATTAATCCTCTTAATAAATAAAGGATGATCATGAAATTCGTGAAGAATTCTTACCTTGAAGGTTTTTGATCTGAATTCTAGTGATTACGAGATAACTTCAAGAAATGGTAATTGCCTTTCTCTATATAAAGACGAAAAGAATTTGTCTAAGAGAGGTAGATGATGACATTTTCAGTCAAAAGACCCTCCCAAGCCAATATATAGATTCGCAAAAGAAAAAGAAAAATAAAGCATTGAAGAGGGTTCTTACCGATTGATCAAAATGTGAGTAGAAAGAATGAATGAGAAGGAAAAAAATATATGTGAAGAGAAAGATTCAGCTAAGGAGATGATCATTGACATTCGACCATGGTGAAGAATTAGGGAAAGAGATGTTTGAGAGTTTTTTGTAAGAAGAAAGAAGGAAGAAAAAGAAATAGAAGATAGGGTGTTTATGTGTCGGTTTTCAAGGATGGAAGATGAACAAAGAAAGAGTCTTGTGGTTGGTGTGCATTTGGCCAAAGGGAAGAAAAAGAAAATAAATTATGCTTCTTCAAAGTTGCATGGTTTTGGCACAAAGGAGAAAAGAGTTTGGAGAGAAAAGAAGATGATACTAATTTGGTTAAAAAGAAATTTCCAAACAACCAAAAATTTACCTATTGCTACAACCACATCCGACTAGGGAAAGGGTTTTGGAGAGAAAGGAAAATAATGCTTATGTTGCTAAAGAAATTGACCAAACTAGCTCCTAATCCCTATCAAGCTACTAACAAAATTTGGCCAACCTCCCTAGCCCCAAAAATCGTCCAAGTTCATAGCCATCAAGGATCAACTTTTGCCAACCTTTCTTTCCATAGCACATTCCACAAATTAAGCCATTTGTTCTCTTACTTGCCTTATCCTATTGATTCCTTTCCTCAAATTCAATGTTTCCTTAATCTATTTAGCCACCTTACCATAAAAATTAAAAGTCCAACATACCAAAAATGAAGCTTGGCCGACACTTGATAGGAGAGTGCAAAAATTTAAGTCACAAAAATGCATACCAAGAGATTCGAACCTCTTCCCCCAAGACAATATATATGGCACATATCCTCTTAACCAATAGCTCATTTATGCTAGATACTTACTCAAAAATTTCCATATGCTATAAATCCATTGACTCCTCTCTTAAAGTACCATATGCTAAAAATTTTCACTAGGTCCAAATAGATCCCAAGCCTTCTTAGGACCTCCTTAACAAACAAAATTAATAATCTAACAAGCTTAATCACCAATTTAATGTAACACATACAAACTCAAATCCTAGGGTATTACAATTCTACTCCTTAAGAAAATTTCGTCCTCAAAATTTACTGGTTAAAGAGGTGAGGATATTGTCGAATTGTGTCCTCGATTCCCATGTAGCTTCCTCCGCTCGTGATTACGCCTAAAGAACCTTAACCAATGGTAATGACTTCTTTCTTAGCACCTTTACATCTCGATCTAAAATTTGCACTAGTTCCTCCTTCAAAGTCAAATCAGGACTTAACTCAACTTCTTCCACTGGTACAATGTGAGACAGATCCGATCGATAACACCTCAACATTGAGACATGAAAAACATTATGAATCTGACTCAATTTCAGAGGTAATTCAAGCTGGTAAGCTACTGGTCCAACATGTTTCAACACACGATATGGTCCAATAAATCGCGGGCTCAACTTGCCCTTCCTTCCAAATCTGAAGATCTTCTTCCAAGGTGAGACCTTTAAAAAGACCTGATCTCCCACCTTAGATCCGCATACGACTTTTGTCTATCCAAAGCTTCCTTAAATCGTGCCCGAATCACCATTACTTTTTCTTTTGCCATTTGGATACTGGATTGATAACTATTATTATTCGCAAACTCTGCTAACGGTAGAAAATCCTCCCAGCTACCTCTGAAGTCAATCACACAACCCCTTATCTTCCAAAATCTAGATTACTCTTTTCGATTGACCATCTGACTGAGGATGAAAAGTCATGCTAAAGTTTAACTTTGTTCCCAAAGCCTCATGTAAAGCTTTCCAAAATCGTGATGTAAATCTAGGGTCCCTATCCGATATAATAGACACTGGTACCCCATGCAACCTCACGATCTCCGTTACAGACAACTTAGCCAACTTCTGCAGTGAGTAATCTGTACAAATAGGTAGAAAATGAGCAGTCTTCGTCAACCGATCCACTATTACCCAGACGGAATCTTTCTTAGTAGATGATAACAGTAACCCACTAAAAAAGTCCATCGTTATTCATTCCATTTCCATAATGGAATCTTCACTAGTTGTAGCAATCCCGACGGCAATTGGTTTCTGCCTTAACTTGCTGACACGTTAAGCACTTACTCACGAAATTTATAACTTTTCGTTTCAACCCTGGCCACCAATACTGATCACGAAGGTCTCGATACATTTTATTTCCCCCGGGGTGTATAGCATAGGGGCTACTATGCGCCTTATGCAGAACCATTTATCTTAATTCCGAATCTTTAGGCATACAAATTCTTTTGTGAAAACACAGTACTCCGTCATTATTCAATCCAAAATCTTTTATCACACCACCTTCCACTTGCTGAAGTAAGGAACCCAGTTTTTCATCTAAAGACTACTTTTCCTTGATCTGATCTAACCACATCGGTTTCACCTGAAGTTCGGCTAACAGACTTCCATCTTCATACAAACTGAGATGAGCGAACATTGCTCTTAACTCCGATATTACCTTACGACTCAACGCGTCTGTCACCATATTAGCCTTTCTAGGGTGATACTCAATTGAGAAGTCGTAATCCTTCAACAGCTCTATCCACCTCCACTGTCTTAAGTTTAACTCCTTTTGAGTAAGGAGATACTTTAGACTCTTATGGTCCATATAAATGATCAACTTCTCCCCATAGAGATAGTGCCTCCAAATCTTTAGAGCAAAAACCACCGCAGCCAACTCTAAATCATGAGTGGGATAATTACCTCGTGCGTCCTTAACTGACGAGATGCATAAGCCACCACCTTTCCACATTGCATCAACACACATCCCAAGCATGTGTGTGACGCATCGCAGTAAACAATAAACTCTTTTCTAGCCTCAGTACTGGCGCTTTCGTCAGAATCTTCTTCAATTTCTCAAAGCTCTCTTGCTGCTGATCTAACCACATAAATGGTACTCCCTTTCGAACAATTTAGTTAGGGGTGCAGCAATCAACAAAAACCCTTCCACAAAACACTGATAATAACCAGTCAATCCTAAGAAAATCTAAATTTTAGCCACTGACTTCGGTGGTTTCCAATCCAACACAGCCTCTACTTTTTGAGGATCGACTCTTATTCCTTCGGCAGACACAACATGCCCCAAAAAGGTCACTTCCTTCAGCCAAAATTCACACTTACTGAATTTGGCAAAAAGTTACTTTTCCTGCAATAATTGCAATACTATGTGCAGATGTGCGTCATGCTCTTCTTCATTCCTCGAGTATACTAAGATATCATCTATGAATACCACCACGAACTGGTCTAGGTAGGGTTGAAAGACTCGGTTGATCATATCCATAAATACAGTTAGTGCATTGGTCAACCCAAATGGATCACCAAAAACTCATAGTGTCCATAACGAGTTCGAAACGTCGTCTTATGAATATCCGTCTCCTTAACCTTAAGTTGGTGATAACCTGATCTCCAATCTATCTTCGAGAAAATTGAAGCTCCTCGTAGTTGGTCGAACAGATCATCGATTCTCGACAACAGGTACCTATTCTTGATTGTCAGCTTATTCAACTGCCTATAATCAATACACATACGCATTGACCCATCCTTCTTTTTGACGAACAAGACCGGTGCTCCTCACGGTGACACACTCGGTCATATGAATCCCTGATCCAACAACTCTTGAATTTGAGCCTTAAGCTCCGCTAACTCCTTCGACGCCATCTTATAAGGAGCAATGGATACTGAAGCCGTTCCGGGCAAAAGCTCAATGCCAAACTCTACTTCCCGATCTGAAGGTAAACTCGAAAGTTCCTCGAGAAAGACATCTGAATATTCTTTCACCATTCTAACATCTTCCACCGATAATTCCTTGGCATCAAAAGCAGTAATGAAGGCTAGGAATGCTCCACACCCTTTTCGTACCAACTTTTCTACCTTTAAAGTAGATACCACATTTGCTAAATAGTTTCACTATTCGCCTATCATCACCACTTCCTTATCTTCTGGAGTTCTTATCGTCATCCGCTTTGCAGCACAATCCAACTGTGCACGATGCTTTACCAACCAATCCATGCCCAGAATAAGATCGAACTCACCGAAAGGCAGTTCTATCAAATCTGCCAAAAATATTTCTCTTTGAATTTCTAAAGGCACGTCTCTATACAATTTATTCACTACCACAGACTATCCTAAAGGACTAATTACCATCATCTCTCAATCGGTAATCTCAGATCTAATATTTAGATTTCCAGATATAGCACTAGTAACATATGAATGGATAGATCCGATATCAATCAAAGCAGTAACAAGTATATCAAAGATGAAGAACGTACCAGTTATCACATCAGGGGCATCAGCATCTTCTCGGTGTCTAACTGCATAAACTAACCCTGGCTGTCTTACCTCCGCATTACCCCTAAAGCCATTATCTCTACCCAGTGCACCTTGACCTCGAACTGCGCCATTACCACCTCGACCTGGTCCACAACCCCTCGGTGGCTGCTGAGTGCCTCTAGCTGGCTGTGCATTAGAGTTATGAGCTTCTTGAGTTAGAGTAGTTCATCGAGGACAAATCTTAAGTGGATGATCCTTAGAACCACATTTGAAGCATCCACCGGTTCTCTTCCAGCATTCACCAGAGTGTCGTCTCCCACAGTCAGCACATGGTTGAATCTGATTGGTAGCCGCAGGTGCTCTAGCTTGAACTGATTCATCAGTCCTGGTCCTCTTATGAAACATTGCCTCAGACACAACTCTAGCACCTTGACCTCTACCACGGCCACGTCTACCACGTCCACACCCTCTAGCATTCATATTGACTATTTTGTTTTAATCTGATTACAAGTTTTATAAATTAGTATTCTATTCCAGTGTTTTATTAACAATATTTTATGAGATATAGGATGTAGAGTTGTTTTCGTAAACGCATCCTATAGTCTCAATCTCTATAGTTTCAACATCTAAAACTAAAAATTCTAGAGTGTTCCTATAGTCATATCACAATAATAATCATTAAATTTCAATACACTTACTTGACTTGCTACTGGATACTCATGGTGCCATACTACATTTAAAAACATAATTCAAATAGTTTTGAATAATAAATGTTGTTGAACCCACACCACAACCGAGTTTTGAACCAAGATCTGATACCATAAAATGTAACACTCCAAACCCGGTCTATGCGTTAAGACAAAATTTGACATGTCACACAAAATGAACATACACCTAGTCTTTTAAAGTTTAAAGAAAATGGATTTTAAAAACATTTTAATGTGGAGTTATTGAAAACTAAGTTTGATTACTAAATCTAATAATTTGGGTCGTAAAATTTATAAATTGAAACTTAGGAAAAATTGATTTAATATTTTGAGAAAATTTAAAGAGTTCGAAAGTAATTTGAAAACAAAATTTAAAAATATTGTTACTGAAAAATTACCAAGTTAAAACTATTTAAGAATGAAACCCTTTTCAGTATGTTTATTTAAGAAAATATTTATTTCTATTTTTAGAAAAATAATCCCACTTAAGTATTTAAATCATATTATAAAATCCATCCACAAGTAAAACATCCATAAAAATTTAACCGAAGCCTTATTACAAAATAGCAAAAATAATAAAATTACTTAAAAAGAAATCAAATTTAAATAACCCATTATTCGTAGTATGGCCTCCATTTGAGTAGTCCCTGCCCAAGCCTCCATCACCGATCATTACACGAGGAGGGTAAGAAAACGAG
This sequence comes from Gossypium rotundifolium, assembly GCA_025506655.1. Taxonomy (NCBI): domain Eukaryota; kingdom Viridiplantae; phylum Streptophyta; class Magnoliopsida; order Malvales; family Malvaceae; genus Gossypium; species Gossypium rotundifolium. Next base: position 79,550,711 of record CP106732.1, on the reverse strand, counting down.
GTGAGTTACTTAGAACTCAAGATGTAACTCACTTACCATTGTCCTTTGGGCCAAAAATTCAATTAAGCATTTATTGGGCCAAAGCCCATTTGAAATCATAACATAATATCATATATAACATGCATGTGTTATGCAATTTTCCAACCAAGCCTAGTTTTCCATCCACTACACACCACTCGTACCAACCAACACACCTGTGGGGAGCTTTAGTTACCCACCCCGCCAACACACCAAACTGGCGGGCATTAAGCCATATATCAATTTGTGGACAAGCCACCAGAATTTTGTAGCAAAGCTACGAACTTCTCGTCATCAAAATCCCAACCCATGCAAATCGTGTATATAATATGCATATCCAATTACAATATTCCATTCATATAATTATTACGAACAATATGGCCCATTTATCCATATCACATTTGGCCCATTTATCACATCTTAATCTGATTTTATAGTTTCTACCAAAATAATGATAATTACGCTGTCTTACCCGATTTCACTAACAAGTGACTAAATCAAGCGATTTACCATTAGTCACAATATAAATATCTATCCAATGAAATATGGTGTGAGATTACACACACGATTACGGTAAGCACTACACTTTCCTGATCGTCAACACCTAAAAATATTTTAACGCTCGATTAGATCATTAACACTTCTAATAAATCCATTCTAAGATAAGCGGTCTAGATTTTTACCCTCAAAATCTCAAATAACTACTATTTATTGGTTCTCTTTGGATGACGGTTCACAACCCATTGGAAAACCCCGAACAGCTAATGGCTCAGAACAGTGAATAACCTCGAATAATTGATTTTCACCAGAAGAGGGTCCACAACCCAGTGGAAAGTCTCGAATTGCTGAAACACGTTTGAATTTAGGAGTTGGGATCATCAATCCACTCCTTTTGAGATTACCACTAGATTTCCCTTTCAACACATTACTACGAGTCTCCATTCGTTAGATCTTCAATAAATCAATAATCTATTAAAGTATGGACTTAAGAAAATGGTATAGATAGGCTTACCACGAAGTTCCAAGTGATCCATGAATAAATCCCTATAAAAAATAATTGGTTACTCCTTTCCGTACTATTAATCCTCTTAAAAAATAAAGGATGATCATGAAATCTGTGAAGAATTCTTACCTTGAAGGTTTTTTATCCGAATTCTAGTGATTATGAGATAACTTCGGAGAAATGGTAATTCAGCCTTTCTCTATTTCACTATAAAGATGAAAAAGAATTTGTCTAAGAGAGAGGTAGATGATGACATTTTTGATCAAAAAGACCCTCCCAAGCCAATATATAGATTCAGAAAAAGAAAAAGAAAAATAAAGCATTGAAGAGGGTTCTTACCGATTGATCAAAACTTGAGTAGAAAGAATGATTGAGAAGGAAAAAAATATATGTGAAGAGAAATATTCAGCTAAGGAGATGATCATTGACATTCGGCCATGGTGAAGAATTAGGGAGAGAGATGTTTGAGAGTTTTTTGTAAGAAGAAAGAAGGAAGAAAAAGAAATAGAAGATAGGGAACTTGACATCGGGTATGAAATATGTTCTCCTGTTGTAACTCATTATCCATGCCTTGAAGACTAAGATTCCTTTTGACAATAAGTAATTTGCCTTCCACGGGTTGTTCTAGGTCGTCCTCAGCTTCAAAAATTGATTCAGACTCCTTTTCTTCTTCATCCTCCATCTCAATTTTGCCATCGAAACAAATCACCATGGTTCTACGATTTGGACATTGGCTGGCTATGTGACCTCTTCCTAGACATTTGAAGCATTTAATGTCTCGATTACGATTGAAAGAAACCTTGGGTGCCTTGCCTTTATCTACAACAATATTAGGCTTGTTGGTTTTCGGAGGTGCTGTAGAATCCTTTCCTCAAGAAGTTGGAAAACCTTTACTCGAACGTTGACCCCACTTGGATGTGTTAGAAGTGGAAAATCCTTGACTTGGGCCTTTACGCTTGAGTTACTTTTCTACCTTGATGGCTGTAACACCCCTAACCCGTATCCGTCGCCGGATTAGGGTTACGGGCATTACTTAGCCGACCACCGTCAATGCACCTTGTAAAAAACTAATTCATTAATAGATGCATACCAATCTATACTTTCATGCTTAAACATGTACATCCCTTCTAATATTAAAACATTAACGAACATATCACAAATTATATCATTAACATCAATTAAAACTAATTACATAATCAACACATAATTAATTAATGATGTCACAAATAACTAGTCATCTCAAAATAATATCTTTAACATCATTTAGAAATAATAAATCTATAACAAAGCACTATTCATTTGGTCATTTTGAATAGCATAGTTGAATATATAGGTTTATCCTAATCAACTTATACCAATCAATTGACCACATATATAAAATCACATGCATACCATATCTAGTTATTCACAACAATGATTTAACTTTTAAAAGCCTCATGACCGAATATATATATGTATAAACAATCCAAGAAAATATAAACACCCAATAAGACAATGCCATAACCGAATATTTACAAGTGAATATAATTCCATTGGATCATTAATATACCAAATTCATTTATTACTTGCATAAAGTTTAACCTTATTCTTTCATGTTTTGCCCTGTAGGTGCATGCCAAAATAAGCAAAAGTTTATCCATTATCCACAATGCACTATATACCTTATTCAACCAAAGCCAATAACCTAAGTAATGCACATAACATAATATGAAACAACTTCTATGTTAAGCTTATAAGTCACGCATGAAATATTTACTTAAACATATTGGTAATATTCCTATCATGATTTCATGAATCACACATACTTAAACAAACTGTAACACCCCAAACCAGGTCTATGCGTCAAGACGAGATTTGGTTTGTCACACAGATCGAACATCCTTTTTATTCTCTAATGATTTAAGTAAAACAGTTCTCCAAAACCTCTTGAAGGAGAACTTTAGTAAAAACCAAGAAAATGATTTGAAATCGATGAATTTAAGAAACATTTGTTGAAATTTTATCATTTAGTATTCAACTGTCAAAACCTTAAAATAGTTTTTAAAGAGTTCAAAAGAATTTGAAAATAAGAATAGTTATAGAATCTCATATGTTTTAAAAAAAAACAAAGTATTTTAAAGAAATATTATAGGATTAACATAAGCCCATATTAAATATCTAAAATAAAATTTAAATCATCCACACATAAAAATCCATAAAATATTAATAAACGCCTTATTACATCACATCCAAAATAGTAATTTAAAGAAAGCACTTAATATAAGTTCATAGTTTATAAAACCCATATTCGCAGTATGGCCTCCACGAAGTCATCCTCGGCCCAAGCCTCCATCAATTGCCATTACCTGAGATGAAAAATTTAAGGGAGTGAGTTACTCAGAACTCAGTGTATAACTCACTTACTATATCCACTAGGCCAGATCATCAGGTCATTATTTCTGGGCTTGAGCCCATCAACGGATTTAACAATATAATAAATGAAATACATGCAAAATGAAATTTCCCAACCAACCTAATTTCCATCCGCTACACACCACCGTACCAACCATCACACTGTGGGGATCAAGTCAACCCACCACCGCCAACACACCAATCATAGGCATTAAGCCATTTTTAATAATGTTGTGGTGCACCATCGAACTAGATTGTGACAAAGTCACCGAACTAGAGGCATTAGCGATTGAAATATTTGTGGCGAGCCCATCAACTAGATTTTGGCAACAGCCTTTCTTCTCTTCATCATTTTTCCCAACCCATGCAAAATGTATGCATAACGGTCTATATCCATATGATAATTTAGCAAAAAGCCAAAATACATGTAAGTCTATATTTCAAGTTTTATTATGGCCCATAATACAAAATAATATTTAGCCCATTAGCAATCTAGCAACTTTGGCCCATATATCAATCTAGCGATTTTTGGCCCATTTAATGATCTAGCTGATTTTTTGGCCCATTTAACGATCTAGCAAATTTTTGGCCCAATTACACATGAGGCATAAAATTTACCATTTACCAATTAACTCATTGAGGGCATTTTCGTAATTTTTTGCAACTTTAACAGTTTTCATGTATTTACAAAAAATACTAATTATTATGCATTTTCCAATTCTGTCAACTTTATGATTTTTCCCAATGCTTATTGTATAGCATCTAACCCGAGATAAGTGTGAAGTTACACACGACATTCTTTGTGAGAACTAGACTTTCCGTTCGTCAATACCTAAGCATAATATGATAAATTAGAACACTATTATTTATAAAACTACACTATTGATAAGCGATCTAAATCTTTACCCTCAGAATTTCGAGCCACTTCTATTTGTGGTTTCTCCCCGATTGTTGGTTCGTTACCCGATGAGAAGCCACAAACAAACAAAGGTTCGGGAGTACGAATGACTTCAAACAACTGGTTCTCCTCAGATGAGGGTCCGCAACCCGATGGAAAATCTTGGATTCCCGAAACAGCCCTTCATTTAAAGTTAGGGGGAATAGCAGAACCACCCCTCTTCTGAACACTATTTACCACCCTTTTCTTCCCTATCTTGATTGTCTCTATTAACATAATATCATTAGTCTGACTAATTAATTATTGAAATTATGACTAACGATTTCAAAAACGAGATTAGCTTACCACAATAATCCTCGTTCCACAAGATGACAATCGAGCGATAACGTCTCCTAAAATGAAATCGATTAATAAACCATCTATACCAATATGACGAGTAATATGAGAATCCTTGAATAAACTCCTTACCTTAACTCTAAAGACCGATTCCAACGATTCACGATACTCACTAACTCTTGAGTTTCTGCCCTCCAAAATCACACTATTGTCCACGGTTGAAAAAGAAATGATTGAGAAGAATACTTATGTATAATGGAAGATTGGCTATGAATAAACAAAGAAAAGGAAAATGGTTGACAATGGAGCAATCTAGCATTCGCCATGAGAGAAAAATAATGAAGAAAATTTAGTTGAGAAGAAAATAAAAGGATGAAAGAAGGAGATGATGATGATTCGGTTTTCAAGAGAGAAAAGAGAAGGAAAAGAGTTGAGTTTAGGAGCAATGTGCATTTGACATTGGGGAGGAAAAAGAGGAAAAAGAAAAAAGAAAAAAAGGAAAAGAAAAGATCCTTGTTAGCTATGTGATTTCGGTCACAAGGAGAAGAAAAAGGTTTGGAGAGAGAGTAACTAATCCGAAATGGTCAAAAGAAATGACAAAAGAAATATTTGTTTACTCAAAGTTGTTGGCACATTCGGCTAGGGAGAAAATGGATGGAGAGAAAAATGTGTCTTGCAAAAGCAAAAATGACCAAAAGGTAATACCCCCAAAAGCTACCAACCAAACTAGCCTATCACCAAAATTCACTACCCAAATTTGGCTCCCCCCTTTAGTCCACAAAACCATCCCCATTCATGGTCAAAATGGCCATGAAAGAGTTACCAAAACATCAACCTAGTCTCAAGCCTTACCATCCTCCATTTTCCTTAAGTTTGAGAAACATTATCCCCAAAGTCAAGCAATTCCATCCCTTAACTCATGCTTACCATAACCTTAAGTCTTATTACCAAAAAATTTAATCCAACTCATCCTAATCCTTATCCATGATCGACGCATGCTAGGATAAAGCAAAAAAATAAAAGCTCCCAAATTACATGCTAGGAGATTCGAACCTCTTCCCTCAAGTCCAACTTATGGCGCCATCACCACTTCGCCAATTGCTCATCTTATGCCATCTTTAGACACTTAAATTTACTTAAGCTTCAAGGTCACCTAATTTCTATACACTAAAGTACTCTTTACTAAAATTTATTCTAATTCCAAGTAAACCTGAGCCTTCTCAAGACTATATTTAGCACATAATAAAATCATACCTGAGCTAACACCAAGCAACATTTTGATACTCAAATTTTTAGGATGTTACACAAACTTATATTATGTCTGAATATGCACAAACATATGCAACACCTCAAGCATATACAACCAACTAAAACATAAATATAAAGCCATTTTCGCATGGCATTTTATACATCAGCTTCAAAATAAACTCAAAAGAGTAATATAGCTTATACATGCCATAGTTCCCAAAAGTTTAACTAATAAAAAGGTACCAAAGATAGAGGATAGGGTGATTGACTTTGACGAGGATCCCCGAGCTTGAGATTTGACTTCAAAATCTATAAAATAGTCAAATGAATACATACAGTAAGCTAACATAGCTTAGTAAGTTATAAGCAATGGAAAATATACAACTAAACATTATATAAATCTAATCAATCCAACTTGATGATTAATGGACTCATAATCGCAAATACATATAACATATTACCATGCAACAATTACTGAAACACCCCAAACCCGGCCCACGAGCCTTAACCGAATCTGGTATGTTCCCCGGTGTAAACCGTTTCAAATTCTTTTGTTACTTAGGAAAAACTTGTGTGTTTTGAAAGAAAGATTGTTTTGAGTTGGGCTTGAGTTGATAACAAGTTTATTTCATTATTAAAATCCTTTACTTTAGGTGACAAAACGTTTAGGCTTTATTTTAAAATAAATTTACTTAATCTTTTAATAAATAAAAGTTTGTAAGCTTAACAAATAAAAGTAAAGTAAAGTTGTTCTACTATGGCCTTATTACATCAAATAAATCCCAAAAATAAATTCAAAGTACTTAATAAAATAAAAATCCAATTTAAATAAATTTGCTTGCTGTGCATGGCCACCTTTAAGCTCCTGTCGACCAGGTCTATTACTGTTTGTCACCTGAAAAGGGTTCCCACAACGGGGTGAGTCAACAGACTCAATGTGTACACAAACACTATATCCAAATAGATTCAGGCATATTATCACATCACATACATAATCATATAGCAAATATAAAATAATGATGCAACCCAAACCCAAACCTATATGCCACCCGCTACATATCACCGTACCATCCACTTTACAGTGGGGACTACTAAGTCAACCCTCCATCCACTACACACCATCGAAGGCGATCGCTGCAGTTGGCGTGCTCATTGCCCTTATAAAATTCGTGGTCTTAGGTCACCACATTGAGATATCGTGGTCTTAGGTCACCACATTCGGATATCGTGGTCTTAGGTCACCATTCGATTATCGTGGTCTTAGGTCACCACATTCAGATATCGTGGTCTTAGGTCACCACATTCACTTCCCTTTTATATAACCCATATGCCCCATATCATACATATCATGCATTAACATGCCAAATACTTATTTCACATTCTTATAATGTCATATGTGTGTCGTAATGAGATATTTAACATAATCCTAGTAGGAGTAGGAAGCGTGCACGAGTACTTTGTACCATAACATGGTACCTTAGCCATATTCACATTCTTATACACATACTTATATTAAACATTGCCATAAAACTTATTAAGAAATAGTGTGGGTACACACCGATTCGCTTAACAAATTATTGAAATCTGAAAAGCTTGATCTAATGCCTTAGATCTTAAATCTCTACATTTAATCAATCATTTAATACTTAGTAAAGAGCCATTCGACCATAAATCCAAATCCCAGTAGGATTAGTACACTTAAATCCTTACCTTGCTGCCAATTGATGTCTAATCAAATGCAGAAAACTTTGTATCCTTCTTTCTTGAAATCGACAATCATTAGATTACTTGAATAGATTAGTTTCGACTTTTAAATATTAATGAAACACATCTATTTACTCAACATGGCCTTGGCCGAATGCTATAGATACTTACCTTGTGGATTTTAAATCCTGAAACTCACCGAATAACTAGGGAACACGCGGCTTATGGTGTACCTTCGGGAAAAGAATTTCTCCTTCCTTGTAATCGACACTTAGTAAATCCTGAAAGATCTCTTCAAAGTTTCGGCAACAAGATATTAATGGGTTTAGTCCTAGATTTCGGCAAATCTTAAAAGAAAAAGGATGAAACTGAATGAGATCTTACCCTTACTTTAGAGATCGGCAATCCTTGCTTGAACCTTAGCAATATTCGGCTATGTAGGCTAGAAGGATCTTGATTTTGGCTTTTGATTGGTATAAAGAAATCGGCTAATGATGGTATCTTGAGGAGTTTATGGATTTGGTTTTAATGGAGATCACAAAAGCTATGAAAAATTCGGCTAGGCTTACTTTAGTTTTCGGCTTTGGCTAACAAAAATAAGAAGAAGAGATGCTCTAGGAAATTCGGCAGAGAGAAGAGTTGAAAGAAGATATGATGAATGGCTCTCTTTTCCTCTAGTAGCTGAAATTACTAACTTAAAATCCTTTACTTGGCTATCACTCCTATTTTGATAACTTTATCACTTTAATTATCACCCATTCAATTTAGTAAAACTTAATCCAATATTTATCTCTTATCTCTTAATAATAATAATAATAATAATAATAATAATAGTCCATCATTATCTATCTATTTAGCCGAATTTTAAAGAGAATTAAACTCTTCCCCAAGTGTCTTGGTGCCGTCCAACTCCCTTGCTCCTTACAGCAAAATAAAACTCTTTTATTTGCTTCCCATGTGACTCGAACCTAGGTCCATTTGCATAGCTTGTGGCATCACTTACCTGGGCCTTAAGTGGTGCCTCCAAGCCACTTAAACAAGCCTATGTTTGTGTCAAATTTCTTCTATTAATTTTCTTAAGGCCACCTTGTTTTAGTTTCCTCTTTTAAACTTAACATTTCTAAAACATTTCCTTACATTTCCAAGTTTTTAAAAATGTTTGCTTTCCTCTTTTAAACATAACATTTCTAAGTTTCCAAAAATGTTCACTTTCCTCTTTTAAACTTAACATTTCTAAGTTTCCAAAAATGTTCACCATACATTCATAACACATAAGACATGCCATTTCGTATAATTAAATCAAAAATGCATAGGCCCATTTTCAGGATGTTACAGTTCTACCCTCCTTAAAAATAATTTCGTCCTCAAAATTACTTACTATCGAATAATCAAACATCTTAACTCACCGCGCTACGCTTATGCTGCGCACTCTGATCTTAATAAAACTAACACATTTCCTATGCACAATTCCAAAGTTCACATCCAAGGTTTCATACCATTCACTAGCAATACAAGAACGAACTAGCTCTATAATAAACAAGGTAATAAAGGCATTCTGAAAATAAGAAACTTGCCGTTGTCACATCTGGCACATCACTCTCCTCGCGATGACCGACTGCATAAACCAACTTTGGCTGCCTTGCATCTGAACCTTCAGCACCTCTGCTTGGTGCTCCACGACCACGGTCGAAACCATTTCCTCCATGGTTCGGACCAATACCCACCGAGGTCATTGTCCACCTCTACCGGCTGATTAATATTCTGAGCTACTGGTTGATTCCCATCTGGTCTCATCGGACAGTCCTTAATTATATGGTCCTTTGACCCACACTTAAAACATCCTCCCATCTTTTTCCAACATTCACCTAAGTGCTTCTTCCCACATTGTTCACAAGTAGGGTACTGCCCTCCCAGTAGCAGCTTGCTGACCTCGTGACCCTTCAACTCTATGCCTCTTTTGCTCATTCCCGGATGGCCTTGACGATCCAAATTCTCTCTTCTACCTATTCTGGTCCGTGTTCTGCCTCACAGAGTCCTTAATTCCTTTCGCTATCTTAGCTTTCTCTACTAAAGCAGAAAACTCCCGCTCTTGATGTGGAGCAACTAACAACCTCAAGTCATCCCTAAGTCTGTCCTCAAACCGGACACACCGCTCATGTTCCATAGCTACTACTCCTCGAGCATACCGGCTCAACCTCAAAAATTTAGCTTCATACTCTGCCACGGACTTGTTCCCTTGAACCAGTCCTAGAAAAGCCTTCCTCTGCTCATCGATATAACGTGTGCCAATATACTTCTTCTGATATGCCACCTTAACATATTCCCAGGTTAGATCCTCAGCTGTGGCACCATCCCTAACTGTTAACCACCATTGATACGCTTCATCGCGTAGCAGTGCCACCATTCCTTTCAACTTCTCCTCAGGGGACAGATCGAGCTCATCCATAATTTGCTCTGTTGCTTCCAACCAGTATTCAGCTGTACTGGGTGCCACACTAGATACTCCACGGAACACCTCAGCTCAGTTGGCTCGGAGTTGCTCGGTACAGATTTTTGAGCTCCCATATTTCCTCTAGCACCAGCCACCATTTCAAGAACTCGCAGCACAGCCTACGATATAGCATCTTCTCCCGTCTGATCTTGTTGCTCAACACCAACAGGTGGTGGTGGTGGCGATGGTAACTCATTATCAAACCCTTGACTCGATCTAACGGGTTCTGACACAGTCATTCTTCCTCTACCGCATCCATGACGACCGCGTCCTCTAAAACTCATATCTAATGACTCACTTTAATTTGATTAAGAAATTTTATGAATTAGCCTTTATTCCACTGATTAATCGCGAAGAAGTTTTATGAAAAGAATTTTTTAGGAGTGGTTCTTTCGTATTCATACATGCACAGATCTTTACATTCATACATCCATCAATCAATTATGAACTCTCGTTCATTCGGAGAAATGTTGTAGTTTTCATTGTTGTTGTTTTTCCACTACCTGTGGTATTTTCGTAATTTTGGCAAACCAAAAATTTTTTCGAGAAATTTTCAAAATAGATTTTGTTGCAAATCGAAGGGTTTTTATAAAAATATGGCTAAGTTCGGGTTTTAATCATTGGTTTAGCCGATGACTAAGTTCTCTTGGTTAGGGTGAATGGTTACTATGCACCGTAGGATTAGTGGAGAGGAGGTGAGTCACGCGGACCGCTTAAATACCAAGCTCCCACGAAACCAATCCTAGACATGCGCACCATGGTTACCACACCCTAACTCAAATGACTTAACCATGTGTTTATTTAGTTAGGCATTTAAGTCTTATGTTTTTGTTGGGGTATACTAGTCCTAGGTTCAAGTACTTAATCTCTATTCTACGCTCCATTTCTACCCTTCTACAAATCATAATATAAATCACACAAAAGATCGAGTACTTACCGGTGGACTTGGTCGGAGACTCAGGTGCCATGCTAGAAAAATTTGCTTATTTCTCAGAAAAGTCCATTTTCAAAAGATAGAAAATGTTTTGGGCCCAATAAGCCCTCAAGATTGAGTTTTGAATCGGGCTCTGATACCAAATTGAAACACCCTAAACCCAGCCCACGAGCCTTAATCGGATCTGGTATGTTCCCTGGTGTAAACCATTTCAAATTCTTTTGTTACTTAGGAAAAACTTGTGTGTTTTGAAAGAAAGATTGTTTTGAGTTGGGCTTGAGTTGATAACAAGTTTATTTCATTATTAAAATCCTTTACTTTAGGTGACAAAACGTTTAGGCTTTGTTTTAAAATAAATTTACTTAATCTTTTATTAAATAAAAGTTTGTAAGCTTAACAAATAAAAGCAAAGTAAAGTAGTTCTACTATGGCCTTATTATATCAAATAAATCCCAAAAATAAATTCAAAGTACTTAATAAAATAAAAATCCAATTTAAATAAATTGCTTGCTGTGCATGGCCACCTTTAAGCTCCTGCCGACCCGGTCCATTACTGATCATCACCTGAAAAAGGTTCCCACAACGGAGTGAGTCAACAGACTCAATGTGTACACAAACACTATGTCCAAATAGATTCAGACATATTATCACATCACATACATAATCATATAGCAAATATAAAATAATGAAGCAACCCAAACCCAAACCTATATGCCATCCGCTACACATCACCTGTACCATCCTGCACACCGTGGGGACTACTAAGTTAACCCTCCATCCACTACACACCATCGAAGGCAGTCGCTGCAGTCGACGTGCTCATCGCCCTTATAAAATTCGTGGTCTTAGGTCACCACATTCAGATATCGTGGTCTTAGGTCACTACATTTAGATATCGTGATCTTAGGTCATCACATTTAGTTATCGTGGTCTTAGGTCACCACATTCAGATATCGTGGTCTTAGGTCACCACATTCACTTCCCCTTTTCATATAACCCATATGCCTCATATCATACATATCATGTATTAACATGCCAAATACTTATTTCACATTCTTATAATGTCATATGTGTGTCGTAATGGATATTTAACATAATCCTAGTAGGAGTAGGAACGACTGAGTACTTTGTACCATAACATGGTACCTTAGCCATATTCACATTCTTATACACATACTTATATTAAACATTGCCATAAAACTTATTAAGAAATAGTGTGGGTACACACCGATTCGCTTAACAAATTCATTGAAATCCGAAAAGCTTGATCTAATGCCTTAGATCTTAAATCTCTACATTTAATCAATCATTTAATACTTAGTAAAGAGCCATTCGCCATAAATCCAAATCCAGTAGGATTAGTACACTTAAATCCTTACCTTTGTTGCCGATTGATGTCTAATCAAATGCCGTAAACTTTGTATCCTTCTTTCTTGAAATCGGCAATCACTAGATTACTTGAATAGATTAGTTTCGCTTTTAAATATTAATGAAACACATCTATTTACTCAACATGGCCTTGGCTAAATGCTATAGATACTTACCTTGTGGATTTTAAATCCAAACTCACCGAATAACTAGGAACACGCTACCTATGGTGTACCTTCTAAAAGAATTTCTCCTTCCTCGTAGTCGACACTTAGTAAATCTGAAAGATTTCTTCAAAGTTTGACAACAAGATATTAATGGGGTTAGTCCTAGATTTCGACAAATCTTAAAAGAAAAGGATGAAACCGAATGAGATCTTACCCTTACTTTAGAGATCGGCAATCCTTGCTTGAACCTTTAGCAATATTCGGCTATGTAGGCTAGAAGGATCTTGATTTTGGCTTTTGATTGGTATAAAGAAATTGGCTAATGATGGTATCTTGAGGAGTTTATGGATTCGGTTTTAATGGAGATCACAAAAGCTATGAAGAATTTGGCTAGGCTTACTTTAGTTTTGGCTTTGGCTAACAAAAGAAGAAGAAGAGATGCTCTAGGAAATTCGACAAGAGAAGAGTTGAAAGAAGATATGATGAATGGCTCTCTTTTCCTCTAGTAATCAAATTACTAACTTAAAATCCTTTACTTGGCCATCACTCCTATTTTGATAACTTTATCACTTTAATTATCACCCATTCAATTTAGTAAAACTTAATCCAATATTTATCTCTTATCTCTTAATAAAAATAATAATAATAATAATAGTCCATCATTATCTATCTATTTAGCTAAATTTTAAAGAGAATTAAACTCTTCCCCAAGTGCCTTGGTGCCGTCCAGCTCCCTTGCTCCTTGCAGCAAAATAAAACTCTTTTATTTGCTTCCCATGTGACTCAAACCTAGGCCCATTTGCATAGCTTGTGGCCTCACTTACCTGGGCTTTAAGTGGTGCCTCCAAGCCACTTAAACAAGCCTATGTTTGTGTCAAATTTCTTCTATTAATTTTCTTAAGGCCGCCTTGTTTTAGTTCCTCTTTTAAACTTAACTTTTCTAAAATATTTCCTTGCATTTCCAGGTTTCCAAAAATGTTTGCTTTCCTCTTTTAAACATAACATTTCCAAGTTTCCAAAAATGTTCACTTTCCTCTTTTAAACTTAACATTTCCAAGTTTCTAAAAATGTTCACCATACATTCATAACACATAGGACATGCCATTTCGTATAATTAAATCAAAAATGCATAGGCCCATTTTTAGGATGTTACAATTACCATATTCAATAGGTCTCAAAACCGAATACTCACATACCATTTATCCATTTCGAACAAGCTCATCGATTAATGATCACATCTCATTCTTATAATTTCAAAATGCAAGAACAACTTACCTCATTAGTATTAAGTTACTCAATTATCATGCATCACTTACCTATGTAGCACTTCTCGGTTATCTCCATTCATTTGTTTATGTCTTGAAAGATCTATAAATTCACACACCTAGTGCAATTCATGTAACGTATTGCACACTTAGTGTCATTACTTGAGAAAGAGAACGCATAGTGCCATTTACTAGTAATGTATCGCACACTTAGTGCCATTACTTATTTTTTCGCACATATAGTGCCATTCGATCGATTTTGCACACACAGTGCTCGGTTTTTTAAGCTCGCACACATAGTGCCCCTTGACCGATCCTTTCTTTATTCAAAAGAACACTTATAATTCCATCTTCATTCATACATACACATATATTTAAATGTTCACCTCAACTCAATTCTCCTATCACATACCATTACATTTGGCACACCCATTATACTTATAAACTTATATCCACCAATTTAAAACAATCATCTCACTCATTTCATTCTCACATTTATCTATCTCTTAATCCATTCATACATATTCAAACAACTCAATTTGTCAAAGTTTATTTATACATATACCAAATCTTACATTCGGCCAACTCATTTTAAATTTAATGACACATTCGGCAATATGATATTTAACATACTTACCACCATAAAATTCAATTTAACCCAATTGCTTAAAAACTTACGTAAAAAATTAATAGATTAGGGTTTCCTGACTATTCATTCAACTTTGCTTTCCCCTGATCCAATCCCGTTTGCTTTTGTTCGTGATCTAAATAATTTCAAATTAAGCTCATTCAAATATATTTCATTCATTTTAGCCCAAAACACATAATTAAACAATTTACCAATTTTATCCTAACATTTTACATTTTACAAATTAATCCAATTTTCACAAAACACAAAATATGCTAAATTTGCATATATTAAGCTAGGACTGAATGTTCACTAGACTTATACAAGTATCCATATTTCATAAATTTCACAATCTAGCCCCTCAATTTACTATTTTTAAATTTCGTCCTAAATACTCAATTTAATCAAAATTTCTAATACAAAATTTAATAATCTAACACATATATTTTATTTAAAGTCATCAACCATCACAAACATAAATTTCCATCCATGGCTGAACATCATACATACATAAAAATAAAAAATTCTAACATGGGTCGGATAGTATTCGAAGCAACGATCTCAAAAATGTAAAAATTATCAAAAAATGAACTCAAATACATACCCTTAATCAAGCATGCAAGGGGCCGAATGGTTGAGAGCTTAAGGTCTTCTCTTTTCTTTTATTTTCGGTGATGAAGAAATGGGATGAATAAAACATGTTTCTTTATTTTAATATTATTAACATATATTATATTATAACATTTTTAACTTATAATTATATAATATATATAAAACATGTTATCATGAAAATAAAAACCAAATGCTGCCCACTAACATGCTCAATGGTAAATTTCCAACCTAAGTCCACATATAAAAGAAGTCAAACCAATTAAACCACTCAATTAATAAAAGGCTACTTTTACCACTTATGCAATTTAGTCCTTTTCTTTAAATTAAACACACAAACGAGCAAATTAATTCATGAAATTTTTACACATGCTCACTCATAAATCATAGACACCAAATATATCATAAAAATATTCTATTGACTCAGATTTGTGATCCCAAAACTACTGTTCTGATTAGAGTCAAAATCGGGCTGTTACAATGGCCATATGAACCATGTCCACCACTTCAAGGTAATGTTGAAGCTCGACGACATTCGCATGTCTCAGTTTAATCCAGCTAGAAATCGTGCCACTGTTGCTTCAGAATCCTCTTGGACATCCGCCTGAATCATCGCAATTTCCATCTGCTTGTAGTAATCTTCAACACTTTTGGTCCCTTGTGTAAGATTTTGAAGTTTTTGGTGCAACTCTCGGTGGTAGAAGAGGGAATAAAATGTCACCTCATAACTACCTTCATTTCGGTCCATGTAGAGATCGGTTGTTCTCCGTTACGTCTTCGTCTTTCCCGTTGTGGATTTGGCCTCTCCCGTCTATGTTGGACAATTTCATGTGGTCTTTTGCGTCGCTCTCTTGTTTTGACTTGGAATATGCGATCTTCGAAGGGATTTAATCTTTGATCTAGGAGTCTTTCCATCCCTCGTAATAGAGCTTGCATGTTCAAATCAAGAACATTACGAACAGGTTGTCGTGTGGGACGATCTTCCATGTTAGGATCGATTTCTTGAGACATTGAATTTAGTAAGGAACCTCACATAAAACCTCACGGTCACTTAGAAAGAAAGAGAAATTTCACTCACTCTCGTGTTTTCGCTCAAGAATAGGCTTTTACCTCCACTCTATTGCGCTCATAATTCTCATTCCTTTTACCTCTCTTTTACTTTTCTCATGATTTCGTACGCAGATTCGCCAAGGCTTAAAACCTTTGCCTAGATGGTCGGTTTCAAATGGGTAACAAGGGATGAATTATATGGTTGTGGTAGGCTAAAAGAAAAATTGTAAGTTGGTTTAGGTGTGGCGTTGGGTAGAAAAATAGAAGGTAAGATACTTTAGGGTTGATCGGGGGTAGTAGAAAAGAATGATAACACTTAACTTGCAAGAACCTTTTTTTGGATTTTTTTCACTTCAAATGTAAAAAGATGAATACAAAAGAAATGAAATACAACTTTTTTTTCAATTTTTTTGACTTACAAGCTAATCTTCATCGCGTTCTTCGATCTTCAGAGCTTCTCAATTCTAGCTCTGATACCAAATGATATGATCTGCCTCGGGTGAGTCGAGTCGTATGTGAGATGTCCAATAGTCTACAAGAAGCAATGAATATTTGGTTTAGAAAATTGGTAAGGAATGAAGTAATTTCAACAAAATAATAATTAGTTTATTACTATGGTATGATAAGGTAAGTTGTGAAAGAAAGAGATAGTTTTGGTTTTGTAACACCCCAAACCCGGTCTAAACGCTACACCCGAGTCTGGCATGCTACGGGAAGAAAATACTTTAAAAAATAGTTTGTCAACTTCATTGATGGTGAAAACCCTTGGAAAACTCTTTTTGTTTTTAGAAAATGAATTTGAGTTCGATGAAGAATTAAAATGCGTTAAGACTTGGTTTTGTTAAAAAAAATTATTTGCTTTGTTGTTAATCCATATCATTTACTTAATCAATGAACATTTGAAAAAAAGTACTTATCGAGGTTTTGGAAACATCCAATTCATATCTATCAAGTTATAGGAACATCCAAATAAAACATCCCAAAATAAAAGTTAGGCAGCCTTGTTACAACGATGTAAACCCCAAAATTAAAAATAAACAACTAAGTTCAACCAAAAACTTTGAAACAAAATAGTTGCTGAGCATGGCCACCTCGAGCCCACTCCGGCTCCATATCCACGATCTAAGTCTGATCTGCAAAAATGTCAAGGAAGGGGTGAGTCACCGAGACTCAGTGTATAATTCCCCATCCCAAGGAAGTCATGCTCTTACACAATTTCATACAATAATATGCAAGTCATGCAACCCACCTAAGTATCCATCCGGGTCTCCCGATTCTACCCCTTGTGGTACCAAACCACTGGTGGTGCCAAACCACTGGTAACCGAAGTTACAAAATAAATATATGTGGTACCAAACCACTGGTAACCGAAGTTACAAAATAAGTATATGTGGTGCCAAATCACTGGTGGTGCCAAACCACTGAGACTTAGTACAATTTTGTATTGTGTGGGGCCAACCCACTGTGTGATACCAAATCACTGGTGACAGTCTAATAGATCACACTTCCCCCTCCTCTCATCACCCATGGCATATACTCATGCAATCAATATCAGTATGATCATGCTTAACATGTTAAATCACATTTACAGAATAACAACTTACCCGGCATCCTCGCTTTCACCCACAAGGGTATTTTCATAACTATTGCCGTCATTCTGACTTTTAGAAACACAAAACATAAAACATATTATGTAAGAAAGTGTGTAAGAGTTTACACACCTGATTTTCGTACTACTGCGACTACACTACTTTAGCATTGATTACAGATCTAACCGTTCCTATTGCTTATCTAGCTTTCAGATCCCGAAAGTATTTAAGAAAGCTTCACACCCCCACCTACATTTGGCCAACACCAAACTATCAAACCGATCCCTTATTTGGAACCAAACACGTACCATATGACATTCGGCCACTCATAATGAACAAGAAAGGTCATTCGGCCAACCTACCATCAACCTATCTTTGGCTTTTCCACTAAATCGGCACTCTAACTACTGATAGGCAGGGTTCGACTTCTAGGAACAATGAGAAAAATTGACAGGGCCTTGGAAAAACTAATTCGGATTAGATCTTGATGAAAAGAAAAAGAGAAATAGCAAAGAAACAAAATCCCGAAACTCACCAGATTAAAGAGGAGTATTCGGCTTATGGTGAACCTTCGGGAAAATTGCACCCCTCTTGAAGATTCAGCTAGGGAAGATGGAGATGTGCACAAGGAGTGTTTGACTTTCAAAGGGTTTTCAAGGAGAGGAGAAGCACTAGGGAGTTTCGGCTAAGAGAGAAAAAGTTTGAGAAAAGAAAAGAAAGAGATTTTGATGAGAAGGAAAAATAAAACGAAAGGAAAGATGGATACTTTGCTAAGAATTTCGGCTACATACTCACCTCCCCCCACAGAGTTGGGGTTTTGGCCAACTTTGCTAGCTCCTGATAAGCTTTATCCTACCTGATAACTCAACCATTACCCATCCCTTTATGAGAGACCCACCAAGCTCCAACTCTTCCCTCCTATTATCATCTTTTAAATCATAAAATAAAAGAAATAAACACTCCTAATTGTAGCTAGGTGCCGTCCAACCCCCTTCCCCTAGGAGTGCCAAATTTGACCCATTAATTTGGGCTTCAAGTGGCCACACATGGCCCAATCTCCTCCCCTAAGTGACGCCACCCACATGTCCACTTATTGCACCTCCAACTTTGGGCCACGAGCCCAACTTGCTACTAAACATACTCACTTAACTTTTAATTTATACACTAACATTATTTATAAGTAATTTAACCCAGGTTTTAAGCCCACACTTGAGCCCAATCCACACCTCAAAGCCTTTACCTACTAATTTAGCCATGCAACGCATCAAATACACAGACCCACAAAATCAAGATATTACAGGTTCAAAATGGTAAGATGTGTAAAAGATGGAATTTTGGGTTTGGTATAAAATGGTTAAGAAAAGAAAATGGAATGAATAGAAGTGCAAACAAGCACCAATACCAATTTGGTATCGACCCGTTGCTTATAAGCCTTTAGTTCAGTTTAGGAATGGTTAAAGGAAACCTCGACCCACTATCTAACAAGATAGGAACCTCGGGATGTTTGAATGTCACACTGCGAGTAGTGATAAGTTTAGGTTTTTGACAAAGAAAAATGGATGACACGACTAGAACACTAGGTAGCCAATGAATCTTTGAATGAAAATGGTGAAAAGTTTGCCTCACAAAATGAGTAGCATAACATTAACAAATTATCAAAAACTATCCATCAATAGGTTGATTACATGTATATATAGTATCAAATGAGGGTAGTTGAATGGTCACTTTTAATGAGGCTAATAATGATTTCAAATGAAGAGTCTCAACTTTTGGAATTCTAGCCATGTAACTCTCATCTTCAATATGATTAACTCTTCAATTAAATTGCTTGTCAAAGTCCTTGAGTTCTCCATGATCAATCGAAAAGTCACCAACCAAATGAAAAGTCTCAACCTTTGGAATTCTAGACATGTAACTCTCATCTTCAATGTGATTAACTCTTCAATCAAGTTGCTTGTCAATGTCCTTTGAGTTCTCCATGATTAACCGAAAAGTCACCAACCAAATGATAAGTCTCAACCTTTGGAATTCTAGCCATGTAACTCCCATCTTCAATGTGATTAACTCTTCAATTAAATTGCTTGTCAAAGTCCTTTGAGTTCTCCATGATCAACCGAAAAGTCATCGAAATCGGTTTGCAATATGTTGCAAGGAAATTTTATTGAGCTGATCCCAACTCATTCTATTTCTCCAACAAAAACCTCGCCCCACAATTGGTTAACTAAGGCCAAAATGGCCTCTTTGAATTGCTTAGCTCGAGCTCACGTAATTGGTCCTTGAGGCAGCACCATTAAATCCTTGCTCGAGTTAGGTGCACTCTAGGGTGTGATCGTATCATCTAATGAAAGACGACGGTGGGCGGCACGGATTATAACTCGATGAGCACGCCCATGAACTTCATCAGACAAGTATCCTGAGTCGAGCATTGCACTGCTGGCAAGCTGATCCTAGCTCGTTTCCAGCTCCACGAGCTCCATCCAGTTCAAATTCAGCTTATTTATAATATCCAGGATTTAGGGGTTATGAATTTTCACTTGAATGTGTGTAGTGGCATGTTGTGTATTGTCTGCATGTGTTTTAGGGACTTCAGGAATTTTAGAATGTAGAAGAATGCCTTAGAAAAATATTATATTTTTAGTCTTAAAGGAAGCTAAGCAAGATTGGCCTTAAGAAGAATTTGTATGAGGATTTAATCACAAGGAGAGATGGTAAGTGACTTCAAGACATATGGAAATTTATGAGTAAATAGCTAACATAAAATGAGCTATTGGTAAGAAGGATATGATGTCACATGATGGACTTGAAGGGATGAGGTTCGAATCACTTGGTGTGCAAATTTTGATTATTTTTTTGCATGCTTTCCTAAAGTGTCGGTCAAAGAGGTATTTATGGATAGGATGGACATTTTTTTTTATGGAAAAAAGGCTTAAGGTTATGGTAAGCATGAAATAAGGGATAGAATTGCTAGTTTGTGGGGATAGAATTTCTTTAACTTTGGGAAAGTAGAGGATTACAATGCATGTATCTAGGTGGATGTTTTGGAAATTATTTCATGGTCATTTTGACCATGAACATGGACGGTTTTATGGACTAGGGGGTGGCCAAAAGTTTGAAGGCTTTTGATGAGTTAGGAATTAGTTGTGCACATCTTTCTTTTAGTCATTTTGTGTCACAAAGCATTTCTCTCTAATATTCCTCCTCTTAGCCAAATGTATATCGGACAAAAGGTAAACCTTTTTCTTTTCTTTTGGTCATTTGAGTTTTTACCATTTCGGTTTTGAGTTGTCCTTTTTCTCCAAATCATATCTTCTTTCTCTCCTCTTTGTGACCGAAAATACCAAAACATCAAAGACCATTTTCTTCTCTTTTTCCCTCATTGCCGAATGCACATTGCTTCTAAACTCACCTCTTTTCCTTTGAAAACCAAATCATCATCATGTCCTTCTTTCATTCTTTTATTTTCTTCTTTTCTCTTCTCATTTACCTTGTCAAGGCTGAAATCTTCCTCTCCTTATTTCACCATTGCCGCAACCTCTTCAACCCAAAACACCATCATTGCCGAATCTCCCTAAACTCCATTTCTTTTCTTTCTTATTTGTTAAGGCTGAATATCTCTTTGGATACCAAAACTTAATCGTATCAAATCTCAACCTTTTCTCTTCATAATCTTCGTGACTCGTTAGAAAAATTGAATTGAAGTGTTAAGGTAAGGGTTTTTATATTACTTGTTATATCATTTTAGATGGTATACTAATTGATTTCATTTTAGGGGACTTTATCGCTCGATTATTTTCCCGTGAACGTAAGATTTTGGGGCAAACAAAATAGGTTCGAAAAGAGCGGTAAGGAGTGTTTGGAAGAGGGGTGGTTCTGTTATACCCTCAAATTTCAAACAAAGGGCTGTATCGGGGATCCGAGACTTTCCACCGGGTTGTGGACCCTCTGCCAATGAAGATCGATTATTTGAAGTCGTACATACACCGAGTCATTGTTTGTTCATGGTTCTTCATCGGGTTATGAACCATCAATCAGAGAGAAATCGCATATAGTCGTGGTTCAAGATTCCGAGGGTAAGGATTTAGAATACTTATCAATTATATAGTTTTATAAGTATTAGTGTTCTAATCAAGTGTGATAAATATTTAGGTATTGACGGGAAAGTATAGTTCTCATGTTATAAGGTGTGTAACACTACACTAAATTTCTATTAGATCGATAATATTAATGATTTGTATGTATTAAGAAAATATGTAAGATAATGCTTATGGGTACCATTCAATGGTACATGGTATTCGTGTATGTTTACCCCTAATACTTGTTAATAATGCTATAAGCATGAATATGAAATGTGTATGATTCCGTTATGATTTTGGGGTATATGGCATAATAACGAAATAATATGTATGTGCATGGGCATATGGGTGATTTTGATAAAGGGAAGTGTTTGATGGTTTTACCACATAATTGGTGACTTCGGTCACATATATGAATCCAGTGACTTGGTCACATATTATGAATATGGTGACTTTGTCACAATTATCCGTGGCCATGCCACAATTTATAAAGGCGATGTGTAGTTGATCTGCAATGACTACCTTCGATGGTGTGTAGCGGATGGAGGGTCGATTTAGTAATCCCCACGATGTGATTGGTAGGTACGGGTGGTGTGTAGCAGATGGATATTTAGGTGGGCTTGGGATTGCATTTCATTTTATATGTACATGTGATTTAATCGGTTTTAATATGATTTGCTATTTTATGGGCTTATGGCTAAATGTGATTTAAATGGGCTTTAATGTTATGATCGGTTGGGTTTTTAGTGTTATGTTACACATTGAGTCTGTTGACTCACCCTTTATGGGATATATTTTTAGGTGACGCTTAGCGTGATGGATCGGGTCAGCGAGGACTATGTGGTGGCCATTACTCAACTCAGTATCTTGGATTTTCTTTTAATTAAACCTACTATATTTTCTTTTATTATTTAGGACTTTATTTTGGGTTATGTTTTTGTAATAAGGCCACTATAAACTGTTTTATTTTTACGTTTTAGATTTTTTATCTGCTACGATCAAATATTTTGATGCGAGCACGCCCAATGTCAACTCGAGCTCGAGCCATGATCCATTGGTGCTACCTCGTGGCCCCATCACTAGAGCTAGATCTAGGCTATTCAAAGATGCAATTGGAGCTATGATACAGCAAGTGTGGAGCGATAACAAGGCTAACTCACTTGGACGTATGGAAGGCCATTCAATGGAGCAGCTTTGCAACATCCTACAAGCTCGATTAGTCCTCAATGAGCTCGACCCTAGCTCGTGTTGAGCTCGTTTAAGCTCAATGAGCTCAATTGGCCATTCGCCTTGAGCTAAAAACTTGGCTGAAATTTTACTTTAAATAAATTTGAGACATTATAAATTTGTTTAAAAGTATTTCTTGTTATTAAATAAGTAGTAATTAAGATGTTTTAATTAGGACATATTTATAGCTATTATAACATGTCTTACTTAGGACAAATTAATTGAGATTCATCATTTAATTTGTCTAGCGAAACTAGCTAGTAATGTGTCCTAAGCTACAGCCAAATTTTTAAAGTGTATTAATAGCTTAGCTTTTAATTTGTTTCACTCAATTTAATGATTTAATGTGTCATTTTAATTTTTGGAATTAAATAGCTGAATTAAGTGGTGAAATGAATTTAATTTGTTTTGTAGGTGCATGGAGAGGGACGGCACAAGTGATTCATGGAGCTGCACATTCTTTCATTTAAGGAGCTGACTTGGTTAGCTTAATGGCCTTCTTAGCTGCTGGTTTAGCTCCCCAAAGTGTCCATTTAGCTCACCTAAGTTCATGCAAGGAGGCCAACCACCCAGCAGCACTTGAGGCGTCACTTGGGGTCATTTAGCTCTTAAATTTCACACCAATGGCTGTTGGTATTTGATGCATTCATCAGCTGAATAGTGGCTATTCAAAGCTGGAATTAATGAGAAAATTAAAGGCATCCCAACCCCTTGACCGAACATTGAAGGGCCATGCACTCACTTTTCTTCCTTGAAGATTGGTTGCACCTAGTCAATCTAGAAGCGCCCATTGCTCTCCCATTCAACCGAACTTGGACTTGGAGCATGAGGAGTCTTTTCTAGATTTTTTTAGCTAGTTCTAGCATTAATTTTGCTTAGCAACTAAGGCTTGAAGGATGACCATTCGGCTAGCTTCACTAGCTTATAAATACTTGGACATTTTCTTTGTAAAGGACTTTTGCCAAATTTTATATCGATATTATGTTGAATTTGCGAGAGCAATTTCTCTTATTTCATTCTTAGGATTTGTTGGCTTATCTAGGAGTCGAGTGGCGTCAACCATCCTTTGTTTCTATCCCGATACCAAGGTTCCTATCGTATGTCGATAGTGGGTCGAGGTCCGTTAAACTTCTAAAATTGAAACCTTTAGAAATGTATAAGTAACCGGGTCGATACCTTTCTCAGTATTGGTTCTTACTTGTTTCCTAAAGTCTTAAATCGAAACCCGAACATTCTTTCATCCTTAAACCAAAGCCCAAACTTTAATTTTTCTTTCTTAAACTGAAACCTGAGCCATCCATTCCTACCTAACTTCGAAACATATCCCAACTACATCTAAATTACCTTCTTCTTTGATTTTCTAGTTCACGATCGAACTCCAAGCATACATCTCGTTTTCTCCTCGAGATCGGGATCGTATCATCTGGTATTAGAGCTAGTTAAACCGAGATCTACGAAGCTGGGAACAACCATCGAAGTCGTTTAAGTGAAGGCTCGAAGTAAGTTTTAAATTTTTTTAAAAAAAAGTTTGAAAAAAAAAGGAAATTCGAAATTTAAAAAAAAAGAAGTTCGAAACAAAAAAAAAGGATTCGAAAAAAATTAAAAAAATTCGAAATTAAAAAAAAAATTGTGTTTCGATTGAATTGCTATCAATCTCTTCATCTACATTTTCTATTCCTCTTCGACCTACTTGAACCACCGATTCCTTCTTCTTTCTTTAGCCTACCTACACCCACATCTTACATCCTTTGAACCCATTTTTTTGAAGCCGACCCCTAAGCCTAATAAGCCTTGGCAAATTCGACTAACGAAACTATGAGAAGTTCGAGAGGTAAAAGGCACGAGTGTGTGAGACTATTCGAGGGGAGGTAAAAGCCCAATTGAGAGTGTTAAACACGAGCGGAGTGTCAATAACTTCTTTTCTTTTCGAGTGTACCGTGAGGATTTGTAGTGAGGTACTATAGTCCGCGCTATGTCTCTAGAACCTGAGCAAAACGTAAACGAGCCACCAGGAAGGCAACCCGTTCGACATGTTCCCGATCTGCCAATGCAAGCCTTGTTGCGGGAGATGGAACGGTTACTCAATCGTAGGCTCAACCCTCGGAAGACCGACTATACCAAGTGGAAGCCCGAAGACAACGAGAGGTACGTGGGCGACCAAATAGAAGACGTGAACAGCCGCAAGACGGTGAAGATTATTTCAATGATGCTTTCGATGGCGAGATTGAATCTATTGCAAGTATTGAAGGCGAGGACCCCAAATCGAGGCAATAGAGATCGAGACCGAGTGGATGATGACTTGAAGAACATAAAGTTGTCTATTCCACCATTTCAAGGAGATCCGATCCGAAGTGTACCTTGAATGGGAAAAGAAGATTGAATTGGTCTTTGAATGTCACAACTATTCGAATAAAAAAGTTAAATTGGCGCCATCGAATTCACCGATTATGCCATGATATGGTGGGACCAAATAATCACCAATCGAAGGAGAAATGGAGAACAACCCATCAGACGTGGGCGAAATGAAATCTATCATGCGCCCGATTTGTTCCCCAATTTTACCATCGAGAACTATATCAAAACTCCAAAATCTTACTCAGGGATCGAGGAGTGTTGAAGATTACTTCAAAGAGATGGAAGTTGCCATGATTAGAGCAGATGTGCAAGAGGAACGCGAGGCAACCATGACTTGATTTTTGGCTAGTCTCAACCGAGACATAGCTAATATGGTGGAACTCCAGCATTATGTCGAACTTACAGACATGGTGCACATGGCGATTAAGGTGGAGAGGCAGTTGAAGCGTAAGGGTACTGTTCGACACTATCCCCATCCCAACCCTACCAAATGGGGCCAAGGGAGTAGTAAGGCCAATCCATCGACTCGAGCCAAGGAGACCAAGCCATCTACCAAACCAAGTAAGTCTTTCACTGAATCTAACAAAGGCAAGGCAATAGAAAACCCATCCAACCGATCGCGAGACATCAAATGCTTTAAGAGTCTCGGAAGGGGACATATTGCAAGTCAGTGTCCAAACCGAAGTACGATGGTGATGCGTGCCAATGGAAAAATAGAGTCTGAAAAAGACGATGAAGAACGTGAAATTGAAACTACCACAGACGAGGAAGAAGAAATTGAGCATGCCATAGATGGTGAACTCCTCGCAGAAGAGAAGTCTCAACCTTAAAGGAATCGATGATGAGCAACAACGAGAGAACATTTTCCATACTCGATGTCAAATACAAGGTAAAATTTGTAGTGTTATCATCAACGGTGGCAGTTGCACTAATGTTGCTAGTACGTTCATGGTGGAGAAGTTGGGCTTACCGACCACAAAGCATCCGAGCCCATATAAGCTGCACTGGCTTAATGATGGTGGTGAACTAAAGGTAACTAAGCAAGTCCTAATTTCTTTCAACATCAGAAAATATTTGGATGAAATCCTTTGTGATGTTGTACCCATGCACGCGGGTCATTTGTTACTTGGACGTCCCTGGCAGTTTGATCGCAAGGTGATTCACGACGGCTACACCAATAGATACACGTTCAAACACATGGGGAAGACTATCACTCTAGCACCTTTGACCCCGAAACAAGTTCATGAAGATCAAGTGAAATTAAAAGATTCCTTTGAAAAGATGAGAGAAAAAGAGAAAACTGAGAAAACAAAAGAAAAGAAACTTGAAACAAAAAGAGAACGAGCGAAAAAGAAAAATGAAAAAGGAGAGATGAGTGGAAAACAAGAAAAAGAAAAAGAAAATGAGAGAGTGAGTATCTTTTCAAAAGGAAGTGTAATACGAAAGGCTTTGCTGTTGCGACAACCGGTTTTTGTACTTATGTACAAAGAAAATCTTTTTAACACTAATGATCTCCCCCAGAATCTCCCTTCTTCAATTTTGTCTCTTCTGCAGGATTTTAATGATCTATTTTCGGAAGACATCCCTAATGGTTTACCACCACTTCGAGGGATAGAACATCAAATCGATTTCATACCTGGAGCTATTATTCCGAACCGACCTGCTTATCGAACCAACCCCGAAGAAACGAAAGAACTTCAACGGCAAATTGAAGAACTCATGGAAAAAGGCTACATACGAGAAAGCCTTAGTCCCTGTGCTGTGCCGGTCTTGTTGGTTCCAAAGAAGGATGGCACTTGGTGTATGTGCGTCAATTGTCGAGCTGTGAATAAAATCACCATTAAGTATAGGCATCCGATTTCGCGACTTGATGATATGTTAGATGAATTGAGTGGTGCCAAACTGTTCTCAAAAATCGATTTGAAGAGTGGCTATCACCAGATTCGGATGAGGGAAGGCAATGAATGGAAGACTGCCTTCAAAACTAAACATGGTTTGTATGAGTGGCTGGTCATGCCGTTTGGCTTAACCAATGCCCCTAGCACTTTCATGAGACTAATGAACTATGTTTTAAGAGCTTTTATCGGTAAGTTTTGTGTTGTATATTTTGATGACATCTTGGTGTATAGCAAATCATTGGAAGAACATGTAGTCCATCTTTGATCTGTTTTAGAAGTCTTACGTAAGGAAACTCTTTATGCTAACCTTAAGAAATGTTCTTTCTATTCTGATAAAGTTATTTTTCTTGGTTTTGTAGTTAGTGCTCAAGGTCTCGAAGTCGATCAAGAGAAGATCAAGGCTATCCAAGAATGGCCGAGACCTACGAATATAAGCCAAGTAAGGAGTTTCCATGGGCTTGCGAGCTTCTATCGTAGATTTGTGCGAAACTTCAGTACGTTAGCCGCACCTCTTACCAGCATCATCAAGAAGAGTTTAGCCTTTCTCTGGGGAGATGAACAGGAAAACTCTTTTAATGTTATTAAGGATAGACTTACTAGAGCTCCTTTACTAGCATTGCCTGATTTCTCTAAGACTTTTGAGATTGAATGTGATGCATCAGGTGTAGGCATTGGAGCCGTATTGACGCAAGATGGAAGACCTGTTGCATACTTTAGCGAGAAGTTGAACGGGGCATCCCTAAACTATCCTGTGTATGACAAAGAAATGTATGCTTTGATTCGTGCCCTTGAGACTTGGCAACATTATCTTTGGCCAAAAGAATTTGTAATCCATTCAGACCATGAAGCGTTAAAACATATCAAAGGACAAGATAAGTTGAACAAGCGACCGCCAAATGGGTGGAATACCTCGAATCATTCCCATACATCATCAAGTACAAGAAAGGTAAGGATAACATCGTAGCTGATGCACTCTCAAGAAGGTATTCACTTATAACCCATTTAGAATCTAAACTGCTTGGGTTTACTTTCTTAAAAGAATTGTATTCCAGTGATGAAGATTTTGGTGAAATTTTCCATGCGTGTGAGAAAATGGTCATCGATAAGTATTACAGTCCGATGGTTTCCTCTTCAAAGAAGGTAAACTATGTGTGCCCAAAAGCTCTATTCGAGAAGTGTTAGTTAACGAGGCACATAGTGGAGGACTTATGGGACATTTTGGAGTGGGAAAGACCATGGCTACACTCCAAGAACATTTCTATTGGCCGCGAATGAGGAGGGATGTCGGCGAGTGTAGTGTGTGCTTGTGCATATCATGCAAGAAGGCTAAATCGAGGTCCAACCTCATGGCTTGTATTCACCCCTTTCGATTCTCGACGCACCATGGCAAGATATTTCCATGGATTTTGTACTTGGTTTACCCTGAACCAAAACGGGAAAAGATTCAATTTTTGTTGTAGTGGATAGATTTTCAAAAATGTCACATTTTATATCATGCACAAAAACTGACGATGCTGTCCACATTTCTAATCTTTTCTTTAGGGAGGTGGTACGCCTACATGGATTACCGAGAACCATTGTTTCAGATCGCGACACCAAATTCCTAAGTCACTTTTGGCGATCACTTTGGGGAAAGCTTGGAACGAAGCTACTTTTCTCGACAACTAGTCATCCCCAAACCGATGGGCAAACTGAAGTAGTCAATCGGGTGTTATCAACTTTGTTGAGGGGCATCATCCGAAAAAAACTTAAAAACATGGGAGGAATGTTTACCCCATGTGGAGTTTGCATATAATCGATCCGTGCATTCAACGACTAAATTCTCACCATTTGAAGTCATTTACGGGTTTAATCCTCTAAGCGCTTTAGACTTAATGCCTTTACCTAATGATCAACTTGTGCATGCAAATGCTAAAAGAAGGCCGAATATGTGAGGAATTTGCATAAGCAAGTTCGAGATAACATTAAGTCTAAAAGCTGAAGAATATGTTCGAAAGGCAAATAAAGGTAAAAAGCGAGTCATTTTGAACACAGGGATTGGGTTTGGTTTGCATCCGAGAAAGGAACGCTTTCCATTGACGTGAGGTCTAAATTGCTACCGCGAGGAGATGGACCGTTCAAGTTCTCGAGAGAATTAATGAAAACTCCTATCGGCTCGATTTACCTGGTGAGTACAATGTTAGTGCTACCTTTAATGTGGCTGATTTAAGTCCTTTTGATGCAGGTTCTGACTTGAGGACAAGTCATCTTCAAGAGGGGGAGGATGATGCGAGCACGCCCAATGTCAACTCGAGCTCGAGCCATGATCCATTGGTGCTACCTCGTGGCCCCATCACTAGAGCTAGATCTAGGCTATTCAAAGATGCAATTGGAGCTATGATACAGCAAGTGTGGAGCGATAACAAGGCTAACTCACTTGGACGTATGGAAGGCCATCAATGGAGCAGCTTTGCAACATCCTACAAGCTCGATTAGTCCTCGATGAGCTCGGCCCTAGCTCGTGTTGAGCTCGTTTAAGCTCAATGAGCTCAATTGGCCATTCGACCTTGAGCTAAAAACTTGGTGAAATTTTATTTTAAATAAATTTGAGACATTATAAATTTGTTTAAAAGTATTTGCTGTTATTAAATAAGTAGTAATTAAGATGTTTTAATTAGGACATATTTATAGCTATTATAACATGTCTTACTTAGGACAAATTAATTGAGATTCATCATTTAATTTGTCTAGCAATTTAAACTAGCTAGTAATGTGTCCTAAGCTACGCCTAAATTTTTAAAGTGTATTAATAGCTTAGCTTTTAATTTGTTTCACTCAATTTAATGATTTAATGTGTCATTTTAATTCTGGAATTAAATAGTGAATTAAGTGGTGAAATGAATTTAATTTGTTTTGTAGGTGCATGGAGAGGGACTGCACAAGGTGATTCATGGAGCTGCACATTCTTTCATTTAAGGAGCTGACTTGGTTAGCTTAATGGCCTTCTTAGCTGCTGGTTTAGCTCCCCAAAGTGTCCATTCAGCTCACCTAAGTTCATGGAAGGAGGCCAACCACCAGCAGACTTGAGGCGTCACTTGGGGTCATTTAGCTCCTTAAATTTCACACCAATGGTGTTGGTATTTGATGCATTCATCAGCTGAATAGTGGCTATTCAAAGCTGGAATTAATGAGAAAATTAAAGGCATTCCAACCCCTTGACCTAACATTGAAGGGCCATGCAGCTCACTTTTCTTCCTTGAAGATTCAACAGCACCTAGTCAATCTAGAAGCTGCCCATTGCTCTCCCATTCAACCGAACTTGGACTTGGAGCATGAGGAGTCTTTTCTAGATTTTTCTAGCTAGTTCTAGCATTAATTTTGCTTAGCCACTAAGGCTTGAAGGATGACCATTCATTAGCTTCACTAGCTTATAAATACTTGGACATTTTCTTTGTAAAGGACTTTTGCCAAATTTTATATCGATATTATGTTGAATTTGCGAGAGCAATTTCTCCTATTTCGTTCTTAGGATTTGTTGGCTTATCTAGGAGTCTAGTGGATCAACCATCCTTTGTTTCTATCCCGATACCAAGGTTCCTATCGTATGTCGATAGTGGGTCGAGGTCCGTTAAACTTCTAAAATTGAAACCTTTAGAAACGTATAAGTAACCGGGTCGATACCTTTCTCGGTATTGGTTCTTACTTGTTTCCTAAAGTCTTAAATCGAAACCCAAACATTCTTTCATCCTTAAACCAAAGCCCAAACTTTAATTTTTCTTTCTTAAACCGAAACCCGAGCCATCCATTCCTACCTAACTTCGAAACATATCCCAACTACATCTAAATTACCTTCTTCTTCGATTCTCTAGTTCACGATCGAACTCCAAGCATACATCTCGTTTTCTCCTCGAGACCGGGATCGTATCATATTTACTAAATAATTAAATGATTTCAAAAAAAATAACTTAAACTATTTTGACACCTAAACACCTATGGTTTTCACAATAATAATAAGTTTTAAATTTAGTTTTCTTTTAATTTATAATCTTTTTCATAAAGATAACGTTTTAATAAGATACAAACTTATTTAACAATACGACTATTCAACACGATCACTAAATAGATCTATTTTATCTGAAACCATCACATTTTCTTATAAAACAAAGCGAGATGTAATTGAAGTTGTACTCGAGGAACATACCAGATCCGGTCAGGACTTGTGGGCCGGGTTTGGGGTGTTTGATTATTTGAGCTTGAATCAGCTCAATACTTAGTCTTTAATTATGTCTTGTTTAATTAGTTAATGTCATGCATTATTGATCAATATATTTTATTTATGACATGCATTATGTATTCGCATTTAATTAAGTCATGCATTAAGTAACTTATTTGTGTATTTAGTTTGCATTTTAAATTATGCATTTAAGCATCTTAGTTCAATAAATGGTTGCTGGTCATTAATTAAACTCAACTTAGTTTAATTAAATTGAGTTCTTTAATGAATTTAATTTAATAGTTTTTTTCTTTAATTAATCTAGTTACTAGGTTAATTTATTGATGCATGAGTTAAGTTCATTTAATGATGCTTTATTTAATTAAGCTAGTTGCTGGAATAAATGATGTTTAAATGTTAGTTTATTTAATTAAGCTAGTTGCTAGAATAAATGATTTTAAGTGTTAGCTTATTTAATTAAGTTAGTTGCTAATTTGTTTTAAGTTTAATAATTGCATTAATGTGTCGGTTACATGTGTTAATTGCAGGTGACTTTTCAACTCACATCCATTATTTCAAAAGGCTGTTATGAATTCAATAGGATGGCTTTTCAAGTGAATTCGGTTACACAAGAGGGGGGCTGATATAAAGGGGCTTAATACATCATTAAGAAGTTGTTTTTATATTAAAGAAGAGCATTATTCTTCTTCAATTTTGGTAGCCTCTTTGTTTTCTACATTCATAACCGATTACTTTATGAGTAATCACTTCATGCAATCAATACTCCATCAAAGATGCTGGTGACTTTTCAGTTGGACATGGAGACTTCAAAAAGGCTTTGAAAGCAATTAATCACATCATTCAATTCTCCATCAAAGATGCTGGTGACTTTTCGGTTGCTCATGGAGACTTCAAAAGGTTTTCAAAGAAACTTAATTAAAGAAATTACTCACATTGAAGGATGGAGTCAGGTGACTTTTCAATTGGTCATGGAGACTTCAAAGGACTTTGACAGCCACTTAATTGAAGAAATTATTCACATTGAAGATGGAGTTATTTGGGCTAGAATTTCAAAAGTTGAGACTTTTCATTTGAGCTCATTATTAGCTTAATTAGAAGTGACCATTCAGCTAGCTTCTATGACATTATAAATACATGTAATCTACCTATTGATGAAAAAAACTTATGGAATTTGTTAATGTTATGCTGCTCAATTTGTGAGATTATTTTCTCTCATATTTCGTTGAAGACTCGTTGGCTTATCTAGTTTTTAGTGGTGTCAATCCGTTTTCTTCTATCCAAACTTATCACTATTATATAGTGTGGCATTCACCTTTATACCAAGGTTCCTACTTTTCTAAGTAGTGGGTCAAGGTTTCTCTACTCCCATTTTCCACCTTAAACAAATATAGAACCCGGGGTGACACTTTCCTAGTGTTGAATCGATTCTTTGTTTAAGTTCTTCTATCCCTCTCCATCAAATATCTTTTATCATTTAACCAAAATATCACCTAACATTTATCATTTGTTCTCATTTGTTAAACAGAACCTATCTCCATCTCCTATCCAAATCTTAACCTTTTTTTATAAGCTGCCGCAACTTTAACCTTATTTCACCCTTTTCTCGACAACTTTTCAATTACTCCTCATAGACGATGGAGCAACTCAAATACGTTTCGACTCATCCCGAGACGGATCATATCATTTGGTATCACAGCTACAAAAACAAGGAGCATCGACATTCGTATTCACTTCCGGAATTAGGTTCTAAAAAAAATTCAAAAAAAATTCAAAAAAAATCAAGTTGTAATCTCAAAGTTCTTGCGTTATTTTCGTGCAAAAAAAAATTTGTGAAAAAAAATTTGTAAAAAAAAGTATGAAAGATTGTGTTATATTGTTGATCTCTTTTTGTATTCCCGATCAGGTTCGTTTAGTTTTCTATCATTCTCTTCTTACCCCAACGCCACACCTTAAAACGACTTTAAATTTTCTTTCAGCCATCCCTTAACCCCCTCATATTTTTATCCTTTGTTAAACTATTTGCAACTGACCTCTAAGCCTACGATAAGGCCTTGGAGAGTCCGACTACGAAATTGTGAGAGAAAGTTTGAGAGGTAAAAGGCACGAGCGAGTGAGATCATTCGAGTGGAGGTAAAAGCCAAACCAGTGTAAACATGAGCGAGAGTGACACTTTTTCCTACTTCTTTCTGAGTGAAGTCGTGAGGTTTGTGAAATCATGTCTCGCGAAGAGTTCACCGAATCGGAGTTCCAATATTTGGTGCAAGAAATGCGAAGCATGGTGAATTTGAAATTCGATAAATTACACGAGAGATTAAATTGTGTGGAACAAAGAGACCCCTCTAAATGAGTTTCTTCAAGTCAAAAAATGGAGCCGAGAACCCTACGAAGATATACCCCTGATTACTACTTGAAGAAGAAGACGCATCATGATTGCTTTTCGCCATCGATTTCGAGACAAAAAGACCCATGTTATGAATCCTATTCGAAAAGAGGGTCTGATCGAGAGTTTTTTTATCAAGGAATCCAAGACGAAAAGAGACCAATCTTGATTTTGAATCCTTTCGAGTTGACTTTCGAGATGATAGATATACTTCTTCAAGAACTTCAAAGAAAACATCCATGGAGTATTCTTCTCGAAGAAATGTTTGTGAACCAAATGTAAATAATTTTCCTTCTTTGGAAATCTTTGTTATCATGATTCTTTGTAACATCATGTTGTAGAAAAGAAACAATGAAAAGAAAAGAAAAATAAGACAAGGAAAAAGAAATAAAAAGAGAAGAGAGGCAAGAGGCAAGTAAGAGAGAAAATGAGTGAATTTTGAGAGAGCTCAAAAAAGTCATTGAAAAAGCTATGAAAAAGAAAAAGAATTTGATACAAAAAAGAAGTTGAAAAAGAAAGCGTGAAAAAAGTGAGAGAACTTGAAGAAAAAGAGATTGAAGAGAAAGAAATTGAAGTAAAAAAAATCGAGTTGGAAAAATAAGTGAAAGAAGAGAACGAGCAAGACGAAGTGAGGAGTGATTCAACTAACCCCCTTGAATGTTTTTCTTGTTCTATCCCTATTTTTCAGGTTTTCAAAAGGCCGAGAAATAACTCTCAACTTCAATACTTTCCCCATGAAAGACACTTTCGAATGATCAACAAAGATAAGGCTAAAGTCAAGAACAAATCGTGCGAGTTCAAAGGTAAGTTAGGTAAGGATTCCTTCACCCCCTGCATTTCCATTATCTTCCTTGAATGTCTGTATACCCCTTGATGACTTTACCTTTGTAAAAGCTTTGAGCCAAGGAATGGTTAATTATCCTTCTTCGAATATTGTTGAAGTTTCAAACGGTGGTGAGATGAGTTTTTCTAACTCTAAACTTTACGTTAACCAACTCGAAGATAAGGTAGTGCTCAATCGAAACTTGATCTTGCATGGCAATGAGATTTCATGTAAGAATCCCAATCTGATCGACTGTGATAGTTATATGAATAATTTGTTCCCTTTTATGAAATCATCAAGTTTTTGCAAATCCATTTTAAAGTTTGAAAAGAGTTTTGATTGCTCGATATTGTGTATGCAAAAATCTTTATGGATTGACATGTTTAACTTGACGAGACCATTACTAGACTTTGGCATGATTAATCAAAATTATGTTTTCAAACCGGGAATTTGTTTAAATTCATCTTGTTGGAAAATCAAGCAACGTCAATTATGTGTGAAAAATTTTCATCATTTTGATTTGTGGATTTTGAATAAGGTAACGGAAATTGTTCAATTTGTTTTCAATTTACATTCATTCCTTAAACAATTACTTTGGTTGTCCATAAAGTTTACGATTCGTTTGGAAAAGGTTAATTCACCCGCAAAACTACAACTACACTACAACCCTGAGGAGAGAAGGTTTGTATTGTTCAAGCAAAGTAAGAATGATCTTTATTTTTCTACTGCTAAAGTTAAGTTTTCTAAAATTGTTGATACATTTTTGTTCTCTTCGGATGATGATAAGCTTTGCATTAATGAATTGATTTTTGTAAAACATTTAGGTCGTGATATGTTTAAATGTTCTATTCTGCCTGTTTATGATCTATCTGTCTTGATGGTTGACAAAAAGATTCTTGTGTTCGATAATTTTTATAATTCATGTGTGAGAGAGAATATATCGTACAATGCAAGATCTGATTGTTCAATTTCATGAGCCATGTGAATTTTCTCAACTACCTATTTGTGATGCTTATGTTTATCATTTGATTCATTATTTGAATGATAATCTTGACTTGTGGAATCCATTCAAATCGTATGCATGCTTTGAAGCCTACTTAATCTTATTTCAAAAATTTGACAAGGCATTATTTCTTTTATATGATAATTTGATTTTGTTTAATTGCATGCGATTTACTTGTTTGGTGCTGCTCACATTTGAATTGCAAGTGTGTTTGAAACATCTCTTGCTAATTCATGGTTATCCTTTTCAGGTGACCCGATTAATATCCACCCCATTTGACTGAGGAAAAATCGAGCAAAGGGAATTCTGTTCAAAAAACCAACGATTCGACTTGAGGACAAATCGCCTTAAAGAGTGGGGGAATGATGCGAGCACGCCCCACGAACTTCATCAGACAAGTATCCCGAGTCGAGCATTGCACTGCTGGTAAGCTGATCCCAGCTCGTTTCCAGCTCCACGAGCTCCATCTAGTTCAAATTCAGCTTACTTGAGCTTGAATCAGCTCAATACTTAGTCTTTAATTATGTCTTGTTAATGTCATGCATTATTGATCAACATATTTTATTTATGACATGCATTATGTGTTCTGCATTTAATTAAGTCATGCATTAAGTAACTCATTTGTGTATTTAGTTTGCATTTTAAATCATGCATTTAAGCATCTTAGTTCAATAAATGGTTGCTGGTCATTAATTAAACTCAACTTAGTTTAATTAAATTGAGTTCTTTTAATGAATTTAATTTAATAGTTTGTTTCTTTAATTAATCTAGTTACTAGGTTAATTTATTGATGCAAAGTTAAGTTCATTTAATGATCCTTTATTTAATTAAGCTAGTTGTTGGAATAAATGATGTTTAAATGTTAGTTTATTTAATTAAGCTAGTTGCTAGAATAAATGATTTTAAGTGTTAGCTTATTTAATTAAGTTAGTTGCTAATTTGTTTTAAGTTTAATAATTGCATTAATGTGTGGTTACATGTGTTAATTGCGGTGACTTTTCAACTCACATCTATTATTTCAAAAGGTCATATGAATTCAATAGGATGGCTTTTCAAGTGAATTCGGTTACACAAGAGGGGGCTGATATAAAGGGGCTTAATACATCATTAAGAAGTTGTTTTATATTAAAGAAGAGCATTATTCTTTTTAATTTCGACCTCTTTGTTTTCTACATTCATAACCGATTGCTTTATGAGTAATCACTTCATGCAATCAATTCTCCATCAAAGATGCTGGTGACTTTTCAGTTGGACATGGAGACTTCAAAAGACTTTGAAAGCAATTAATCACATCATTCAATTCTCCAACAAAGATTCTGGTGGCTTTTCGGTTGCTCATGGAGACTTCAAAAGGTTTTCAAAGAAACTTAATTAAAGAAATTACTCACATTGAAGGATGGAGTTAGGTGACTTTTCAATTGGTCATGGAGACTTCAAAGGACTTTGACAGCCACTTAATTGAATAAATTATTCACATTCAAGATGGAGTTATTTGGGCTAAAATTTCAAAAGTTGAGACTTTTCATTTGAGCTCATTATTAGCTTAATTAGAAGTGACCATTCAGCTATCTTCTATGACACTATAAATACATGTAATCTACCTATTGATGAAAAAAACTTATGGAATTTGTTAATGTTATGCTGCTCAATTTGTGAGATTATTTTCTCTCATATTTCGTTGAAGACTCGTTGGCTTATCTAGTTTTAGTGGCGTCAACCCATTTTCTTCTATCCGAACTTATCACTATTATATAGTGTGGTGTTCACCTTTATACCAAGGTTCCTACTTTTCTAAGTAGTGAGTCGAGGTTTCTCTACTCCCATTTTCCACCTTAAACAAATATAGAACCCGAGGTGACACTTTCCTAGTGTTGAATCGATTCTTTATTTAAGTTCTTCTATCCCTCTCCATCAAATATCTCTTATCATTTAACCAAAATATCACCTAACATTTATCCTTTGTTCTCGTTTGTTAAACCAAACCTATCTCCACCTCCTATCCAAATCTTAACCTTTTTGATAAGCTTCTACAACTTTAATCTTATTTCACCCTTTTCCCGACAACTTTTCAATTTACTCCTCGTAGACGATCGGGCAACTCAAATATGTTTCGACTCATCTTGAGACGGATTGTATCATAACCTCGAAGGAATGTTCTCAGAGGTGGAGTTCCCGACTTGCAAATACAAGCCATAATATGGGAAATCACACTATTGTTCCAGCCTCAATTTGATTCCATCAACGAAAGATTGGATGAAAGGGATGAACGGAGTCAACGAGCAAATACCCCTCCTATTCCGAGAAGGGAGCGAGTGCAGCCTTGGTGACATGACAATGATTTGTACGAGCCAAGTGATGTAGAAAGCGATCAAGCATCTCAGCAAAGTGAACGAAGAAGAGGCCAACAAGTACATGGTCGTAGGGATCGAGAGTGGGCCGATGATGATTTGAATAATATTAAAATAGCGATTCCTACCTTCCAAGTGTGATCTGATCCGAAAGCCTATCTTGAGTGGGAGAAGAAGGTGGAGCTAGTCTTGAGTATCATAATTACTCGAAAAGTAAAAGGTAAAGCTTGTCGCCATTGAGTTCTCGACACGCCATCATATGGTGGGATCAGTTAACGACAAGCCAAAGACAAAGCGGAGAACGTCCGGTATCAACATGGACTAAAATAAAGGCACTAATGCGGAAAAGATTCATTCCAACTTATTATCATCGCGAGTTGCATCAAAAGTTACAAAGTCTAACTCAAGGCCATCATAGTGTGGAAGATTATTACAAGGAGATGGAAGTGGCCATGATCCAAGCTAATGTGGAGGAAGATCGAGAAGCCACCATGGCATGATTTCTCGCCAGCCTCAACCATGATATCGCAAATATTGTGGAACTACACTACTATGTCGAGGTCATTGACATGGTTCATATGGCCGTAATGGTCGAGAAGCAACTTAAATGAAAAGGTATGTCTCAAACAATCCCTAATATCTCTTCAACATCTAAATGGGGACAAGGGACCAACAAACGAGACATGCCAAATCGAGCCAAAGAAGCAGGTGGCGCACCTAAGTTTAACAAGCCGAGTGGCGAAACAAGTAAAGACAGATGGAAGCTATCCCAAATCAGACCCGTGACATCAAGTGTTTCAAATGCTTGGGATGAGGCCACATTGCAAGTCAATGCCCGAATCAGAGCATGATGTTTGTTCGGGATGATGGTGAGATCAAATTCAAAAATGAGACGAAGGACAACGCCAATGAAACTTCTAATGATGAGGAGGAGATAGAGGAAGCTGAAAATGAAGAGATCTTAATGGTGAAGAGGAGCCTTAGCTTGCAAGGCGTCAAAAATGAACAACAATGCAAAAATATCTTCCATACGTGTTGCCAAATGCAAGGGAAGATCTGTTGCGTCATTATCAATGGAGGGAGTTTTACTAACTTGTCCAGCACCATGATAGTGGAAAACCTCAGCTTGGCAACCACCAAACATCCCCACCCGTACAAGTTGCAATGGCTTAATGACGGGGAAGAATTAAAGGTCATAAAGCAAGTTTTGGTGTCCTTTGCGATAGGAAAGTATCAAGATGAAGTCTTGTGTGACGTGGTACTGATGCATGCGGGGCATCTCCTTCTTGGATGGCCTTGGCAATACGATAAGCGAGTAATTCACGATGGCTACTCCAATTGGTACACCTTCAAGCATTTGGGCCAAACTATGACATTAGCTCTGCTAACGCACAAAAAAGTTCATGAAGACCAATTGAAGTTGAAAACGTCCATTGAAAAATCATAAGAGAGTGAGCAAAAAATGAAAAAGAAAAAGAAAAAAAAGAATTTAGAAAAAAAAGAAAGGCAAAAAAATGAGTGATAAAAAAAGAGAGTTCGAACAAAAAGAGAAAGAAAAAGAAACAAAAGATGAGTGTGAAAAAAGAAATTTTTATATAAAAGAGAGGGATGTCTGAAAATCTATGTTGTTGAAACAACCTCTGTTGGTACTTATGTACAAGGAAAGTGATATAGTCCGCCTCAAAAAGAGTCAAAATGTATGGGAGTTACCCAATCGTTTACGAGGAGTAGATCAAGCCTTCAGGAATTAATAGTAAAAATATAGATGAAAGATAAGTTAAGGTTGCGGAAGCTATAAAAGGAATGAAAATTGGGTAAGTTAAGGAAATGGATTTGTGATAAAAATGGATAGCTAATAAATGGGTAGGTTCGTTCAGGATGGTAGTGAAGAAGATGGTAAATAGGATAGTTGGTGGAAATGGCAAAAGGAACTTGAATGAAGAAATGATTCAACACAAGTTAGAGTCACCCCAATTTTTATATGGTTCTAGGTGGAAACATGGAAATCGATATGGACCAAAGACCCGTTATCTAAAAAGATAAGAACCGTTGGTATAATGGAGTGGAAGAGAAATGACTGATGCCACAAGCAAGCTTGATAAGTCGGAATCAAAACTCATACAAAAACGAAGAGGAGATAACTCACTCAAATGAACAAAGTTCATATAATTTTAATTCAAAGATTAACCAACCTTACAAAATGAAAAATAATAAGTATTTATAGGCTACTAAAGTTCTAGATGAATGGTCATCTAAATAGCTTAATAACTAAGTAAGATTCAACTAGAAAAGCCTTGAAAATTCTAGAATGTTGCCCCTTGGTGTACTTAAGAGATTCAGCTCAATGAATGTAAGATAGATAGCCTTCATGAATCTCGAAATAATGAATGTACTTTCTTGATGTATGGACTACATTCAGAGGAAAGATCTTGTATGTGCCTTGGTTGGCCAAACATTGGGATGGGAAAGCTTGAAGAACATTAAGTTCAGCCTTGGAAAGGGAATAGCCATGCAAGTGTCTTAAATACTATTCTCTTTTTTTGTGATTCACGAAGCAAGGCTTGGGAATAAGGAAAAGGTGGCAATTTAATTCGGCCTTAGCTCCCTTTGTTGCTATCCGTGTCCCTTGAAATCTGAATAGTTATGCCATATTCATTGTTGCATTTGGGACGTGAATGGCCTCTTAGGGCAGTACAATTATCAGCTCCCCTGATATCTTTGAAGGAAGTATGAATAAAAGCAATCAAACATTCTTTATTGCATGTTGAAAAGGCACCTTGGGGACGCCAACAATTAGCCCCCTTGGTTCATGAAATAGCACCTTAAATGCATGCTTAAATGTGTCTTTTACTTGCACGAAGCAAATAAACCCAACAACCATTGAATTCGGCTCTTTAATGTGGTTCTTTATCATTCACGAAAAAGCACCTTGGAAGCTAAAACGTCCAGCCCTCTTTATTACCGTCCAAGGCTTGTAAGGGATGATGCTTAGGTAAACTCAAACACGCCTAGGAGATAGGAAGCAGCACATTAATGTCATTTGGGATTTGAAACCAGCAGCTAAAGGTATCCCACGCATGTACCAACATTGTAACACCCCAAACCAGGCCCAAACACTACAACCAGGTCTGGTATGTCACTAGGAAAATTTTTGTAAAACCAATTGTGTCGACAGAAAGCCCAAATGAGAATTATATAAATGTGCCTTAATAATTAAAAGCCCAAAACTGATTTACATGTCTTTGAAAGAAATTAAAATAAGAATAATTAATAAAGGCCCATAATAAAACTAAAATGTAAACTAATGGCCCATGGCCTTATTACAACGTAGTTTAAATTCATAACACAGAATACTAAAAAAAACTAATAAAGGAAAACTTTTCGCCGGATCCACATGTGCTTTTGCATGGCCACCTTACGCTCCACTCTGACCCAGTCCGATGCACTAATTGTCACCTGAAAGGTTAGTTTAATTGGGTGAGTCGCGAGACTCAGTGTGCAACCCTCATGCACCACTAGATTTGGGCCTCATAAAATATTATAATAATTTCATTTACATGGAAACAAATAATATGCAAAGCCTAACCCATATGCCTAGGTTTCCATCCGCTACACGCCCCTGTACCAACCAATTACACCATTGGGGATTTCTACAACCAACCCACACCGCTACACGCCAAGATGGCAGTCATGCTACTCATCAACATATATTGGCCGAAACCCTTATAACAGATCATGGCATTAGCCGCTACAGTAAATCACGGTAAAACTGCTACACATATAGATATACATTTACTTCCTCCTTTCATCACCCAACCCATGCCAACATGTACAATAATTTAAAAACAGGTACAACAATTTACTTGTAACATATAATCAGATTATTTACTAACCTGAGGGTCCGCTGTTTAAATCTGAGATTTTAGCTTTTAATGTAACATATAAAACTTATGAACATATATATATATAATTAATCAGATCTAGACGGTGGGGAAGTATTACACACCTGATTCACGTACTAAGGCTTTCGCTATATCTACGCTACTATCACTCGAGACTACCACTATTGGCCCACGATCTGACTTCGATTTTGGCCCACACTCCGATGGCCAATCTCGCACTATCGAAACAGATCGCTTCTTGTATTTAAGTAACGGTTTTACAGATCCAACCTCTACTGCTTGACTGTTAGTTGAGTCTATAACAATCCCTTAATCACTAAACCAAATAAACGATGAGATCTAACTCATGAATTAAATATAACCCTTAAAATGAGCACTTACCTAGTTAGTCAAATCCTGAATGTCCTTGAAAAATCGTCACCACCAACCTACCTTCGGCTTTTCCACCAAATCGACACTTTCAAATAAAACAAGACAAGATTCGGCTTCTAGGATAGAGAGAGTGAAATTGACAAGCCTTTGGAATAAATTATTTGGTTTAGGACTTGACAGAAAAAATAAAGAAAATGCAAAGAAACAAAATCACTCAAACTCACCAGATTAGAGAGGAGTATGGTGCACCTTCGGAAGCAGAGATCTCACTTGTAGATTCGGCTATGGGAGAGGAAAATAAATACTAGGGTATTGGCTTTGAGAAGAAAAGAGGGAAAATAAAGCGTGGCCGGAGAGTTGCAAAGAAAAGAATTTGAGAGAATAGGAGAAGGAATTTCACTAGGTGAGGAAGAAGAAAAAAATAAAAGAATGGATGATCAATTGGCTTAAATAGAATTCAAGGTGCACCCCTTTCCCGAGTTAGATTTTCGGCCAACTATGCAAACACCTAATAGCTCAAATTCCTATCCCTTATCATGATCTGCTGACTCATTTAATAGAGTCTCAACTAGATCCAACTCCTCATCCTCTTAATTATTAGCTTTTATCACTTAAATAAAAAGAAATAAAGCTCCTAAATGCTAACAAGTGTGCCGTCCACTTCCCTTCCTTGATATGACGAAATTTTGCCCCCAAATATTGGGCCTCAAGTGGCCACACATGGTCCAATAACCTCCCTAAGTGGCGCCACCCTAGTGCCCACTCAAAGCACTCCAAATTTTTGGGCCACAAGCCCAGCTTGCTACCAAACATAACTATTTAAATTTAATTACTACTAACACTATTTTTAATCATTCTAACCCAAGTTTTAAAGCCCAAAATATCACTTAAACTTCTCAAAACATTAATTTAAACTCTAATCCATATATTTAATCAAGGTCTCAGCCTGAGCCTTAAATTCTTGAACTAACATGTTAAACCAACATATAAATGCACAGGCCCACATTTAGGATGTTACAAACATAACTTTAATGCTAATTTAGCGGAGGGGGAAAGGCACATTGGGAGCTTAAACGTCAGCCTTTAAGGTCCCATGCATGCTCCCATGCTTCTTTAAATGAAGCTGCCGACCATGCTTTAAATGATGTTCCGAAAAGCATTCGCACATAAAGAACTTCGGCAACTAATTTTTCATCAGAAAAACACCACATTTAAACATGTTTTAAGCTAAGGAACATGAATTTAATGAAAGATTTAAGTTGTCTAAAATTTGGCTGAACAATAGGACACCATTAAATGCATATTTCGGCTAAATAAAGGAAGTAGCAGCCAACTATTAAATTGGTCCTAATCTAGACATATTAAAGTTGACTATTAATTATGCACTAATTAAGACTTATTTAAGCTTAAACAAATAAATCCAAACACTAAAATAATTATTTAGACTTATTTAATTTGCTGTAGGAAAATAATTAAAAGATGCAATTTATTTAAAATATTAAATTAACGAATCAGCTCAAAGAGCTGGGCGAGCTCAAGTGAGCTTAAATCGAGCTAGAATGAGCTAATCTGGCTCAATTTGAAAGTGCATGAAGATGCACATGAGCTCCATTGCACTTCGAGCTTTGAATTTCGTGGGTGCCCCGGGCGTGCCCGTATCATCCCTCCCCTCTTCAAGACAATTTGTTCTTGAATAGACCTGTTGGTTGTCTTGAACAAAATTTCTTTTGCTCGACTTCCCTCGATCAAACAAGACTGATGATAATCACGATACCTGGACATGATAAACATGAATTAGCAAGATCGTTTGCAATCCAAATATGTACAACACAGTATAAATAAACTGCACACAAACAGCCATAGTCACATTATCATATAAAAG
Organism: Gossypium rotundifolium; assembly: GCA_025506655.1. NCBI lineage: Eukaryota > Viridiplantae > Streptophyta > Magnoliopsida > Malvales > Malvaceae > Gossypium > Gossypium rotundifolium. Next base: position 79,506,536 of record CP106732.1, on the reverse strand, counting down.
AAACAAAGCCTTATCAAATGTTTGCAACAAAAGTGAATATGCTTCATGGCATGCATACGATGTAATGGAATTACACAAATCAAAATCATCATGCGAGTAGTACATCAAGTGATAAATATAGTCATCACAAGCAAATAATGAAGAAATCACATATGGCACTCGTAATTGATCATTCAAACCTTGGTTTGTAATCCATATGATTCATAACAAGTATCGAACACAAAATACTTTTTATCAATGAACAAAATAGATAGATCATTAATAGGTCTATCAGGATTCGAGGAGAATGAAAATGTTTCAAACTCTTCAAGTGACTTACCTTTAGTTGCAAAAAGACAGAAACAATTCTTACCTTACTTGTCTTCACAAGCTGAAACTCGAAGATCAAATTTACCTTGCTCGATCAAAACGAACCTTCTCTCTTCGGGCATGTAATGTAGTAGATGCTTTACTCGTGACTCAACCTTTTTCAAACAAAATGGGAACTCCATGTACACGAATTCCATGTACAACCACATAATTTGTTTAAGGAACGAATAGAAGTCGAAAACAAAGTTGACAAAATTCATTACCTTATTGAAAAACCTTGTATCAAAAAGATAGAAATCTTTCAAACTTACCAGATGATACTTGAGTTTTCCACAAAACAAATTGAAACATATGCCCTATTTAAAGACATGAGTTTGCTTATTTAAGTCAAGATGGGCCAACGATTTCGAAAAATTAAACATGTTAGACCAATAAGAATTATGAATATTTAAAATCGAACGATCAAAATTCTTAACCTGTTTTAAAACCGATTTACAAAAACTCAAAGATTTCATATTAGACAATGAACAAATCTCGTAATATCCACAATCAAACAAATTGGGATTAAAAGAAAAATCATCGTCATACTTACTTAAGTTTTGCTAAACATATGTAACTCCATCGTCATACTTTGCATCGCAATGATTATTAGTAGACGAACTCATCTTACCATCACTTAAAACATTGAAAATGAACGAACGATGGCAATCAACGGTATTATCCACATAATCACAAGCATTAGAAAAATTTGGTGGAGATTAAATTTCATACGACTTACCTTCCTTACCTTTTTCAATCAAATGAAAATGCCTTTCTTTGGGAAGGTACTGAAGTTGGAGATCATCGTATGCGATCGTTGGGCAATTGAAATGAAGAAGCAGAAGAAGAACAAAAGTCCAAAGTGTTAACTGAAAAGCCACTCTCTTTTAGTTCATCTTGTTCTCGTTTCTTTTCCATCTCTTTCTCTTTTCTTTTCTCTCTTTTCTATCTCAATTTCTTTCTCAATCTCAATTTCAATTTTCTTTCTTCACTTTCTTTTCTCTCATAATCTCAAATTCTTTTCTTCTTTTCTTCACTTTCTTATTTATTTTCTTTTCTCTCATTTTCATTTTCTTTTTCTCGATTTCTTTTTCAATTTGATTACAATAAGAGATTGATTCAGAAGAATAAAAAATACAAGGATTTCTCTCAAAGAAAGAAGTCATCTTCTCATAGAAATCATTTGCTATCCTTTGTGAAAGATTCTTTGATCGTGACTTCTTTGAATCATACATCAAATAACTTGTACTTTCTCGTTCGTCACCTTGAAGAAAATTGAGCTCATGACTTTCTTCTATTCATCTTGATGGCCTCGTTGAGTAGGACTCTCGATAATAGTCACTTCTTGAATAATCATCGGGGATGGACCTTCGAGAAGGATACCTCATGGATGTTTTCTTGGAAGTTTTTGAACAGGTATCTTGATTAACTTGCACGTCTTCTTGGAGGGAGTAAGAATCATAGCCAACTTCTCATCTCAGAATTGATGGTGAAAAGGAATCATGTCAGGACTTCTTTAAGTAATATTCGGGGGAATATTTTCGTGGGGTTCTTGTTTCCAATTTTTGACTTGAAGAATCTCGTTTGTAAAGGGCTCCTTTTTCCACACGATCTAATCTTTCGTGCAACTTGTTGAATTTGGATTTATGACTTTTCACATCCCGTTCAACAAGTATTGATAATCAGATTCTGACAATGCTTCTTGATTCATTTTTATTTTCTGCAAAGAAAGATCGTTAAAAGAATAAAACCTAAAAGTAAAATCTCACCACAAAAACTCACACGTCACTCACAAAGAAAAATCACTCACACTCGTGTTTTCACTCGTATAAAGGCTTTTTCTTTGATGAATTCTCTCGTGCCTTTTACCGCTTTTTCTCGTCTCATAATTTTGTATTTCATTTCGATAGACTCATCGCAGCTTGAGGGTTGGCTTCAAAGTAGGTGACAAGGGAAAATGTTAGATATTCGGGTAGGCTAATCAAATAAGAAGGTAAATGGAGTGAAGTGAAAAGGGGAAATACCAAATGATGGTGGTAAAAAAAATTTGATGGTCGGGGTAGGAAGATGAGGAGGTGGTAATGAGAGTTTTGAGATCGAAATCGAAGAGATGAAAATCAAAGCAAAACTTCAAAATTTCCACAACTTTTTTCACCACTTTTTTTTAACTTGTATTTTTTCCTTTTTTCAAATTTTGTACTTTCTTTTTTTTCAATTACATTATAATGTATTACGAGAAACAAAATTATAATTCAATTTTTTGAATTTTTAATTTTTTGAATTTTTCTTCACTTGACGTACTTGACTTCACGACGTCATCAAAAAATCCTCATTTGGTAGCTCTGATACCAGATGATACAATCCACCTCAGGAAGAGTCAAAATGTATGCGAGTTGCCCAATCATCTAAGAGGAGTAGATCAAGCCTTCAGGAATTAATAGTAAAAATATAGATGAAAGATAAGTTAAGGCTGCGGAAGCTATAAAAGGAATAAAAATTGAGTAAGTTAAGAAAACAGATTTGTGATAAAAATGGATAGTTAATAAATGGGTAGGTTCGTTCAGGATGGTAGTGAAGAAGATGGTAAATAGGATAGTTGGTGGAAATGGCAAAAGGAACTTGAACAAAGAAATGATTCAACACAAGTTAGTGTCACCCCAATTTCTATATGGTTCAAGGTGGAAATATGGAAATCGATATAGACCAAAGACCCGTTGATGCGAACCTGGTCGCATCATGGTTCGACTTCATTCGACACCATCAAGAGTGGCCTAAACTTGAGGGGCCCAAGTGCAAGATGAAACATCTCATAGGCCTAATTGGTTATTGGACCAATGTTTTTAAGGACTTTTAATTTAATTAAAAGTTTTACTTAAATTAATAAGTTTGCATATTTTAATTTTAACTTGCACTTTTTGTGTTCTACATTTAATAAAGTAATGCATTATGCAACCTTCATGTTAGTTTCGTATGCATCATAAATAATGACTTGCATTATGAAACTCCCATGATAGTTTAAGTCTTGCATTAAATAATTCATCAGTTTATTTAGTTTGCATTTTAAATACTTGCATTTAAGCATCTTAGTTCAATAAATGGTTGCTGGTCATTAATTCAACTCAACTTAGTTTAATTAATTGAGTTCTTTTAGTGAATAATTGCTTCTTTAATTAATCTAGTTTCTAGGTTAATTTATTGATGCATGAGTTAAGTTCATTTAATGATGTTTTTAATCTAGTTACTAGGATGTTTTAATGAAGCCTGAGTTAAGTTAATTTAATAAGAGGCTTATTAATTAATCTAGTTACTAGGATGTTTTAATGAAGCATGAGTTTAAGTTAATTTAATTACGCTTCCATAAATTAACTAGTTGTTTGCATTAATTGAAGTCTTAACTTTTAGTTCATTTAATAAAGTTAAGTGTTTAATGTGTTTAAGTTAAAGTAGTGTTTAATAAGTGTTTAAATGTGATTAATTTGTTTGTTTAATGTGTTTGAATGTAGGAAACTTTTCAGCTACATTCAAGGGATGTTCTGAAGAGTTAATGTGACTTTTCAAGTGAAAGCAGTTACACACTTAGGGAAGTTTTATTTAACATTAAAGGAGTTGTTATGATCATTGATGGAAGCATTACATCTCCATTAAATTCGACAAGACAACCTATTCATCTTCCATAACCATTTGAGGCTTAAAAGATCACACAAGAGTTACAACTTCTCATTAAGTTCTGGTGACCATTCGGCTACTAAGCATGAAACCAAGCATTCAAATACATTGAAATCAGCTCATTTGGAGTCATCAAATTGCTGTTATTTGGCTGGAGGAATTCAAGAGTTTTTATCTATTGATTAGCCATTTAATTGCATATTAAAGTTGAATTCATTTGTCTCTTCAGCTAACCACATGTAAGCACTATATATACCGGTTATTAGTTTGTAAAGAGGGATATATATATATATTTTGTCTTAGACTTTTGATCATTAATCATATCATATGGACTTTTGTTCATTCGAGTGAGTTATCTCCTCTTCATTTTCGTACGAGTTTCATTTTTGACTTATCAAGCTCGCTTGTGGCGTCAAACGTTTCTCTTCCATTCAATTATACCATTGGTTCTTACTTCGCTAAGTAACGGGTCTTTAGTCCATCATCGACTATCATCTTCCACCTTAAACGTTATAGAAACTGGGGTGACACATACTTGTGTTGAATCGTTTCTGGTTTAAGTTCTTTAATCCATTCCCACCAAAACATCATCTATCTTTTATCCATTTTTCTTTCATCATAAAATCGAGCCTATCCTTCTCCATATCTGAATCATTCCCACACTTAAACACCTCCATTCCTAACTTAACCCATCTTCTAAATATATTCACTTAAGCTTTCGCGAACTCATCCGTATTTCCTTATTATTTCCCGAAAGGCTTATCTCCCCCTCGTAGACAATTGGGCAACTCAAATATGTTTTGACTCATCCTGAGACGGATCGTATCACACGTTATCTAAAAAGATAAGAACCGTTGGTATAATGGAACGGAAGAGGAACGACTGACGCCACAAGTAAGCTTGATAAGTCAAAATCAAAACTCATACAAAAAAGAGGAGATAACTCACTCAAATGAACAAAGTTCATATAATTTTAATTCAAAGATTAACCAACCTTACAAAATGAAAAATAATAAGTATTTATAGGCTACTAAAGAGATAGACGAATGTTCATCGAAATAGCTTAATAACTAAGTAAGATTCAACTAGAAAATCCTTGAAAATTCTAGAATGTTGCCCCTTGGTGTCTTAGCTAGATTCGACCGAACATGGCCCTTGGTGTACTTAAGAGATTCGGCTCAATGAATGTAAGATAGATAGCCTTCATGAATCTCAAAATAATGAATGTACTTTCTTGCTGTATGGACTAGATTCGGCGGAAAGATCTTGTATGTGCCTTGGTTGGTCGAACATTGGCATGAGGAAGCTTAAAGAACATTAAGTTCGACCTTGGAAAGGGAATAGCCATGCAAGCGTCTTAAATGTTGTTCTCTTTTGTGATTCATGAAGTAATTAACGATCTACTAGAACCCATACTGAATCTTTCCTAGTAGGCGATAAGGGTAATCCACTAACAAAGCCCATTGTTATCCTCTCCCATTTCCATAATGGAATTTTCAGAGGTTGTAGCAACCCTGAGGGCAATTGATGTTCTGCCTTCACCTACTGACATGTCAAGCACTTACTCATGAAATCAGTAACCTCTCGTTTCAACCCTGCCACAAATACTGCTCACGGAGGTCTCGGTACATCTTATTTCCCCCGGGGTGCATAGCATATGGGCTACTATGTGCCTCACGTAGAATCATTTGTCTCAATTCCAAATCCCTGGGCATACACATTCTTCCACTGAAACACAATACTCTGTCACTATTCAATCCAAAATCCCCTATCACACCACCTTCCACTTGCTGAAGTAAAGAACCCAACCTTTCATCTAATAACTGTTTTTCCTTAATCTGGTTTACCAACGCAGGCTTCACCTAAAGTTCGGCTAGCAGACTACCATCTTCATACAGGCTGAGATGAGCGAATATCGCTCTCAAGTCTGATATCACCTTACGACTCAGCACATCTGCCACTACGTTAGCCTTTCCGGGATGATACTTGATTGAGAAGTCATAATCTTTCAATAGTTCTATCCACCTCTGCTGTCTTAAGTTCAACTCCTTCTAGATAAGGAGGTACTTCAGACTCTTATGATCCGTATAGATAATCGACTTCTCACCATACAGATAGTGTCTCCAAATCTTTAGAACAAACACCACTGCAGCTAACTCCAAATCATGAGTAGGATAGTTTACCTCATGCGGCCTTAATTGACGAGATGCATAAGCCACCACCTTTCCACCTTGCATCAACACACATTCCAAGCCTGTGTGTGACGCATCACAATAAACAATAAACTCCTTACCAGCCTCAAGTTGAATCAATACTGGTGCTTCTGTCAAAATCTTCTTCAATTTCTCAAAGCTCTCTTGTTACTTGTCTGACCACACAAACGATACTCCCTTACGCAATAGCTTAGTTAGGGGTGCAGCAATCAATGAAAACCCCTCAACGAACCGCCTGTAATAACCAACCAACCCTAGAAAACTCTAAATTTTGGCCACTTCCTTTGGTGGTTTCCAGTCTAACACAGCCTCGACCTTCCGGGGATCAACTCTAATTCCTTTGGCAGACACGACATTCCCCAAAAAGGTCACTTCCCTAAGCCAAAATTCACACTTACTGAATTTGGCATAAAGTTACTTCTCCCTTAAAATCTGCAATATAACTCGTAGATGCGAATCATACTCTTCTTCAGTCTTTGAATACACCAAGATGTCGTCTATAAACACCATTACAAATCGATCTAGATAGGGTTGGAAAACCATGTTCATCATGTCCATAAATGCAGCTGCTGCATTAGTCAACACAAACGGCATCACCAAGAAATCGTAGTGCCCATAACAAGTTTGAAACGTGGTCTTATGAATATCCACCTCCTTGACTTTAAGCTGATGATATCTCAATCTCAAGTCTATCTTTGAGAACACCGAAGCTCCTCGTAACTGATCGAACAGATCATCGATGATCGGTAACGGATACCTATTCTTGATCGTTAACTTATTCAATTACCTATAATCGATACACTTACGCATCGACCCATCCTTCTTCTTAACAAATAAAACTGGAGCTCTCCACGGTGACACGCTTGGTAGAATGAATTCGCGATCCAACAATTCCTGAATTTGAGCTTTAAGCTCCGCTAACTCCTTTGGTGCCATCCTATAAGGAGCAATGGACACCGGAGCCATTCCTGGCAATAGTTAAATGCCAAACTGTACCTCCCGATCCAGAGGCAATCCTGGAAGCTCCTCGGGAAAGACGTTCGAAAACTCTTTCACTGTTCTAACACTTTCAACTGACAACTCTTTGGCATCCAACGCACTAATAACGGCTAAGAATGCTCCACACCCATTTTGTACCAACTTTTTTGCCTTTAAAGCCAAATAATTTCTTCTCTCACCTCTATCATCATCACTTCCTTATCCTCTGAAATTTTTAGTACCATCTATTTTGCAGTACAATCCAAGTTCGCATGGTATTTCACCAACCAGTCCATGCCCAAAATAAGGTCGAACTCATCGAATGGCAGTTCCATCAAATCTGCCAGAAATATTTTCGCCTGAATTTCTAAGGGCACATCCCTAAACAACTTATTTACTATCATCGACTGTCCTAAAGGGCTAATTACAGTTGTTTCTCTAGCAGTAATCTCAGATCTAATGTTCAAATTTCTAGATACAGCACAAGCAACATACGAATGGGTGGATCCAATATCTCTCAAAGTATAATAGGTACAACAGATATGAAGAACGTACCGGTTATTACATTAGGTGCATCACCATCCTCTCGACATCTGACCACATAGACCAACCCTGGCTATCTCGCCTCCACGTTACCCCTATTACCAGTACCTCTACCCTGTGCACCCTAACCTCATCCTATGCCATTACGACCTTGACCTGGCCCACGACCTCTCGGTGGCTACTGAGCGCCTCTAGCTTGATGCGCAACATCATTACGAGCACCTTGAGTTTGAGCAGGCTGTTGAGGGCAATCTCTAAACTAATGATCTTTGGAACCACATCTGTAACAACCATCGGTTCTCCTCCAGCATCCACCCGGGTGAAATTTTCCACAATCCACACATGGTTGTAACTGATTAGTAGTAGCTGGTACTCTCGCTCGAGTTGGCTCCTCATTCTTGGGCCTTTTCTGAAACCCTCTAGTAGAACCTGAGTACCTAGAGTCTCTCTTGTTCCTGCCCCTATCCTTGTCTCAGTTTTGCCTCTCTAAACATTTAACCTCTTCAGCTATCTTGGCTTTCTCCACTAGTGTGGCAAAATTCCTCTCCTTTTGTGGGGCTATCAATACCCGCAACTCATCACGCAACCCATCCTCAAAATGCACACAGCATTTGTAGTTAGTCAGCACTATTCCCCAGGCATACCGACTCAGACGCATAAATTCTACCTCGTATGCTGCCATAGATTTACCTCATTGGACCAAATTCAAGAACTCCTTCCTTCGGGCATCCAGATAGCTAGCTCCAACATATTTTCCTTGAAATGAAGTTTAAACGAGTTCCCAGGTAATGCGATCAACCTGAGTGAGCCACCACTGATACGCCTCGTCTCTCAGCAATGACACAACTCCTTTCAGTTTCTGCTCATCTGTGTAATCTAGGTTGTCCGTAATCCGTTCCACTGCCTCAAGCCAGTATTCCACTAACTTGGGGCTACACCCAAAATACCCCTAAAGACTTCAACCCTATTTGATCTGAGCTGCTCGAATACCGACCCACGAGCTACCGACCCAGTTCTTACCCCAGCGACCCTTTCCAAAACTCACAACATCACTTGGGATAGTGCGTCGTCCTCTCTCATTCGATCGTGTGACCCAGTTTCAGTTGCAGGTGACACAGGTGCGTCCATCTCAGGCATATGTCCCGACGCCTCAGACATAACTCTAGCACCTTGGCCTCTACCATGGCCACGTCCTCTAGCGCTCATATTTTCCAATTTGATTTATCTGATTAAGAGTCTTATGAATCAGTATGCTATTTCAGTGTTTATTAAACGATATTTTATGAAGTATAATAAGTAAAGTTATTTTCGCAAAAACGCATCCTATCGTCTCAATCTCTATAGTTTCAGCTCCTAAGGCTAAAAGTTCTAGAGTATTTCTACAGTCATACCACAATAATCATAATCATAAAATAATAATATTTACTTACTTGACTTGATGTCGGATACCCATGGTGCTATACTTCTTTTAAAACACATTTATAATTTAAAATTCAATCAGCTTTGGAAAAAATTTTTGAACTCAAACCACAGCCGAGTTTTGTAATTGGGCTCTGATACCATAAAATGTAACACCCCAAAACTCGACCCATGTGTTATGATCGGATCTGACATGTCACATGAGAAAAATATGTTAAGTCATTTTTATACATACTAAAAAGGGTTATTTGTTTATAATCGAGAAAATAAGTTTAATTTGAAATATTTGATAAAGTATTACAAACCTCAAAGGTTGATTTGATAAATCGATAATTTGAACTAGAGATCTTATAAACCATGACTTTTGAAAATATTGTTGATAATTCGAGAGAAAATTTTCGAGTTAAAATGTTTGTAAAAGTTATTATGAAATCCTTTTGTTAATCTATTTTAGAAAATCTTTATTTAAGTTTTTAGAAAAATTCTCATTTAAAACAATTCAAACAAAATAAAAGTACGTCAAACATATAGCAAAAAATAAAATACTCCAGAGGCCTTATTACATCATAAAAACCCAAAATAGTAAAGAGAATGAAAATAGAAATTTAAAGTTCAAAATAAAACACCATTTCTAAAATATGGCCTCCACCGAGTCATCCATGGCCCAAGTCCACATCACTGAGCATTACCTGCAAGGGTTAAGAAAACGGGGTGAGTTACTAGAACTCAGTGTATAATCTCCTTACTGTTGTCCACTGGGCCTGAACCCATATTTCAATATATTGGGCCTAAGCCCATTTACATAACAGAATATATATATAAGCAATGTATGCAACCCAACCCATCCATCTAACACACCCGCACCCATTTATAATATTTTATTTTGGCCAAGCCACCGATATCATGTGTAAACATTATAATAAATAGTTTATTGTGGCAATGCCACCAGGCTACACTTTTCTTCAACATTTTTCCAACCTATGCAATATATGAAATTGCAACATTCATAATAAGATGTTCGTATATATAGCAACCATTTATCAAGTAATTTATTATAATGACTTGATGCGAAACACTTGGGGCATCCAACATTTTCAACATGGAAAGCTGGATCGTTGAGACCAAGTGTTGTGGAGCTCGTGTGCATCTTCATGCACTTCCAAATTGAGCCGGATTAGCTCATGCCGCTCAATTCGAGCTCCTTGAGCTCACTTCACTCATCGAGTGATTTCTTTACTTTTGATAAATTGAATTTTAATTTATTTAATTTTCTACAGCTATTTAATGCATCTAAAACATCTTAAATGGGTTGGATTTAATTTGTTTTAGCTCAAAGTAATTTTATCACATTTTATTATATGTTTTTAAGTTGATTAAAACATAAATTTAATGTGCAGATTTTTATGCTTAAATAGGGGCTTAGAATTTAGTATGTGTGCTAAGTGTGTGTTTAATGTGTCCAAAGTGTCTATTGATGTGTCTTGGACGTGATTAATTGCTATTCAATTTATTTGACTTGATTTAATATGCATTCATACCCTTTTATAGGTACAGCCGAATGTACATGAAGCATTAAAGGAGATACATGCACTTAGGTGCAATGAACTTGGCTGAATGCCTCAATGAACCTTGGTGGATACGTGGATGGCTGGAAGCATGCACCATGGCTGCCAATTTTTGGCCATTCAAGGCCACCATTCGGTTGGGAGAAAGCACAAGTACATGGATGAATTTATTGAATGTTTTTAAGCATCAATTAAAATGGGCAGCAACTCATTCATCTTCCAAGGGGCTGTTCGTGCAATGCAAAGGTCAAGGGGATTTAAGGGCTGAATTAAACCACATGAAAGTTGTTCAAAGAAGAGTTTTAATGCTGGAAACTTCTCACCCAAAAGGTGCAACTCATTCCCAAAGTTGGCGAACCTAGACAAGCCTTTTCACTCCTTCTTTGTTCAAATTCGTTCAGCCACTTCCTTCTTCATTAAGAAGATTTTAAAACCTCCCAAATGGCTGAATTTACATATCCAAGAGGGCTACTCACGTTCTCCTTTATTGCTGGACACTTTTCAGCCAAAAGAGACCAAATTAATAGCTCAATTATTGCATGGGACGTACCTAGCTGCTGCATGCCTTTTCAAGTGGCCCAAAGTTCATTTCTTCTTCTAGAAACATGGCTAATGACATTCCCAAAGGCTGCACTTGGACTTGGACGAATTTTGGGACAAATAATCTTCTAGAAACATGTCTATTGGAGTGCCATTGATGCCATATACATCCAAACGAATTTTGCAAGCTTACAAGGCCACATTCAAATTGAATTTTGTCAAGCAAACCAAGGGAATTTCTTTCTAGATTTTTCCAGCAATTTATGGCTGAAAATTAACTTAGTCATTAAGTGTTTTATGACTATTCGGTTAGCTCATATTAGCCTATAAATAGTCGCTAAATTTCATTTGTAAAAGACAATTTTATGAACCTTTATAAAATTTATGAACTTTTGTTCATCGAGTGAGATTATCTCTCTCTACCTTTAAATGCGAGTTTGATCCCGACTTATCAAGCTTGCTTGTGGCGTCAATCGTACTCTTTCCATTTTATTATACCAACGGTTCTTATCTTTATAGATAACGGGTCTTGGTCCGCCATCGAATTTCCATCATCCACCTTAAACACATTAGAAACCGGGGTGACACATCTTTGTGTTGAATCGTTTCTATTTAAGACCTATCTTCCATTTTCCACCATCTATCTTTACCTTTTATTTTTTTTCTTTGTTAAAATCGAACCTATCACCTAAATCGACTCCTTTTCATTTCTTTAAACCTCCATTCCTAACTTATCCATTTCTTAAATATAAATTCAATTCAAAGCTTCCGCATTGCTACCTATTTTCTCATAATTTTACGAAGGTTTGTAACCTCCTCATGACGATCAGCAACTTAAATACATTTCGACTCTCCGAGATAGAATCGTATCATCTGTATCGAGCTATAAAAGCGAGGAATTTTGACTACGAGAAGTAGAAATAGGTTCGTAAGTGAAAAAATTCAAAAAAAATTGTAAGTTGTAATTTTGTTCTTGTATTTCAATAAATTGTATGTGAAGTGAAAAAATTTAAAAAAGAAAAAAATGAAAAATGGAAAAAAATATACAAGTTAAAAAAAAGTGGTAAAAAAAAAGTTGTGGAAAATTTTTGAAGTTTTGCTTTGAACTTCATCTCTTCTATTTCCGATCTCAAGACTTTCATTTCTACCCTCTTCATCTTCTACCTCGACCTCTCAAATTTTTTCTTACCCTTTAGCCTACCGATAACCAAATTTTTCTTTTGTTTAGCCTCCCCTATACCCGACATCAATCCCGTGAAACCCCTTTGAAGCCGACCCTCAAGCCGCGATGAGTCTTCCTAAATGAAGTACAAATTTGTGAGACGAGATAGAGCGGTAAAAGGCACGAGTGAAATCATCAAAGAAAAAGCCATCATACGAGTTAAACACGAGTGTGAGTGATTTTCTTTGCGAGTGACTCGTGAGGATTTTGTGGTAAGGTGTTTTCTCTTTTCTATCTATTTTCTTTTGTATAACGTATTTTATTTTCAGCAATGAACATGTTTCAAGAAGAACTCTCTGCTGATGACTTCCAATTTTTGGTGAACGAAATGGACCGAATGCTCGAGAAAAAGTTAAGTCCAATACAAAGGCGTTTGGACCGAGCGGAGGAAAAATTTTGATGAAAGCACACTACAACGAGTCGAAAAATGGATCGGCAACCATCTCAGAGACCCATCCTTGATGATTATTCAAGAAAAGAATTCCGACATGACTCCCATTCATCATCGACTTCAAGATCAAGAGACTTCTATCAAGATTCGTCTTCATCAAGAAGTTCATTTGATATATATGAGAACATTGCCTCGATCTTAGAGTCAAATCCTTCTATTTTCAGTTCCTATGAAACATCTCCTTGTTGTAATCCAAGTGAAAAAGAGTGTACAAAAGAAAAAGAGAAAGAATTTGAAAAAGAAATCATGAGAGAAAAAGAAATCGAGAAAAAAGAAAATGAAAAAGAACAAGAAGAAAAAAAAGAAAGAAAGAAAAGAAATTGAAATTGAGAAAAACATTGAGAAAGAAAGTGAAAAAGAAAAAGATGTTGAAAAAGAAACGAGAGAAAAGAACGAGCAAGAAAAAGAGAATGACTTTTCAACTAATCATCTTGAAGTTTGTTCTTCTTCTATTTCTTCTTTCCAGGTTCTCAACCAATTTCACGATGACCTTCAACTACAATACCTTCCCAACGAGCGACGCTTTCACATGATTGAAAAAGGTAAAGTTGAATCACGCGAGATTGAAGGTAAGGAAGGTAAGTATTTTGAAGCGATTCAATCTCCATTGAATCTTTCTAAAGATTATGATTATGTGGATGATTTCGTCATTGGCCATCCCTCCGAATAATTGTGATGTTTTAAATGGTGATAAGACGACTTCATTCCATAATGATCATTGTGATATGAAGTATGAAGGTGGAGAGACGCAAATCCAACAAGTGCAAGACGTGTCAAGGTATGATGATGACTTTTCTCTTAATTCTCATTTGTTTGATTGTAGTTTTACGAGAATTGTTCATTGTCCAACGTGGAATCGTTGAGTTTACGTAAATCTATTTTGAAGCACGTCAAGAGCTTTGATTGTTCGATCTTGAACTTACATAATTCCTTTTGGTTTAACAAATTTGATTTTTGAAACCAATGCCACATCTGTTTTAAGTAATCAAACACATGTTTTAAACCAGAATATGTCTGATTTGTCTTATGGAAAATTCAAGTATCATGTGGTATGTTTGAAAGAATTCTATCATTTTGATACTTGTCTTTTAATTAAGGTAACGAAATTTGTTAACTTCTTGTTTAATTTGTATTCGTTCCTTAAACAAATCTTGTGGTTGTACTTGCGATTTACAATCCATTTGCGAGTTGTTGACTCAAACGCAAGGCTTCGACTACATTACCTGCCTACGAAGAGAAGGTTCGTCTTGATTGAGCAAGGTAAATTTGATCTTTGAGTTTCAGCTTGTGAAAACAAGCAAGGTAAGGTTGATTTTTGTCTTTCTAAGTATAAAGGTAAGCCTATTGAGCTTGTTGATGCATCTTTGCCTTCTTCGAATAACGATAAGCTTCACGTTGGTAATTTCATTTTAGCGAAATATTTAGATCATTACATGCTTATTCGTTCTTTTCTGCCCATTTATGATCTACCTGTTTTCTCGAATGATGAGAGGATTCTTACGTTTGATAATTTTGATAATTTTCTTGTGAAAGAATCCATCTTGCGTTACTTTGAGATGTTTTCGTTCTCTTCGAAAGTTAATAAAACACATGATACCAATTTCGTTTTGATAAATCATTTAGACCATGAAGTGTTTGAATGTGTTTTTCTACTTAGTGATGGTCTACCTATTTTGATGATTGACAAAAAGATTTGTATCATCTGGTATCATCATGTGTTTGATAAATTTTGTAATTCATGTGTGAGTAATATGGTATATCGTTCAATGCAAGAATTGGTTGATCAATTTCGTGTGCCATATGTGTTTTCTCGATTGCTTGCTTGTGACGAATATATCTATCATTTGACATGTTATTCGCATGAAATCTTTGATTTGTGGGATCCATGTGACTCGAATGCATGTCATGAAGCTTATTCACTCTTGTTGCAAAGCGTTTAATAAGGTTTTTTCATTTTATATGATAATATGTTTATGCCCGCTTGCATGCCATTTATTTGTTTTGTTTTGCTTATATTTGGCTTGCAAGAATGTTTGCTAACTTATGGTTATCTTTTCAGGTAATGCCATTATCATCCGTCCCGTTTGATCGAGGAAAATTGAACAAGGAGAATTTTGTTCAAGGAAATCAAGAGTTCGATTCGAGGACGAATCGCCTTGAAGAGGGAGGATGATGCGAGCACCTTGGGGCATCCAACATTTTTCAACATGGAAAGCTCGGATCGTTGAGACCAAGTGTTGTGGAGCTCGTGTGCATCTTCATACACTTCCAAATTGAGCCGGATTAGCTCATGCCAGCTCAATTCGAGCTCCCTTGAGCTCACTTCACTCATCGAGTGATTTCTTTCTTTTGATAAATTGAATTTTAATTTATTTAATTTTCTACAGCTATTTAATGCATCTAAAACATCTTAAATGGGTTGGATTTAATTTGTTTTAGCTCAAAGTAATTTTATCACATTTTATTATATGTTTTTAAGTTGATTAAAACATAAATTTAATGTGCAGATTTTTATGCTTAAATAGGGGCTGTCGAATTTAGTATGTGTGCTAAGTGTGTGTTTAATGTGTCCAAAGTGTCTATTGATGTGTCTTGGACGTGATTAATTGCTATTCAATTCATTTGACTTGATTTAATATGCATTCATACCCTTTTGTAGGTACAGCCGAATGTACATGAAGCATTAAAGGAGATATATGCACTTAGGTGCAATGAACTTGGCTGAATGCCTCAATGAACCTTGGTGGATACATGGATGGCTGGAAGCATGCACCATGGCTGCCAATTTTTGGCCATTCAAGGCCACCATTCGGTTGGGAGAAAGCACAAGTACATGGATGAATTTATTGAATGTTTTTAAGCATCAATTAAAATGGGCAACAACTCATTCATCTTCCAAGGGCTGTTAGGTGCAATGCAAAGGTCAAGGGATTTAAGGGCTGAATTAAACCACATGAAAGTTGTTCAAAGAAGAGTTTTAATGCTGGAAACTTCTCACCCAAAAGGTGCAGCTCATTCCCAAAGTTGGCGAACCTAGACAAGCCTTTTCAGCTCCTTTTTTGTTCAAATTCGTTCAGCCACTTCCTTCTTCATTAAGAAGACTTTAAAACATCCCAAATGGCTGAATTTACATATCCAAGAGGGCTACTCACGTTCTCCTTTATTTCTGGACACTTTTAGCCAAAAGAGACCAAATTAATAGCTCAATTATTGCATGGGACGTACCTAGCTGCTGCATGCCTTTTCAAGTGGCCCAAAGTTCATTTCTTCTTCTAGAAACATGGCTAATGACATTCCCAAAGGCTGCACTTGGACTTGGACGAATTTTTGGGACAAATAATCTTCTAAAAACATGTCTATTGGAGTGCCATTGATGCCATATACATCCAAACGAATTTTGCAAGCTTACAAGGCCACATTCAACTGAATTTTGTCAAGCAAACCAAGGGATTTTCTTTCTAGATTTTTCCAGCAATTTATGGCGGAAAATTAACTTAGTCATTAAGTGTTTTATGACTATTTGGTTAGCTCATATTAGCCTATAAATAGTTGCTAAATTTCATTTGTAAAAGACAGTTTTATGAACCTTTATAAAATTTATGAACTTTTGTTCATCGAGTGAGATTATCTCCTCTCTACCTTTCGTACGAGTTTCGATCCCGACTTATCAAGCTTGCTTGTGGCGTCAATCGTACTCTTTCCATTTTATTATACCAACAGTTCTTATCTTTATAGATAACAGGTCTTGGTCCGCCATCAAATTTCCATCATCCACCTTAAACACATTAGAAATCGGGGTTACACATCTTTGTGTTGAATTGTTTCTGTTTAAGACCTATCTTCCATTTTCCACCATCTATCTTTACCCTTTATTTTTTTTCTTTGTTAAAACCGAACCTATCACCTAAACCGACTCCTTTTCATTTCTTTAAACCTCCATTCCTAACTTATCCATTTCTTAAATATAAATTCAATTCAAAGCTTCCGCATTGCTACCTATTTTCTCATAATTTTCCGAAAGGTTTGTAACCTCCTCGTAGACGATCGGGCAACTTAAATACATTTCGACTCTCCCGAGGTGGAATCGTATCATGACTAGGCCCATTTAAGCATTAATAATCGGCCCATTAAGGCATTCTAGCATATCTTTCCATTAAGGGCATTTCTATAATTCGACCCATAAGGGCATTTTCGTAATTCAGCCCATAAGGGCATTTTCGTAATTCAGCCCATAAGGGCATTTTTGTAATTTTAACAATCTTAATGCCTATTTTGTCAAATCTTTCAAAATAGTATATTTAAGCATATTCCTCGTTTTATTCTAATGTTACGATTTTTAGCCGTATAATGATAACAATCTACTTATTCGACATGTTATCGAATCATAATTTTACGGGATTACGGTGAGAGATTACACAACTGATTACGGTAAGTATTAAACTCTCTTGATAATCGGCACCTATGACAACATAACACTCGATTAATCTGACAGATGGGATTTTTATTAATCCAAAACTAAACCAAGCGATCTAGAATACTTATCTCAAAATCATGAATGACCACGATTTATCGATTCTCATCGGATGATGGTCCACAACTCAGTGGAAAATCTCGAACCGCCGATACTGCCTTTCGCTTAAACTTAGGAGTGGGAATCACAAATCTGCTCCTTTTGTGATCTCCAATCGCTTTTCCTTTCAATTCGGTACCGCTTGCCTCCATTGGAAAAAGTCTTAATTAAAACGATATTATAATATATATCGATTGTCTAAGGGAAAAGAGTTCGGCTTATCACTATCTCCGTAGAATCAACGAGTGAATAATAACGGGCAATTTTGTTCCTATAACAACCGATTAGACAAATCTATCATTCTGTTTTAACGGAATAATCAAATATTTAGAGATGTTGAGATGAACTTTAAAGAGATCCATTACCTTGACAATAGTAGATCCCACTATAACACTACGAAAAAGTATTGATCACAATATGAGAGTGATGGAGAGAGTGATGTTTTGATAAGAAACAAAGTAAACTAATCGAATAACGATGAACACACATATTCGACTAGGAAGAGAAAATGAAGTGAAAAGAGGGATATAAAATCACTTACCGATTCGATTAAGAAGAGATTGTCCAACACAAAAGGAAAAGAAATGGTGAAGAAGTAGAGTGGTAGCAGGTTCGACTATGGAGAGAAAATGGGCAAGAAAGTTTGATCACAAGAAAATGTCAATTTAAGAAAGAGAAAAGGTTGATGAAAGGATCAAAAGAAAAGAATGGATGGAGGAAGGGTGCCTTGGTAGTTTCGACTATCAAAAGAAAATGGGCAAGAGTAGGTTGAGGGTTACGGTAAAGCAAGGGAGAAAAATAAACAATTTTTGGACTAGGAAGTTTCGGCCAAAGCAAAGGGAATGTTTTGGCAAGACAAATAATTTGGCAAGACAAAGAAAAATGAACAATTTTTTGGTCTTGAGTGATTCGGCAAGAAAAGAAAAAGGTTTAGACAAGGAACTCAAAGTGTTCAAACAAAAGAAGATACCTCTCAAGCACCAAAACTAACAAAATGTCTTGCAAAATTCGGCTCTTCCTCCCGCTAACAAAATCGTGTGTACCATACCAAAAAAGGATAAAAAATTTGACCAACAAAACCTTCCAAAACATCTTCCACACCTTAAGCCAACATGTTCCCTATTCTTTCCTTTTCTTTTTCCTTCTTTCCTTCCACTCATCCTTTCCTTATTTTCTTAGCCACCTCTCCAAAATTAAAAGTCTTCCATTGCCTAAAATACCACCATGGCCAACACTATGGATGAATAGCTCAAAAAAATCAAAATTTGCACCAAGAGGGATTCGAACCTCTTCCCCTAAAACCTTTCATGTGACACCACATCCTCTTTACCAAATGCTCATTTATGCAAGCAAATTACTCACTTATTTCCTTAAACCTTGATGTCACTTACCTTCTCTCCTTAATTTACTTAAATACAAAAATTTTGCTAAGGCCCAATTCATCCCTGAGCCTCCTTAGGACCCAAAAACATACACAATTAATATTTTTAACTAACCTATCACAAGATATAATACAACACATAAAATTCTAAATTTTAGGATGTTACAATGTTTTAATGAAGCATGAGTTTAAGTTAGTTTAATTCTGCTTCCATAAGTTAACTAGTTGTTGCATTAATTGAAGTCTTAACTTTTAGTTCATTTAATAAAGTCAAGTGTTTAATATATTAGAGTTTAATTAGTGTTCACTTGTGTTTATTAAGTTCATTTTTAATGTGTTTATTACAGGTTATTTTCATCTCACAACTGTTACTTTACAAGGCTGTTACAACATTAATTGAAGTGACTTTTTAATTGATTTTGGTTTCAAAAGAAGTGGCTGTTCTAAGAGATGCTTAATACATCAAATAAGGAGTTTTAAAAAGCATTTTAAGTCTTCTTAAGTTTGGCAACAACATCTTCACTTACCAGCAATTTTTTGGCTCATTTAAAAGATGATAACAAGCATTCAAAACACCATTAGTTGCTGGTGTCTTTTGGCTAGCCAAGGACAACTCAAGGGACATTTTAAAGCATTCAAGATGGACATTCAAGCTGATTTAAAGTGAATTCAAGCAAGGAGTTAAATTGGTACAAGAATACCAAGAGTCTTGAGTTTAAATTCATTTTAATTAGCAAATTAAGATGTGACTTTTCAGCTAGTTTTTCTATCACTATAAATTTGTGTAATCAGCCTATTGTAGGGGAATTTTTGAACTTTGATAAAATTTATGAACTTTGAGTTCTTGAGTGAGTTTATCTCCTATCTACTTTTCGTACAAGTTTCTTAGACTTATCAAGCTTTCTTGTGGTGTCTTTGACTTGTTCTTTTGAACTTATCACCTTAATCGGTGTGGCGTTCACCTATCCTTCAAACAACCATCTTTCCACCTTAACGATATAAGAAACGGGGTGACACACTATATAGTGTTGAATCTTTCTTAAGTTAAGTTTGTGTTTCCATTTCCATCACTATTGCTGAATATCACTTATCTATCTTTATTTGTTTGTCAAAACTAAGCCTACTTAATTCCATAAACTCATCTTTCCTTTATTCCATTTTGCTAAGCTTTTGCCTATCTTAAACACATTTTCCCAATTCCTAAAGACTTGAATATTTCTCCTCGTAGATGATCGGGCATCTCCCATACGACTCGACTCACCCCGAGGTGGATCGTATCATTTGGTGTCAGAGCTAGAAATTGAGGAGCTCCGATAATCATCATAATTCTGAAATTGTTATGTAAGTTGAAAAAAAGTTCAAATTATATTCAAAGTGTTCTATTATTCTTAATTTCGTGTATTTGAAAAAAGGAAAAAAAATCCGAAAAAAGGGTGAAGTTTTGTGAATTTTTTAGTTTCCCCATTCTTCTCCTCAAATTTCTGAGTTCCTGAAGCCATTATTGTCATCTTTCTATCCCGATCATCTAAAATTCTTATTCCCATCATTTGGTATTTTTCCAACTCACCCAACGCCACATCTATCAATTCTTTTTCTTTCAGCCTACCTTAACCTATAACGATCTTTCCTTTGCTTAAACCCCTTGAAGCCGACCTACAGGTTGCTAATAAGAGACTCATTAAAGAAAAAGCTAAAATTGACCGAAACACAAGTGTGAGTGTTTAATATTTATTTTTTCTTTTTGAGTGACTAGTGAGGTTTGTGGTGAGGTTAAAAAAAACTTTCTTATGTCAAGAAGTCTAAACCGAAACATGAAAGAAAGGCTCGAATGACAACCTTGTTTACAACGCACGGACCTTAATCTTCAAGCCCTATTGCGTGAGGTTGAGTGTTTATTCGACCACAAGCTTGAGCCCATTCAAGAGAGGCTAGATCAAGTCGAAGAGAGAACCCAGCGAGAAAGGATTCCTCAAGGTCCACGAAGGGAATGAGGCCACCCAAGGTTCCAAGAAGTCGATCCCATCTTTAGCGAATCTGAAAGTGATCAAGGGTCTAACCTAAGAGATCGACAGAGGGGTCAATGAAATCGAGACCGAAGAGCATGAGGATAAGGGGATGATGATTTGAAGAATATTAAGCTCTCCATACCACCCTTCCAAGGCAAGTCCGATCCAGAGGCATATTTGGAGTGGGAAAAGAAAATTGAGTTGGTGTTTGACTGCCACAATTACTCAGAGGCCAAGAAAGTCAAGTTGGCAGTGATCGAGTTCTCCGACTACACCATGGTGTGGTGGGATCAACTAACAACCAATCGAAGACGTAATTGAGAAAGGTTAATTTTGACATGGTTAGAGATGAAAGTGGTTGTAACATCCCGAAATTGGCTTAGTAGGATTGGGCCCAATGGGCCTTGGACATAAGAATGTTTAAAATTCGAGAATAAGAGAATGGCATTATTGCAAATTGGACTTGTTAGTTAAGTGAATTTGAAAGGTTACAAGGTTTCTATGAAGCCTTGGGTTTAATTGGGCCTTAGGAAAAATTTGGTATTTTATCACTTTAAGGAGATGGAGTAAGTGACCTTAAAGGTATGGAAATAATTGATTATATAGCTAGCATAAGTGAGTAGTTAGTAAAGAGGCTATGGCACCACATGTATTACATTGAAGGAAGGAGTTCGAATCACTTTGTATGCAATTTGACTTTTACTTTTGCTTCCCTTCCTTATGTGTCAGTCAAGGAATAAATATGGCAATGGTGGACTTCATTATTTTGGTAAGGTGGCTTTTTGAATAAGGCAAGGTTGAAGTTGGGGAAAGGAATCAAGAGAAATAGGAAAGAAAGGGGGACATGAGGCTAATTCCATGGATGATGTTTTGGAAAGCTTAGGAGGCCAAACTCTAATCCTAAGGGGGGATGCATGTGGACGGTTTTGGAGTACTTAGGTGGCTGAAATTTTATTTTGGCTTTTGGTAAAATCCTAGCTTTGTTTTGGCTAGAAATCCTTTTGGCAACTTTGTGCCATTTCTCTCAATTTTGCAACCCACCTTTGCTTTTTCCTTTTGGTTTTGTACATTGTTTTCCTCTCAAATCCTTTTTTTTCCTTTGCTTTGTCTTGAAATTACAAGCCTTGGTGACCATATGTTTCTTCTTTCTTTTACTTTGGCCAAATTCCCTAGCACATTTGTGCACTTTCTTGCTCTTTTGTTTGATCAAGATTTTCATCTCTTGTCTATCTCCCTTTTGGATAGCGAATCTTCCACCCTTACATTGAACTCTCTTTTCCATTTGAGTGGTCATTTATGTACAATCGGTAAGTGAATTCTTTTCTATGATCATATTCTTTTCTCTTTAGCCGAATAAGTAATTATCACTATTCGGTTGTAAATCGTGATCATAAATGAAAATGGTGTTAGCCTCCACTTCTTCATGTTTTATTCACTCTCTCTTTTCGTAGTGCTTTAAGTGGGAGACCGTGTATTGTTCTAGTCGAAGTCAAACGGTGGTAATTGGATCCAATATCGATAAGGTAAGGGGGTTCATTTTTGGATTTTCGTTATATCCCTATTTGGCTATGTTGCAAATCAGATTGAAGTTTTGACTAATCGACTATATGTTTTAGGGACAGATCACTTGATATATTTCTACCTTCAGACATAGTGGTAAGTGATTCAAGTGTAAGTGATATGAAATCTTTTGGAAATTCGAGGCTAACTTTTGGTTGGTATTGTTCTAGGTCAACAACGAGTGGTTCGTTAGGAAATCAAAATCAAGGTGTGTAATCCCGTACCTTTCCAAATATATATTTGAAATGGTGAGTAAATCTCACATATCTTTGAAAGTTTACATAAAATATTCTGCGATTCAATAGAAATACCAAAGAAAAGCGGAAATCGGCATCCATAATCACTCAAGTGTGCATATGATCGTAGTGGTAATCATGTTTTGTAATAAAATAGTTTGATCGTAAGCGTTGTCGTGTATATTTAAAAATCATGAAAAATTGGATAAAGGAATTACAAAGTGAATAAGATATCAGATTAAAGCTTACTATGTCTACTTTAATATGGAAGAAACGGAGAAGGAAAAGGAATATTATATTCTGAGATATGTTAATTTTAGTGAGACTAATTCTGAATGACTTTGGGGTATTCTGTTCTATATTGGAAAAATCATATAAAATTGTAAAAAGTGAATTATGGGACATAATTTATATGTATAGATTCCTTACTGAACTTATTTTTGATG
Source organism: Gossypium rotundifolium (assembly GCA_025506655.1). Classification (NCBI taxonomy): domain Eukaryota; kingdom Viridiplantae; phylum Streptophyta; class Magnoliopsida; order Malvales; family Malvaceae; genus Gossypium; species Gossypium rotundifolium. Next base: position 79,483,392 of record CP106732.1, on the reverse strand, counting down.
GAAACAAGTGGGAGCAATAGATGAAAAGCGTACAGTAAGATATTTGTGATTAAGGAAAGAGAGGTCAGAATCATTGGACAGTGAAATAAGGAAAACTTTAAGGAATAAATTGTACTAAATGGTTAAGCTAAAAACTCTGGAAAATTTTAGGAGAAATATATATGTGTCTACTTTCAAGGAAAATTTACAATTTAGATTTGAGTTTTCTAACTCGAGTTATGGTCAATTTAGTCAAGATGACTTCGGATGGACGATTTCGATTTTATGCTCCAAATTAGTAGTTAAGCCTAGGTTGTGAAATTACCATAATACCCTTAGAGGGTAAATTACCGAAATACCCCTGGGTTGCGAGATTACCGAATTACCCTCGACGAGTAAAATTACGAAAATGCCCTTATGGGCCAAATTACAAAAATGCCCTTATGAAATTTGAATTCGTAATTGCCCCTAATAGGCTGAAATACGAAATTGCTTAATGAATTGAATTGACATATTACTTTATGGGCCAATCTGATATATTTTGTTATGAGGGCCAAAATGTGATTTATGGGCTAAATTTGCTAGATCGATTAATGGGCCAAAATTTCTATTTTTGGCTAATGGGTCAAATTGATAACTTGTAATATGGGCTTTTTGTTGAAATTTAACTTATGAATTTATTGTTATGCATTAAATATATATATACATGACTGCATGGGTTGGGATAATTGTGAAGAGAAGAAAGGTCTATTGCTAAAATCTAGTTGGTGGCTTTGCCACAAATATTTTAAATGGCTGTTGCCAAAATCTAGTTCGGTGGCTCTATCACAAATATTATAATTGGCTTAATGCCTGCTATTGGTGTGTTGGCGGGGTGGGTTGACTTGATCCCTACAGGTGTGTTGGTTGGTACGGGTGGTGTGTAGCAGATGGAAATTTAGGCTTGGTTGGGTATTGCATTTCACATGCATTTTATATTTGTTATATTGTTACATTTGTTAATGGGTTTAGGCCCAAATTTTTGCTTTATGGATTTGGCCCAGTGAACAACGGTGAGTGGGTTACACACTGAGTTCTTGTAACTCACCCCCTTTTTTCTTAACCTTGTAGGTAATGCTCCATGAGGTGGACTTAGGCCTTGGATGACTCGATGGAGGTCATACTTTAGAAATAGTGTTATTAAATTTTAAATTTCTATTCCCATTATTTTATTATTTTGGTTTAAGTTGTAATAAGGCCTCTGAACTATTTTATTATTTGCCTTATGGTTGGTTTCTTGAAAGCTAAAATAAAGGTTTTCCAAAATTGATTAACAAATGGAATTCATAATAAAATTTTTACAAATATTTTTAATCTGAAAATCTTCTTGAATTTTCAATGTCATTTTCAAAAGTCATGTTTTATAAGATTATTAGTTCAAATCTAATGATTTATCAATCAATCTTCGAGGTTAGTAGTATTTTATCAAATGTCTCAAATCAAACTTATTTTTCTTGGTTTTAACAAAACTTATTTTAGTACGAATTTCAAATCCTTTATATGTTTTCTTTAATATGACACACCAGATTTGGGCCTAACTTCGGGCCGAGTTTGGGGTGTTCTGAGCAGTGATGAGAAAGAGATTTATTCCATCTTATTACCATCGAGAGTTATACCAAAAATTGTAAAATCTTACACAAGGCCACCAAAGTGTAGAAGATTATTTCAAAGAAATGGAAATTGCAATGATTCGTGCGAACATGGAAGAGGACCGTGAGGCAACCATGGCCAGATTCTTAGCCGGGTTAAATCGAGAAATTGCTAACATGGTGGAGCTTCAACACTATGTCGAGGTGAATGACATGGTCCATGTTGCAATTAAAATAGAAATACAACTCAAGAAGAAAGGCTCCATTCAAACCTATTCCAACCCCGCAAACACCTCAAAGTGGGGACAAAGTACGAGCAAAAGATATTTTTCTAACCGTTCGAAGGATCAAAATGCTCTTGTTAAGTTTAACAAACCTATTGGTGAATCAAGCAAAGGTAAAGAAGTCGCCAATCCAAATCATACAAGGGACATCAAGTGCTTTAAGTGCTTGGGATGAGGGCACATAGCTAGTCAATGCCCTAACTGGCGTACAATGGTGTTGAGAACCAATGGCAAAATAGAGTCAAAAGATGAGAAAGATGAGGAATCCGACAATTATGCTAGTGAAGAGGAGGAAGAATTTGAATATGCCGTTGAAGGTGAAATTCTAGTGATCAAATGTAGCCTAACTTTGTAAAGAGTGGAGAACGAACAAAATGCGAGAACATCTTCCATACATATTTGTTTTGTGCAAGGAAAGGCATGTAGTCTTGTTGTGGATGGTGAAAGTTGTACAAATGTTGCTAGTACATTAATGGTGGAGAAACTTGCCTTGACCACAACGAAACATCCTTATCCGTATAAGCATCAACGGCTTAATGAAGGAGGGAATTAAAGGTGACAAAACAAGTGTTGGTGCCATTTTCCATTGAAAATATAAAGATGAAGTTCTTTGCGACGTGGTTCCCATGCATGTCGGGCACTTATTGCTTGATCGTCCATGGCAATTCGATCGAAGGTGGTACATGACGGCTATACCAACCGATACACCTTCAAGCATTTAGGCAAAACATCACTTTGGTGCCATTGACCTTTGAGACAAGTATCTGAAGATCAAGTGAAATTAGAGACTCAATTGAAAAATTCAAAGAGAGTGAAAAGAAAGAAAAGAGTGAAAAGGTGTGTGAAAATTTGAGTGAAAAGAAATGAGGGAAATAAGAGGTAAAAAATGAGAGAAAAGAATAAAGATCAAGAGAAAAAAATGAGTGACGAAAAATCAAGTGCAAAAATAAGTGTGTATGCAAAAGAGAGTGACATTCAAAAATCCTTCATGTTGAGGCGAATTTCACTGTACTCATGTACAAGGAATCCTATTTGAATATTAATGAGTTAGATGTTGCTTTACCTTCTTCTATTATTTTTCTCTTGTAGGAATTTGAAGATATATTTCTGACGAAGTTCCAAGTGGTTTACCACCTATTCGAGAATAGAACATCAAATTGCATTCATTCGATGCATCTATACTGAACCGACTAGCTTATCGTAGTTATCTCGAAGAGACCAAGGAACTGCAAAAACAAGTGAATGAACTTCTTGAGAAGGGATTCATCTGTGAGATCCTTAGTCCGTGAGCTGTTTTAGTTTTATTGGTGCCAAAAAAGGATGGGACTTGGCGTATGTGTGTTGATTGTCATGTTGTAAAAAAAATCACGATAAAATATCGTCATCCAATACCGCGCCTTGATGATATGCTCGATGAATTAAGTGGTGCTCAATTGTTTTCCAAAATCGATCTCAAGACGGTTACCATCAGATTCAGATGCTCAAAGGAGATGAGTGGAAAATAGCGTTTAAAATAAATACGCTTTTTACGAGTGGTTGGTAATTCCATTCGGTCTCACTAACACTCCTAGTACCTTTATCGTTTAATGAATCATGTTCTTCATGCTTATATTGGTAAATTCTATGTGTTTTACTTTGATGACATTCTTGTTTATAGTAGATCTTTAGATGATCATTTGAAGTATTTCTGAGCTATTCTTGATGTTTTGCGAAGGAAACATTATATGCTAATCTTAAGAAATGCACATTTTGTTCTAACAAAGTCATTTTCTTAGGATTTGTTGTCAACTCACAAGGACTTGAAGTAGATCAAGAAAAGGTGAAAGCTATTTGAGAATGGCCTAGGCCAAACCGACATAAGTGTAGCAAATTGATTTAGGGGCTAGTCGAAATAGTGATCTTGGAATCACTAATTCAAGGTTAGAAAATTATTTTCATGTTATGTTATGTGTTATAACATGTTTATATGGATGCATGAAAATTTTGGTGCCTTAATTTTAGCAATTCCTTGCTTAATCACGAAAAAGACTAAATCGCATAAAGTGCGAAAGTACTATTTTATTTGCTAAAGGTGCCAAATAGCTATAGAATATTAATTAGAGGTCTTTAAAGTGATATTAGGCCATTAAATTAGTGTTGGCCGGCCATGGGAAGCTAGGGGGACAAAGGCATTAATGTTGGTCAAAATTTGTTGATGTTAGGTGTTTAAAATGAATAAAAATAAGATGAATAAAGATGTTATCATCTTTTCACTATTCCTCCACCTTCATCCATCAAAATTGAAGAGAAATAAGGGTTATGAAGCTCAAAATTTCAGTAAACATTTCTCCTCACAAGTAAGTGATTTTGATGATCTTTCTTGATAATTTTATACTTTTGAGTCCCCAAAGCTTAAGCTAGCTAATGGGGGACTAATTTGCAACATGATTGAGAGTCTAGGGACTTGCCATGAGAGATTTTATGCTGGTTGTTGAGTTTTGTGGAAGAAAATAAATGTTAAGAAGATGAGAAACAACTTTTGTGAAAGGTGTTGTCATGAAAACACCTAATTGGGACTAAAATGTAAAAGTTATAATTTGTTCATTAAGGCATAAAATAGTTGGAATTGTGAGTAGTTGTAAGAGGATTAAATGTTCAGCTAAGTTTGTTTAACAAAAAAATGTGACAAAAATTCATTTACAAGCCTAGTGGCAAAATCATAATTTTGCCAAAATGTAGGGGCAAAATAGTCATTTTTACCTAAAGAGAAGTCTATGGTGAATTATGAATTATAAGTGATTAAATCAGTACATTTTATTGTTCTAGATCAAAGAAAATGAGATTCGTACCTAGAACGGGTGAAAAGAGAAATGTGGGCAAAAAGTCCCTTTTGGGCATTTCGACATCGAGGTAAGTTCATGTGTGAATGTGGCAATTATGTATGAGTTAATTTAGTATTCCAATGTTGTATGGAATGTATATTTGCTCGATGAATGTATGAAATATCTTTTAATGAGATGTCAAGAGAATTGAATTTTGGAATAATGGGATATAGCATTATATGATGACAGTTATAGTTTCGTGTAAGACCATATTGGAATATGGCCTCGGTGTAAGAATTCGTATAAGACCATATCAGGGACATGGCATCGATGTGTTAATATAAGTAAGATCCTATTAGGGTATGATGTCAATGTGATACTATATGTATGAGACTTAATAGTGTTATCTAACAGTTTGAGATGAATTCGATTGTATGATGAACCTCTAATGGGTTATGTGTAATCAATACACCTTTTGGCCCATCTGACAAATATCACATTTGGCCCATATATCAAATATCACATTTGGCCCATATAGCAAATATCACATTTGGCCCATATATCAAATATCACATTTGGCCCATATAGCAAATATCACATTTGGCACATATATCAAATATCACATTTGGCCCATATATCAAATATCACAATTGGCCTATATAACACTTTTATCGATTTAGTCCATTAAGGGCAATTCCGCAATTCGGCCCATAAGGGCATTTTTGTAATTTTACCCGTCAAGGGTAATTCGGTAATCTCACAACCCAAGGGTATTTTGGTAATTTACCCTTTAAGGGTATTATGGTAATTTCGTAATCTAGGCTTAACTACTAATTTGGGGCATAAAAGTTTGAAACTGTCCATCTGTGTCATACTGACTAAATTGACTATAACTCATGTTAGGAATCTCAAAATCTAAATCCGTAAATTTTCCTTGAAACTAGACCATATTTCTTCTTACTACAATTTTTCTAGAATTTTTACCTTAACCATTTAGTACAGTTTATTCCTTAAAATTTCCCTTGTTTCCTTTGTCCAATGATTCGACCTCTCTTACCCAAAATCCAAATATCTCCTTTGTACAGTTTTCATATCTGCTCCCACTTGTCTCTATTAATAATAGGCTCACTAAGGAATCCATACTATAAATTATGTCCCATAATTCACTTTTTACAATTTTATACAATTTTTCCAAGATGAGCAGAATACCCGAAGTCATTCGAACCAGTCTCACTAAAATTAACATATCTCGAATATAATATTCCTTTTCCTTCTCCATTTCTTCCATATTAAAGTAGACACAGTAAGCTTTAATCTGATATCTTACTCACTTTGTAATTCCTTTTATCCAATTTTTTGTGATTTTTCAAATACATGTCACTATTTCTGACCGAAACTATTTTATTACAAAACATGATTACCACTACGAGTATATGCACGTCCGAGTGCTCACGGATGCCGATTATCAGTTTTCTTCGGTATTTCTACCGAATCACAGAATATTTCATGTAAAATTTCAAAGAGATGTGAGACTTACTCACCATTTCAAACATATATTCGAAAGGGTATGGGATTACACACCTTATTCGAAATTCGTAACATGATATTCTCTGTGGCACCTAAAGATACAATCGTCAACAATTAGTCCAAAACCAAATTTACCACTTCAACCAATTATTTTGATTGATTAACAATCTATACACTTACCAACAATCTGAGTCTCTTATTACAAGGGATAGATCGAGCGATTTAGTCCCTAAAAATATAATTGATTAGTCACAACCACTATTTCGTTAAGCAAAATAACCGGTCAACAAAAAAGATCCAAAAAGAACCATGATGAATCCCTTACCTTAACGATATTAGTTCCGATTTCTAACGATTGTATAATGGCTACGGATGAGTCAAAGTTTCAGCCTTCCACTATCACTCGATTGATCAAAGGAGTAAATATGTAACACCCCAAACCCGGTCTATGCGTTGAGACTAGATTTGGTTTGTCACATGAATCGAGTTATCTTTAAATTTGCAATAAGTTGAAAACTTCAATATAAATTTCAGGTTTTAAAATAAATAAATAGAAGAGTATTTGAATTTGATAATATTTGAAAACATTAGTTGAAAATCATTGTATTATCAAAACTTTTAAATAGTTTGTTAATGAATTGACTAAAATAAAATATTTATAAAAGAATTTCATATACTTGAAAACCAAAATTTATTTTAAATAAAGCATCATAAAATCACACCCTTAATTAAAAAGTCCAAAGTTTAGTTTAAAACCCAAACACACATAAAATCCATAAGTTATTTATAGAGGCCCTTATTACAATAATCCATAATAGAAAAAATATTTATTGAAAGTTCGAGTTTAAATAACCCTCTCTCATGAGATGGCCTCCACGAAGTCATCCTCGCCCAAGTCCACATCAATTTCCATTACGAGATGGAAAGAATTTAAAGGGATGAGTTACTTAGAACTCAGTGTGTAACTCACCTACCACCATTATTGGGCCGATTATCGGGACATAATCTTTGGGCTTGAGCCCAATTCGAATTCAACAATATATCATGAATTAACACAATTAATAATGCATGTAAAATGAAATTCCCACCCATACCTAATATCCATCCGCTAACACCCCGTACCAACCATCACACTGTGGGGATCAAGTCAACCCACCCGCCATCACACCAATCGTAGGCATTAAGCCTTTTTATAATTGTGGCATAGCCACCGAACTAGAGGCAATAAGCCGATATTGTGGCGAACCACCGAACTAGAGGCAATAAGTCGATATTGTGGAAACCACCGAACTAGAGGCAATAAGCCGATATTGTGGCAATGGCCATTCTTCTCTTCATATATCCCACCCATGCAATTATACATGTACTTTAAAATATAAAATTTATTAACAATACATAACATGGTGGGTTTATCAATAACATTTCATTTGGCCCATAATTATAGCAATTTGTCCATTTAGCGCTTTAGTGGGCTTTGGCCCATTTACCAAACTAGAGTGTTTTGGCTAAATTTTAACGAACTAGAGTATTTTGGCCCATTTTCACGAACTAGAGTATTTACGGCCCATTTTCACGAACTAGAGTATTTACGACCTATTTTCACGAACTAGAGTATTTACGCCCATTTTCACGGACTAGAGTATTTACGGCCCATTTTCACGAACTAGAGTATTTACTACCATTTTCACGAACTAGAGTATTTACGGCCCATTTTCACGAACTAGAGTATTTACGCCCATTTTCACGAAACATCCAATTTTCATAATAACAATTAATTTCTCGAGGCGTTTGTAATTTTCACGATTTAGTCGTTTTCGCATTTTCGTCAAAATATAAATTTTACGTTTTACCGATCTAATCGTTTTACGATTTACTTCCATCCGAAATTTGACATCCAACCAAAAATAATGAGTGTGAAATTACACACCTCGATACCGTGAGTACCAACCCTTCTCGCTCCTCGGCACCTAAAATATATTTTGATTCGTTAGACAACTAATTCGTAAAAATAATCTTAATCGATAATGGATCCAACATCTTACCCTCTTGATTTTGAATCACTTTGATTTTCGGTTTTCCTTCGTTTAATGATTCGTTCGTCGTCGAGAATCCACCAACGATAATGGTTCGAAGTTCGTACCACTTGAATAATGGACTTCCTTGGAAGATGGCCCATAACCCGTGGAAAATCCGGATTGTCGAAACCGCTCTTCGTTTGAATGGGGATTTCTGATCCACCCTCTTACAATAACTAAACACCGCCTTTTCTTCCCTATTTTGAAAGTCTTCAAGATCCAAAGGAATTTAGTTAGATCTAAAATAATATCAATAATTCTAGAGATTTTAAAGAGTAGGATTTCCTTACCACAATGAAACGTTTCCAACGTTTCCACGATTCTCCGATCACTTGAATTCCAATCTCGTTATTGCACTAAATAATAACGAAAGAAACGTTATTAGTATGAATGCTATATCAATCCAAAAGACCCTCAATAAACCAATGATATTCGCCATAATATCACTTATTAAAACGAAAATGAAAAGAAGAACCCTTACCTATGATCCACGATCGAAAAGAAAAGATTGAGGATGGTGTTTGTGAGAGTTGGAGAATTCGGCTATGCAACCAAGAAAAGAGAAAATAAATTTCGATTATGGCACTCTAGCATTCGAACAAAGGAATGTTTGATGAAGAATCTTTGATTGAAATAATTAGAATATGAGAAGGAGATGGTGATGAGGTAGTTTGATTTCAAAGAGAAAAGAAGATGAAAGAAAAAAATAGACCTTTAGGAGTTAGTGCATTCGGCCATGGCAAAAGAAAAAAGAAGAGACTGATTTTTGGTATGGATGATTTCGGCACAAGGAGAATACAAAAGAAAATTGACAAGATGAATAAAAGTGACCAAATGGTCAAAAGATTTTGGCTTTACCAAATGCAAAATTCGGCCAAGAAGAATGTTGATAGGAGAGAAATAAAATTCTGCACAAAGTGCAAAGAACAACCAAAGAGAGAAAAGAATTTCTCGTAAAACTAACTCAAAATTTAGGCTCCCTCCTATACCAAATTGTCGTCCAGCACATGGTCAATTGGCCATGATTTCTTTCCAAAATTTCCCTTGATATGTGCCTTATGTTCCCCTATCTTTCCTTAAACCTTTGATTCCATGCCATAAGTTAGTTGTTTCCTTAATCCATTGATACACTAACCAAAAATAACATGGTCAACACCTTCCTTAATTGATCATTGCCGACACTTCCTATCCATGAGCAGAAAATTAAAACAAAAATTTTATCTAGGTGCTATACAAGGGATTCAACCTCTTCCCCTTGCTAGAACCCATGCGCCAACTCCACCATGCCATATGCTCATTTTATGACACTCTTAGCACATAATTTAGCTTAAGTCTTAATCACCTTTGTTTCACTTCAATAAATTCTCAATTAATAAATTTTATTCTTTCCTCAAATTATGCTTTACCCTCTCAAAGACTTCAATAAGCACCAAATTAAAATAAAAGATTTTTTCCTTTAAAACTAAACACCAAAATCATGCAAATTTAAATACTCAGATTTTTAGGGTGTTACAACTCTACCCTCCTTAAAGAAAATTTCGTCCTCGAAATTTACAGTTGAAAAAGGTGAGGTATTGTTGCGAATTGCATCCTCTGGCTCCCACGTAGCTTCTTCCACTCGTGGTTCGCCATAGAACTTTGACCAACACACGGTTTTCTTCCTTAATACCTTGACATCTCGTTCTAGGATTTCCGGTTCTTCTTCAAAGGACAAATCAATTCACTCAATTCCTCTACCGGTATAATGTGCAAAGGATCCGATCTATAACGCCTCAACATGGAAACATGAAAGACATTGTGAATTTGATCTAACTCGGAGGTAACTCAATCGATATGCCATTGGACCAACACGCTTCAAAGACACGATAAGGTCCAATATATCTAGGACTTAGCTTGCCCTTCCTTAGAATCTAAAGATCTTTTCCAAGGAGATACCTTCAAGAAAACCCGATCTCCCACACTATACTCGATGTTCCTTCGCTCAGATCTGCGTCGACTTACATCTATCTCGAGGCTTCTTTCAACCGTGCTCGAATAACTTTTACCTTATCCTCATCTCGGATATCATCTCGGGACCTAACATCGTCTTTCGCCCAACTCGGTCCAACAAATAAGAGAGCGACACTTACGACCATACAATGCCTCGTAAGGTGCCATCCGAATGCTAGATCGATAGTGTTGTTATATCGTAATTCGCGGTGGTAGATAATCCTCCCAACTACCCTCAAGTCGATTACACATCCTCTTAACATATCTTCCAATATTTGAATTACTCTCTCGGATGACCATCGATCGAGGATGAAAAGCCGTCTTGAAATTCAACTTTGTTCCCAAGGCTTCATGCGAGCTTTCAGAATCGTGATGTAAACCTAGGGTCCCTATCCGATATAATAGAATCTGGTACCCCATGCAACCTCACAATTTCGGATACGTAAAGTTTCGCCAACTTCGCAATGAATAATCCGTATTTAACGGCAAGAAATGAGCAGTCTTCGTCAACCGATCAACAATTACCCAAACGAAATTTTTCTTAGTAGGTGTTAACGGTAACCCACTAACAAAATCCATAGTTATCCGCTCCCATTTCCAAAGAGGAATCTTTATCGGTTGTAACAATCCAGACGGTAATTGATGTTACGCCTTCACTTGTCGACAAGTCAAACATTTTCCCACAAACTCAGTAATCTCACGCTTCAACCACGCCACCAATCATTCACGGAGATCTCGATACATCTTATTTCCTCCGGGATGCATAGCATAAGGGCTACTATACGCCTCCCGTAGAATCAATTGCCTTAGATCTAAGTCCTTAGGCATGCATACTCTCCCTCGAAAGCACAACACACCCTCCGTGTTTATTCCAAAATCCTCAATTTCACCATTTTCGACTTGCCGAAGTAAAGGTCCCAACTTCTCATCTGATGTCTGTTTTTCCTTGATTTGTTCCAGCCACAGCGGCTTCACCTGAAGTTCTGCTAACAAACTGCCATCCTCGTACAGACTCAAATGGGCAAACAGAGCTCTTAATTCAGATACCGCCTTACGACTTAACGCGTCAGCTACCACGTTAGCCTTTCCAAGATGGTACTCGATTGAGAAATCGTAATCTTTTAACAATTCTACCCATCTTCTTTGTCTTAAATTCAATTCCTTACGGGTAAGGAGGTATTTAAGACTTTGTGATCCGTGTAGATTATGGACTTCTCACCATAGAGATAGTGCCTCCAAATCTTTAGAGCAAAGACAACGCACTAACTCCAAATCATGAGTAGGGTAGTTTACTTCGTGTGGTCTCAATTGACGAAGCATAGGCCACCACTTTTCCATTTTGCATCAATACACAACCTGGACCGTGTGAGACGCATCACAATAAACGATAAACTCTTTTCCAAATTTCGGGTTGAATTAAAGCTGGAGCTTCACAGGATCTTCTTCAATTTCTCAAAACTCTCTTCTTGCTTTTCGGTCCGGATATACTGGAGCTCCCTTTCATATGATTTAGTTAGGGGTGCGACAAGCAACGAAAACCCTCTACAAAACGTCTATAGTATCCAATTGGACCAAGAAACTCCAAATTTCACTCTGATGTTGGTGGTTTCCAATCCGAATAGCCTCAATTTTCCGAGGATCCACCTTATTCCTTGGTGATACTACATGACCAAGGAAAGTCACCTCCTTTAGCCAAAATTCGCATTTACCAAATTTGGCATACAATTGCTTATCACAAGTAATTGTAATACTATTCGCAAATCTTGGTCATGTTCCTCCTCATTTCTAATAAACCAATATATCATCTATGAACACTACCACAAACCGGTCTAAATATGGTTGAAAGACTAGGTTCATCATGTCCATAAATGCAGTTGGTGCATTAGTTAATCCAAACGGCATCACTACAAACTCATAGTGTCCATAACGTGTCCGAAATGCCATCTTATAAATGTCCGCTTCTTTCACCCTAAGTTGGTGATAACCGACCTTAAATCAATCTTGAGAAAACTAAAGCTCCTTTTAATTGATCAAACAGTCGTCAATTCTCGACAGAGGATACCGATTCTTGATCGTCAATTTATTCAATATGCGTAGTCAATGCACATACGCATCGATCCATCCTTCTTCTTGATTGAACAAGACCGGTGCTCCCACGGAGACACACTTGGTCGAATGAATCCCGATCCAGCAATTCTTGAATTTGAGCTTTGAGCTCACCAACTCTTTCGGCGCCATTCTATAGGAGCAATGGACACTTGAGTCATCCCTGCAAAAGCTCAATGCCAAATTCTACTTCCCGATCCGAGGTATACGGGAAGTTCTTCAGAAATACATCGGAAATTCCTTCACCGTCCTCACATCATTCACGGATAATTCCTTGGCATCCACAAAGACAGATAAAGGCTAGGAATGCTCCGTATCCTTTCCGCACCAACTTCTCGACTTTTAATGCGAGATACCACATTTGCCGATAGTTCTTTCGTTCACCAATCATTATGACTTCCTTATCATCCGAGGTCCCATCGACATTCGTTTTTCAAGACAATCCAATTGCGCGATGGTTAACCAACCAATCCATGCCCGAATGAGATCGAACTTCAGAAAGGTAGTTCCATCAAATTTGCTAAGAATACTTCCTCTTGGATTTTAAGGGCACATCTTTAAATATTTTATTAACAGTTATTGATGGTCCTAAAGGACTAATCACATCATCTCATTTTCGGTAATTTTGGATTCTAAATTCGGGTTTCAGATATGGCACTAGCTACGTATGAATGGGTAGAGCCAATATCTATTAGAGCAATAACAGTACATCAAAATGAAGAATGTACCGCTTATCACATCAGTGCATTCTTGAGTCTCATGGCGTCTAACTCGCATAAACCATCCAGTGTCTTGCATCGCATTTCCTCTATTACCATTGCCTCGATTCGGTGCACCTCGACCACGTCCACCCCATTACCACCACGACTGGTCCACGACCTCTCGGTGGTCGTTGATTACCTCGACCATTTGTGCATCATTATTACGGACTTCTTGAGTCGTATCCATTCGTCGAGGACAACTTTTGTCTCGATGTTCCATTGAACCGCATTTGTAGCATGCGCCGTTTTCCTCCAACATTCCCCAAAATGTCTCTTCCCACTCGGTGCAATCTCGACTTGATTATTTGCTACGGGGTTACGCCTTGGCGATTCATCATTCCGGTTTCTTCGAAATCTCTTGGAAGAACCAGATCTTGTGTCTCTCTCTTATTTGGGATCTTTCTCGGTTACGTAGTTCGAGTTCTTAGCCTCTTGGCTATTTTAGCCTTCTCCACAAGAGTCGAAAAATTTCTAACTTTTTGTGGAGCAATCGAAACCTCACTCATCATTAAGTCCATCCTCAAACGCGTACAACGTTCATGATCTTGCTACAATTGTCCGCATAACGGCTCAGACGTAAAACTCACTTCATAAGTCGCCACGGTCTTACTTCCTTGGACAAGATTCGAAATTCCTTCCTTGACGTCTACATAGCTTGTTCCGACGTATTTTCCTTGGAAGGCGACTTTAAAGAATTCCCGATTAATCGATGCGGCAAGTGCCTTCTCGAACAGTGAGCCACCACCGACACGCCTCATCTCTCAATAAGGATCAGCTCCTCTCGGTTTTGCTCACGTGCATTCCATATCATCCATAATCCGTTCCTGACTTGAGCCGAAGATTCACCACATTCGAGCTACACCGAGACACCTCGAAAACTTCGCATTATTCGCCTTAAGTCGCTCTGAAATTGACCCACGAGTTGTTGGCCCAATTCTAGTTCCAGTGACCCTTTCCAAGACTTGTAGCATTGCCTGAGTCAATGCATTATCTTCTTCCATGTGGTCACGTGATCCGGTCTCACTTTCTATTGACGCAGGTGCGTCCACTTGGCATATGATTTGGTGCTTCAGTTGTAGCACCTCGGCCTCTACCACGGCCACGTCTATCGCGTCCACGACCACGTCCTCTAGTGCTCATGATAGCTTGTTCGTTTATCTGATTACAAGTTTTATGAATCAAAATTTTGTTTCGGTATTTATTAACGATATTTTATGAGATTTGAGATATAAAGTTGTTTTTCGCAACATATCCTATAGTCTCAATCTCTACAGTTTTTCAGTCTAAAACTAGAAGTTCTAGAGTGTTCCTATGATCATATCATAGTAATCATTAAGCAATAATACTTACTTGACTTGTTGCCGGATGCTTGTGGTGCCATCTTGATCTTTAAAAATATCATTGAGCGTTTTCATACGAAATTATTTTTGAACCCAAACCACGTAGAGTTTTTGGCCGGGCTCGATACCACTAAATGTAACACCCCAAACCCGATCTATGCGTTGAGACTAGATTTGGTTTGTCACATGAATCGAGTTATCTTTAAATTTGCAATAAGTTGAAAACTTCAATATAAATTTCGTGTTTTAAAATAAATAAATAGAAGAGTATTTGAATTTGATAATATTTGAAAACATTAGTTGAAAATCATTGTATTATCAAAACTTTTAAATAGTTTGTTAATGAATTGACTAAAATAAAATATTTATAAAAGAATTTCATATACTTGAAAACCAAAATTTATTTTAAATAAAGCATCATAAAATCACACCCTTAATTAAAAAGTCCAAAGTTTAGTTTAAAACCCAAACACACATAAAATCCTTAAGTTATTTATAGAGGCCCTTATTACAATAATCCATAATAGAAAAAATATTTATTGAAAGTTCGAGTTTAAATAACCTCTCTCTCAAATATGGCCTCCACGAAGTCATCCTCGACCCAAGTCCACATCAATTTCCATTACGAGATGGAAAGAATTTAAAGGGATGAGTTACTTAGAACTCAAATGTGTAACTCACCTACCACCATTATTGGGCCAGATTATCAGGACATAATGCTGGGCTTGAGCCCAATTCAGAATTCAACAATATATCATGAATTAACACAATTAATAATGCATGTAAAATGAAATTCCCAGCCCATACCTAATATCCATCCGCTAACACCCCCGTACCAACCATCACACCTGTGGGGATCAAGTCAACCCACCCCGCCATCACACCAATCGTAGGCATTAAGCCTTTTTATAATTGTGGCATAGCCACCGAACTAGAGGCAATAAGCCGATATTGTGGCGAAGCCACAGAACTAGAGGCAATAAGCGATATTGTGGCGAAGCCACCGAACTAGAGGCAATAAGCCGATATTGTGGCAACTGGCCATTCTTCTCTTCATATATCCCACCCATGCAATTATACATGTACTTTAAAATATAAAATTTATTAACAATACATAACATGGTGGGTTTATCAATAACATTTCATTTGGCCCATAATTATAGCAATTTGTCCATTTAGCAGTTTAGTGGGCTTTGGCCCATTTACCAAACTAGAGTGTTTTGGCTAAATTTTAACGAACTAGAGTATTTTGGCCCATTTTCACGAACTAGAGTATTTACGGCCCATTTTCACGAACTAGAGTATTTACGGCCCATTTTCACGAACTAGAGTATTTACGGCCCATTTTCACGGACTAGAGTATTTACGGCCCATTTTCACGAACTAGAGTATTTACGGCCCATTTTCACGAACTAGAGTATTTACGGCCCATTTTCACGAAACATCCAATTTTCATAATAACAATTAATTTCTCGAGGGCGTTTTGTAATTTTCACGATTTAGTCGTTTTTACGCATTTTCGTCAAAATATAAATTTTACGTTTTACCGATCTAATCGCTTTTACGATTTACTTCCATACCGAAATTTGACATCCAACCAAAATAATGAGTGTGAAATTACACACCGATACCGTGAGTACCAACCCTTCTCGCTCCTAAGCACCTAAAATATATTTTGATTCGTTAGACAACTAATTCGTAAAAATAATCTTAATCGATAATGGATCCAACATCTTACCCTCTTGATTTTGAATCACTTGATTTTCGGTTTTCCTTCGTTTAATGATTCGTTTGTCGTCGAGAATCCACCAACGATAATGGTTCTAAGTTCGTACCACTTGAATAATGGACTTCCTTGGAAGATGGCCGCAACCCGGTGGAAAATCCCTGATGCAAAACCGCTCTTCGTTTGAATGGGGATTTCTGATCCACCCTCTTACAATAACTAAACACCGCCTTTTCTTCCCTATTTTGAAAGTCTTCAAGATCCAAAGGAATTTAGTTAGATCTAAAATAATATCAATAATTCTAGAGATTTTAAAGAGTAGGATTTCCTTACCACAATGAAACGCTTCCAACGTTTCCACGATTCTCCGGTCACTTGAATTCCAATCTCCGTTATTGCACTAAATAATAACGAAAGAAACGTTATTAGTATGAACGCTATATCAATCCAAAAGACCTCAATAAACCAATGATATTCGGCCATAATATCACTTATTAAAGCGAAAATGAAAAGAAGAACCCTTACCTATGATCCACGATCGAAAAGAAAAGATTGAGGATGGTGTTTGTGAGAGTTGGAGAATTGGCTATGCAACCAAGAAAAGAGAAAATAAATTTCGATTATGGTACTCTAGCATTCTACCAAAGGAATGTTTGATGAAGAATCTTTGATTGAAATAATTAGAATATGAGAAGGAGATGGTGATGAGGTAGTTTGATTTCAAAGAGAAAAGAAGATGAAAGAAAAAAAAATAGACCTTTAGGAGTTAGTGCATTCGGCCATGGCAAAAGAAAAAAGAAGAGACTGATTTTTGGTATGGATGATTTCGGCACAAGGAGAATACAAAAGAAAATTGACAAGATGAATAAAAGTGACCAAATGGTCAAAAGATTTTGGCTTTACCAAATGCAAAATTCGCCAAGAAGAATGTTGATAGGAGAGGAAATAAAATTCTGCACAAAGTGCAAAGAACAACCAAAGAGAGAAAAGAATTTCTCACCAAAACTAACTCAAAATTTAGGCTCCCTCCTATACCAAATTGCCGTCCAGCACATGGTCAATTGGCCATGATTTCTTTCCAAAATTTCCCTTGATATGTGCCTTATGTTCCCCTATCTTTCCTTAAACCTTTGATTCCATGCCATAAGTTAGTTGTTTCCTTAATCCATTGATACACTAACCAAAAATAACATGGTCAACACCTTCCTTAATTGATCATTGCCGACACCTCCTATCCATGAGCAGAAAATTAAAACAAAATTTTATCTAGGTGCTATACAAGGATTCGAACCTCTTCCCCTTGCTAGAACCCATGCGCCAACTCCACCATGCCATATGCTCATTTTATGACACTCTTAGCACATAATTTAGCTTAAGTCTTAATCACCTTTGTTTCACTTCAATAAATTCTCAATTAATAAATTTTATTCTTTCCTCAAATTATGCTTTACCCTCTCAAAGACTTCAATAAGCACCAAATTAAAATAAAAGATTTTTTTCCTTTAAAAACTAAACACCAAAATCATGCAAATTTAAATACTCAGATTTTTAGGGTGTTACAAAATATCAACACAAATGAGAAGAAATGATTAAAAGAAAGGAGAAGGTGTATCAAGGTGTTTGGAATGTTTCGGTCAACACTAAAAGAAATATGAACCAAAAAGAAATGTGAGTATTTCGGCAACAAAAAGAATGGTGAAAGATGGATTGAGGTTTTGGCCCCCAAGGAAGAAATCAAGAAAGTGTGCTCACCAATGGCTTGTAAATTCGGCACAAAGCAAAAGAAATTTGGAGAGTACCAAATAGTGCAAAGAGAAAGGTTTTTCGCCTAACAAGTACCAAATAGGATTTTTGGCCAAAACAAAACCAAGACCTTACCAAATGCCAAGGTAAAATTTTCAGCCACCTATCTACCTCAAAGCCGTCCATATGCATCCCCTCTAGGATAAGAGTTTGGCCACCCATACTTTCCAAAACACCTCCCCCGATATTAGCCTCTTGTCCCCCTTTCTTTCCTATTCCTCTTGATTCTTTTCCCAAACTTTAACCTTGCCATATTCTTTTATCCACCTTACTAAAATAATCAAGTCCACACTTACCAAAAATACTTCTTGGCCGACACATAAGGAAGGAAAGCAAAAATAATAGTCAAATTTGCACACAATGGGATTTGAACCTCTTCCCTCAAGGTACATCACTTAATGCCATAACCTCTTTACCAATTACTCATCTTATGCTAACCATTTACTCATTCATTACTATAAGCCTTAAGGCCACTTACTCTATCTCCTTAAAGTGCTAAAATACCAAATTTTTTCTAAGGCTCAATTAAACCCGAGACTTCATAGAAACCTCGTAACCTTCCAAATTCACTTAACTAATAGTCCAATTTGCAATAATGTCATTCTCTTGTTCTCAGAATTTTAAACATTCCTACGCCAAGGCCCATTGGGTCTAATCCTACTAAGCTTAATTTGGGATGTTACAATTTTATTCCGCATTTTTCGGCAATTTATAGCTGAAATTAAACTTAGTTATTAAGTGTTTTATGTCCATTCGCTAGCTCCTTGATAGCCTATAAATACTTGCTATTTTCATTTGTAATTAATTAACTTTTGATCTTTAATCATATTTTATGAACTTTTGTTCAAAGAGTGAGTTTTCTCCTCTCTATCTTTCATACAAGTTTCTTAGACTTATCAAGCTTGCTTGTGGCATCTATCACTTTTTCATCCATCATATTATACCATTGATTCCTATTTTGTTAAGTATCGTGATACGATTCACCTCAGGGTTGAGTCGAGTCGTATGTGAATTGCCCAATCGTCTACGAGGAGAGGTTGAGTCTAGGGAAAAATAATAGAAAATATGGCTAAGTTGTGGAAGCTTTGAATAGGTTTGATTTAGAAATGGATATAGGAATGGAGGTGAATAAGTGTTAGAGTTGATTCAGCTAGAATTATAAAAGGAAGAAGGTGTTTAGAGATGGCTCAGTTTGAATAGGAATGAATGAAGAAGGATAACAAAGAATGGATAGAAAAGGGAAATGGATGGTTCGATTATGATGAAACGAAAAGATTGAATGGAATGAAAATGATCTCAAAAACAAACATGAATCAATATTAAAAAATATTGACCCAAATGCTTATAAGTTTTCAAGATGGTCGAATGGAGTATAGGAGAACCTCGACCCGCTACTTAGCAAAGTAGGAACCTTGGTATAAGGGTGAATGCCACACTATTTGATAGTGATAAGTTCAGGATAAAGAACAAGGCAGGTTGACGCCACTAATGACCTAGATAAGCCATGTAACACCCCAAACCAGTCTATCGTCAAGACGAGATTTGGTTTGTCACAAATCGAACATTCTTTTAATCTATCTAATGGTTTAGATGAATCGGTATTACAAAACTTTTTGAAAATAAAGTTTAATAAAACTAAGAGAAATAATTTAAATTTCAATGAATTTGAGAAACATTAGTTGAAATCTTATCATTTAGTATTTAATTATCAAAAAGTTAAAGTAGTTTTTTTAAGAGTTCAAAAGGATTTGAAAATAAGGATAGATAAAGAATCTCATATGTTTGAAAACCCAAAGTATTTTAAGGAAACATTTTAGGATTAACATAAACCCATATTAAATATCAAAGCAAAATTTAAATCCATCCACACATAAAATCCATAACATATTAATAGAGGCCTTATTACATCATATCCAAAATAGTAATTTAAAGAAAGTACTTAATAAAAGTTCAAGGTTTATAAACCCATGTTTGCAATATGGCCTCCACGAAGTCAACCTTGACCCAAGTCCACGTCAATTTCCATTACCTGAGATGGAAAATTTAAGGGAGTGAATTACTCAGAACTCAGTGTATAACTCACTTACTATATCCATTGGGCCAGATCATCAAGTCATTATTTTGGGCTTGAGCCCATTAATAGATTTAGCAATATAAAAAATGAGATGCATGCAAAATGAAATTTCCCACCCAAACCTAATTTCATCCGCTACACACCACCCTTACCAATCATCACACCTGTGGGGATCAAGTCAGCCCACCCCGCCAACACAACAATCATAAGCATAAAGCCTGTAACATCCTAAAATTGGGGTTATTTGTGATTGAATTAAATTGCTTGTGATTGGATTGCTGTGGTGTTATTCGTGGTATAATAGGACTTAATTATGAATCTTGAGTAGACTCGAGTAGTAGGAAAATTCTATTTGTAAGCTTTAAAGATAGGGAGCCTTAGTAAGTAGGGGTTACAAGTTAAATGAGGAATATTAGACACTAAAAGGCCTTGGAAAAGTGGCAAAAGGAGGCCACTTAGAGCTGGAATTGACACCACAAGAGGAGCAAGGGAGCCTAGGTTCGAGTTGCGAATTCTCCTTTTGCTCTTTATTTTGGACTAAGAGAGAGAGAGAAATGCTCAATTTTAATTTCAGGATAATAAGGATTTAATTGGATATTATGTGAATAATCTAAAAGGGTGGCAAAGAGAAAAGAAGGAATTTGATTTATTCAAATTCTTTTGAATATTTTCAAATGATTGGCGGGGAGGAAATTATGAATTTGACTAATTCAAACTAGTTTGAATTAGTGGTCGAGCTTTGTAGGTTGTAGCCAATTTTGGAGTCTTCAAGGGGGAGTACCAATGTTCTTAGGCATTTTGGTGCATTTTGGTCACTTTAGTCTAGTGCACCTAGCTGAATTTTCAAGGTGAGTTCTCTCATTTTCTTCCTTGAAACCAAAAACCCCCAAACAACATATACCCTTGCTGATTTCTCCTTTGGTCTTTTAGTCAAAATATTGCTATTATTTTCTTTTAATCTCTCCTAAGCATCCTCTCTTCTTTTTGGTTTCATTTTGGTTGGTGGCCGAATATCAACCTTCTCCCTCCCATTTCTTTTTGTTTTCTTCCATCATTGTGCAAGCCGAATTTTCCCCTTTTACTTCTAATCTCTCATTGCCGATTTTTCCTTTCTTCTTTAACCACATTCCAAGTGCTTCTACTCTCTAAAACTCTAGCCGAATTCTTTTCTCCTTTTTTTTGATTGGTGTTGGCCAAATCTCAAGCAAAGGTGCTCTCTTCTATCTTTTTCTCCAATCGGTTTTAGAGGAAGGTATGTGCTCAAGGCTGAATGCCTATTTCTTCTTCTCTCTATTCTCTGTCGACTTTTACAAGGGTAAGAGCCAATTTCGGCATTGGATTGCAAGTGTGAATCACCTGATTTAGGAATCGGTTTGTTGTAGGGCCTTCGAGGTTTTGAAAACAATCTAGTGAAGCCGTCATCCTTTAATTGGTTGGTAAGTTGTTAATAGTCTAATCTTTTTAGTATTGTAAGCCAAAGGCTATTAATGTGGATGACTGTCGATTGTAGGGAAGCAAAAACACATAGTGTGTGGTGGCTGATAATCAAAGGGCGTTTTAGGTAAGGTTTGGGTTCAAGTGTAACCCGTGGAATTATTTTGGGTTTGGCGAATGGTCTATAACACTAACCTTATGTTTGGCGAATATAGGAGCAAGGATACCTAGTGTGGCGATTGACTCTTCGTGGATTTAGGACTATCATTGGTAACGGTGTGTACATACACACTTTATAACTAATAAGCGTGCTAAATATATTGTGTATGCTAAACCTGGATTGGTGTAGATTTGGATTTAATACCATAAATGTATAAGCAAGGATTCGTAAGTCCTTATTGTTATGAGCTTTCTTTATGATGCTTTTGGGAAGCATGACATATTTAGTATATGTGGCATATAGATATGTGACTGATGATAAATTAGGTGTATGTTGTTAAATAAACATGTTGGCATGATTTACATTAAATGCATATCATTGATTGATGTGGGTTAAATAAGTGGAGGGGAAGTGATATCCGTGTCTCACGGACACCGTGGTTTGGTACCACATTTCGTGACTAAGGTCACCAGAGGTTTGGCACCTCATAGCGTCTTGTCCGGTGGCTTAGCACCACAATGGGTTGGCCCCACATTGATATTATGGGATAAATCGCCGGTGATTTGGTATCACGGTGGGTTGGCCCCACAACTTGTTATATGTGACTTGGTCACCGGTGGTTTAGCACCACCAGTGGTTTGGCACCACAATATTGATGGATATCGTGACTTTGAGTCACCGGTGGTTTAGCACCACCGGTGGTTTGGTACCACGGGGTAGAGAAAGGTGTTTTGGATGGCTAGGTTGGGTGCATGTTAAACTTAGTGCATGTTAACTTAGTTATAATTTGTGTATGATGTTGCATTAAACCGGGGGAAGGGTTACACATTGAGTCTTGGTGACTCACCTTCTCCTTTAACTTTTTCAGGTGACTCGTAGATCGCGGATGAGGAGTCGGATGGACACGAGGTGGCCATGCAGTGAAAATGTGGATTAAATGAATTTTGAGCTACTTTTATTTTATTGTCAGTTTTATTTGTTCAAGTTGTAATAAGGCCTCCTAAGATTTTACTTTGATTATTTTACATGTTTTGGATAATTTGTTTAAACTACTTAGTGACTTTAAAAGGGATACACACGTTTTCTTAAATTCAAATGTAAATGTTTTATTGTGCCATCGGGTACATTTGATATCGGTAACAACCTGACTTAATAGATCTTTAACAAAACTAAGTGTGGTTTTCTTCATACACCTCAATGGTTTTAAAACAAGACGGTATCTTTTACTTTAAATTAAATCGGATAAAGGGATTTTTCAAAATGTTTTCTCTGTAACATACCAAATTTGGTCGTAATATTTGGGCCGAGTTTGGGGTGTTACAAAATTGGCATCAGAGCCCAGTTCAAAGCTTTATTAGGGGCCCAAGGCCCAAAATGTTTTGTGAGGCCTTTGTGAAATATTTTGGTTGTGGAACGACATGGCACCGAGTCTCGGCACCATCCGCCTGTAAGTACTTCTAACTGCTGTATGCATTATTATCTATAGAAGGGTAGGTATGGAACGTAGATAATATGATAGGTGTTTGAACCATAGGACTAGTTTACCCCAACAAAATACATAAGACTTTAAATGCCTAATTAAACAAACCTATGATTAAGTCACGAGTTAGGGTGTGGTAACCCCTGTGCGCATGTCTAGGATTGGATCCGGAAGAGCTTGGTACTTAAGCAGTCCTCGTGACTCACCTCCTCTTCGCAGGAATCCTACCTGGTGCGTAGCTTCGGTTCACCCTAACCAAGAGGACTCGGTCATAGGCTAAACACAATAAATAAAACCCGAAGGGGATTAGCCATGTTTTATGAAAACTCTAAGTTTTAAAAATCATTACAATACTCCTTTAAATAGTAACAAAAATTTATTTCTGGAAAATTTTCAAAATATTTTCAATTTACCAAAATTACCAAAATGCCCCTAGTGGCAAAATTACGAAAATGCCCTTGGTTTCTAAAATTATCGTACTACCCCGATTTCAATAAAATTCTCTTACTTTGCAAAAGTATCCAAAATTCTATATTTCAAAATAATACCCTGACTTTGGAAATTTACAAAATTACCCCTAATTGACAAAATTACCAAAATACCCCTGGATTCCAAAATTCTGTCGTACCTTTAATTTGACAAATTTTCAGAAATACCCTCCAGTTTTGGAAATTTCAAATTTCAAAGTGTCCTAATTTATTAAAGTTTTAAAATTTCTTTGGTTATTACGAAAAATGACGAAAATACCCCTGGGATAGAAACGGACAGAAATGCCCGAAAGAGTGAGTTTGTATGAAAGGTATTAGGGAATGGATGTGCTTTCCTGTGTGAACTAGGATAGAGGACTTAAAACTTTGATTGATCAAAAGAATCTCTATTAAACTCCCTTCATAAAATTTCGTCGTGGATAACCAAGTGGAACAAGTACTAATCCATAAAATTTTCTTAATCAGATTAAGGTGCAATAGTTAGAATGAGCTCTAGAGGACGTGGTCATCGTGGACACTAGTAGGGGCAAGATGATGTGTCGAACCCGTTAGGTCGGGTCAGGGTCAAAATGAGGTACCACCGCCACCACCACCCCCAACTTTTGGAGCTGAGGAGCAGGATCAGACGGGAGGTGAGGCAGTATCGCAAGCTATGTTGTGAGTCCTTGATATGGTGACTGAGGCAAGTGGAGGTATGGGAGCTCGGAAATCTGTACCCGAGCGACTCCGATCCAACTGAGGTGAGGTATTCAGGGTGTATCGGGAGTGGCACCCAAATGTGAGAATATTGGTTAGAATCGATCGAGAGGATCATGGATGATCTCGATCGGCAGTGAGGAAAAATTGAAAGGAGTGGTGTCGCTTCTAAAGGATGAGTCATATCAATGGTGGCTCACGGTTCGGGATGGTGCTACAAAGAGATGATCTTACTTGGGAGTATTTTAAAGCTACTTATCGAAGAAGTATGTAGGCACCAAATACATCGATCATGCAGAGGAAAGCCTTTCTGGGGTTGGTACAAGGAAATAAGACTGTGTCAGAGTATGAAGCGAAATTTCTGAGGCTAAGCCGCTATGCTCGGGGAATTGTGTCAATGGAACATGATCGTTGTGTTCGCTTTGAAGATGGACTTAGGGATGATTTAAGGTTGCTGATTACTCCACAGCAGGAGTGTGAGTTTTCTATCTTAGTGGAAAAGGCTAAAGTAGCTGAAGGGGTCAAGGAGTTCGTGAGATAGAACTACGATAGGAACAAGCAGAAAAGAGGCTTTGGGTCGTCTGGATCGGGTAGTAATGCACAGAAGAGGGCTAGGCAGAGTGGGCCAAATTAGGCAGGAAGGCCCATAACTACTAATCAGAGACTAGCTCAGTGTAATCGCTGTGGGAAATCACATTGGGGAGGTTATTGGACCGGTGAAAGGGGATGTTTTGAATGTGGATCTTTGGATCACCGTATAAGGGATTGTCCTCGGAAGTTAGCTAAGAATTAGCCAGAAGGTCATAATCGGTACGTTCCTAATTTTTGGTCTTCCATATGTTGCATTAATTGATGTGGGCTCGACGCATTCATACGTTGCTAGTAGTGTGGTAGAGACTATGAATCTAGACTTTGAGACTGCTTCTAGGGAGATGACAGTAATTAGCCCTCTAGGTCACTCTGTAGTTGTAAACAAGCTATATAGGGATGTACCCTAGAACTCCAAGGGTAGTGTTTGTGGTCGATCTGATGGAACGCCATTTGGGAGTTTGATCGATTCTTGGAATGGACTGGTTGGTTAAGTATCAGGCAAGATTGGATTGCGCTGCTAAGCGCATGGTTCTAAAGATGGCTGAAGGTGATGAAGTGGTTATGATAGGTAATAGAAGGGATTATCTATCCAACATGGTGTCTGCGTTGAAGGCGGAGAAGATGGTCAGGAAGGGCTGTGAAGCATATGTGGTTCATATATGTGCCTTGGAGGCTAAGGAGTCAGCAGTTGAGAAGGTTCGAACGGTAGGGAAATTCGCTGATGTGTTTCGGAAGAACTTCGGGTTTGCCACCGATCGGAAGTTGAGTTTGGTATAGACTTATTACCCGGAACGGCGTGATGCGAGCACGCCCCATGTCAACTCAAGCTCGAGCCATGATCCATTGGTGCTACCTCGTGGCCCCATCACTCGAGCTAGATCTAGGCTATTCAAACACCTTAAACACATTAGAAACCGGGTGACACATCTTTGTGTTGAATCGTTTCTGTTTAAGACCTATCTTCCATTTTCCACCATCTATCTTTACCTTTTATTTTTTTTCTTTGTTAAAATCGAACCTATCACCTAAACCGACTCCTTTTCATTTCTTTAAACCTCCATTCCTAACTTATCCATTTCTTAAATATAAATTCAATTCAAAGCTTCCGCATTGTTACCTATTTTCTCATAATTTTCTGAAAGGTTTGTAACCTCCTCGTAGACGATCAGGCAACTTAAATACATTTCGACTCTCCCGAGGCAGAATCGTATCATCTGGTATCAGAGCTATAAAAATGAGGAATTTTGACTACGTACGAGAAGTCAAAATAGGTTCGTAAGTGAAAAAAATTCAAAAAAAAATTGTAAGTTGTAATTTTTGTTCTTGTATTTCAATAAATTGTATGTGAAGTGAAAAAAAAATTTAAAAAAAAGAGAAAAAAATGAAAAATGGAAAAAAATATACAAGTTAAAAAAAAGTGGTAAAAAAAAAGTTGTGGAAAATTTTTGAAGTTTTGCTTTGAACTTCATCTCTTCTGTTTCCGATCTCAAGACTTTCATTTCTACCCTCTTCATCTTCTACCTCGACCTCTCAAATTTTTTTTCTTACCCTTTAGCCTACCCGATAACCAAATTTTTCTTTTGTTTAGCCTCCCCTATACCCGACATCAATCCCGTGAAACCCCTTTGAAGCCGACCCTCAAGCCGCGATGAGTCTTCCGAAATGAAGTACGAATTTGTGAGACGAGATAGAGCGGTAAAAGGCACGAGTGAAATCATCAAAGAAAAGCCATCATACTGAGTTAAACACGAGTGTGAGTGATTTTCTTTGAGTGACTCGTGAGGATTTTGTGGTAAGGTATTTTCTCTTTTCTATCTATTTTCTTTTGTATAACGATTTTATTTTCAAGAATGAACATGTTTCAAGAAGAACTCTCTGCTGATGACTTCCAATTTTTGGTGAACGAAATGGACCGAATGCTCGAGAAAAAGTTAAGTCCAATACAAAGGCGTTTGGACCGAGCGGAGGAAAAATTTTGATGAAAGCACACTACAACGAGTCGAAAAATGGATCGGCGACCATCTCAAAGACCCATCCTTGATGATTATTCAAGAAAAGAATTCTGACATGACTCCCATTCATCATTGACTTCAAGATCAAGAGACTTCTATCAAGATTCGTCTTCATCAAGAAGTTCATTTGATATATATGAGAACATTGCCTCGATCTTAGAGTAAATCCTTCTATTTTCAGTTCCTATGAAACATCTCCTTGTTGTAATCCAAGTGAAAAAGAGTGTACAAAAGAAAAAGAGAAAGAATTTGAAAAAGAAATCATGAGAGAAAAAGAAATCGAGAAAAAAGAAAATGAAAAAGAGCAAGAAGAAAAAAAGAAAGAAAGAAAAGAAATTGAAATTGAGAAAAACATTGAGAAAGAAAGTGAAAAGAAAAGATGTTGAAAAAGAAACGAGAGAAAAGAACGAGCAAGAAAAAGAGAATGACTTTTCAACTAAGCATCTTGAAGTTTGTTCTTCTTCTATTTCTTCTTTCCAGGTTCTCAACCAATTTCACGATGACCTTCAACTACAATACCTTCCCAACGAGCGACGCTTTCACATGATTGAAAAAGGTAAAGTTGAATCACGCGAGATTGAAGGTAAGGAAGGTAAGTATTTTGAAGCGATTCAATCTCCATTGAATCTTTCTAAAGATTATGATTATGTGGATGATTTCGTCATTGGCCATCCCTCGAATAATTGTGATGTTTTAAATGGTGATAAGACGACTTTATTCCATAATGATCATTGTGATATGAAGTATGAAGGTGGAGAGACGCAAATCCAACAAGTGCAAGACGTGTCAAGGTATGATGATGACTTTTCTCTTAATTCTCATTTGTTTGATTGTAGTTTTTACGAGAATTGTTCATTGTCCAACGTGGAATCGTTGAGTTTCTGTAAATCTATTTTGAAGCACGTCAAGAGCTTTGATTGTTCGATCTTGAACTTACATAATTCCTTTTGGTTTAACAAATTTGATTTTTTGAAACCAATGCCACATCCTGTTTTAAGTAATCAAACACATATTTTTAAACCAGGAATATGTCCTGATTTGTCTTATGGAAAATTCAAGTATCATGTGGTATGTTTGAAAGAATTCTATCATTTTGATACTTGTCTTTTAATTAAGGTAACGAAATTTGTTAACTTCTTGTTTAATTTGTATTCATTCCTTAAACAAATCTTGTGGTTGTACTTGCGATTTACAATCCATTTGCGAGTTGTTGACTCAAACGCAAGGCTTCGACTACATTACCTGCCTACGAAGAGAAGGTTCGTCTTGATCGAGCAAGGTAAATTTGATCTTTGAGTTTCAGCTTGTGAAAACAAGCAAGGTAAGGTTGATTTTTGTCTTTCTAAGTATAAAGGTAAGCCTATTGAACTTGTTGATGCATCTTTGCCTTCTTCGAATAACGATAAGCTTCACGTTGGTAATTTCATTTTAGCGAAATATTTAGATCATTACATGCTTATTCGTTCTTTTCTGCCCATTTATGATCTACCTGTTTTCTCAAATGATGAGAGGATTCTTACGTTTGATAATTTTGATAATTTTCTTGTGAAAGAATCCATCTTGCGTTACTTTGAGATGTTTTCGTTCTCTTCGAAAGTTAATAAAACACATGATACCAATTTTGTTTTGATAAATCATTTAGACCATGAAGTGTTTGAATGTGTTTTTCTACTTAGTGATGGTCTACCTATTTTGATGATTGACAAAAAGATTTGTATCATCTGGTATCATCATGTGTTTGATAAATTTTGGAATTCATGTGTGAGTAATATGGTATATCGTTCAATGCAAGAATTGGTTGATCAATTTCGTGTGCCATATGCGTTTTCTCGATTGCTTGCTTGTGACGAATATATCTATCATTTGACATGTTATTCGCATGAAATCTTTGATTTGTGGGATCCATGTGACTCGAATGCATGTCATGAAGCTTATTCACTCTTGTTGCAAACGTTTAATAAGGTTTTTTTCATTTTATATGATAATATGTTTATGCCCGTTTGCATGCCATTTATTTGTTTTGTTTTGCTTATATTTGGCTTGCAAGAATGTTTGCTAACTTATGGTTATCTTTTTCAGGTAATGCCATTATCATCCGTCCCGTTTGATCGAGGAAAATTGAACAAGGAGAATTTTGTTCAAGGAAATCAAGAGTTCGATTCGAGGACGAATCGCCTTGAAGAGGGGAGGGATGATGCGAGCACGCCCGGGGCATCCAACATTTTTCAACATGGAAAGCTCGGATCGTTGAGACCAAGTGTTGTGGAGCTCGTGTGCATCTTCATGCACTTCCAAATTGAGCCGGATTAGCTCATGCCAGCTCAATTCGAGCTCCCTTGAGCTCACTTCAGCTCATCGAATGATTTCTTTCTTTTGATAAATTGAATTTTAATTTATTTAATTTTCTACAGCTATTTAATGCATCTAAAACATCTTAAATGGGTTGGATTTAATTTGTTTTAGCTCAAAGTAATTTTATCACATTTTATTATATGTTTTAAGTTGATTAAAACATAAATTTAATGTGCAGATTTTTATGCTTAAATAGGGCTGTCGAATTTAGTATGTGTGCTAAGTGTGTGTTTAATGTGTCCAAAGTGTCTATTGATGTGTCTTGGACGTGATTAATTGCTATTCAATTCAGTTGACTTGATTTAATATGCATTCATACCCTTTTGTAGGTACAAGAATGTACATGAAGCATTAAAGGAGATATATGCACTTAGGTGCAATGAACTTGGTGAATGCCTCAATGAACCTTGGTGGATACATGGATGGCTGGAAGCATGCACCATGGCTGCCAATTTTGGCCATTCAAGGCCACCATTCGGTTGGGAGAAAGCACAAGTACATGGATGAATTTATTGAATGTTTTAAGCATCAATTAAAATGGGCAAGAACTCATTCATCTTCCAAGGGCTGTTCGTGCAATGCAAAGGTCAAGGGATTTAAGGGCTGAATTAAACCACATGAAAGTTGTTCAAAGAAGAGTTTTAATGCTGGAAACTTCTCACCCAAAAGGTGCAGCTCATTCCCAAAGTTGGCGAACCTAGACAAGCCTTTTCAGCTCCTTTTGTTGTTCAAATTCGTTCAGCCACTTCCTTCTTCATTAAGAAGACTTTAAAACGTCCCAAATGGCTGAATTTACATATCCAAGAGGGCTACTCACGTTCTCCTTTATTTCTGGACACTTTTCAGCCAAAAGAGACCAAATTAATAGCTCAATTATTGCATGGGACGTACCTAGCTGCTGCATGCCTTTTCAAGTGGCCCAAAGTTCATTTCTTCTTCTAGAAACATGGCTAATGACATTCCCAAAGGCTGCACTTGGACTTGGACGAATTTTTGGGACAAATAATCTTCTAGAAACATGTCTATTGGAGTGCCATTGATGCCATATACATCCAAACGAATTTTGCAAGCTTACAAGGCCACATTCAACTGAATTTTGTCAAGCAAACCAAGGGATTTTCTTTCTAGATTTTTCCAGCAATTTATGGCGGAAAATTAACTTAGTCATTAAGTGTTTTATGACTATTTGGTTAGCTCATATTAGCCTATAAATAGTTGCTAAATTTCATTTGTAAAAGACAGCTTTATGAACCTTTATAAAATTTATGAACTTTTGTTCATCGAGTGAGATTATCTCTCTCTACCTTTAAATGACGAGTTTCGATCCCGACTTATCAAGCTTGCTTGTGGCGTCAATCGTACTCTTTCCATTTTATTATACCAACAGTTCTTATCTTTATAGATAATGGTCTTGGTCCGCCATCAATTTCCATCATCCACCTTAAACACATTAGAAATCGGGGTGACACATCTTTGTGTTGAATTGTTTCTGTTTAAGACCTATCTTCCATTTTCCACCATCTATCTTTACCCTTTATTTTTTTTTCTTTGTTAAAACCGAACCTATCACCTAAACCGACTCCTTTTCATTTCTTTAAACCTCCATTCCTAACTTATCCATTTCTTAAATATAAATTCAATTTAAAGCTTCCGCATTGCTACCTATTTTCTCATAATTTTCCGAAAGGTTTGTAACCTCCTCGTAGACGATCGGGCAACTTAAATACATTTCGACTCTCCCGAGGTGGAATCGTATCATGACTAGGCCCATTTAAGCATTAATAATCGGCCCATTAAGGCATTCTAGCATATCTTTCCATTAAGGGCATTTCTATAATTTGACCCATAAGGGCATTTTCGTAATTCAGCCTATAAGGGCATTTTCGTAATTCAGCCCATAAGGGCATTTTTGTAATTTTAACAATCTTAATGCCTATTTTGTCAAATCTTTCAAAATAGTATATTTAAGCATATTCCTCGTTTTATTCTAATGTTATGATTTTTAGCCGTATAATGATAACAATCTACTTATTCGACATGTTATCGAATCATAATTTTACGGGATTACGGTGAGAGATTACACAACTGATTACGGTAAGTATTAAACTCTCTTGATAATCGGCACCTATGACAACATAACACTCGATTAATCTGACAGATGGGATTTTTATTAATCCAAAACTAAACCAAGCGATCTAGAATGCTTATCTCAAAATCATGAATGACCACGATTTATCGATTCTCATCGGATGATGGTCCACAACTCGATGAAAATCCCAAACCGTCGACATCGCTTTCGCTTAAACTTAGGAGTGGGAATCACAAATCGCTCCTTTGTGATCTCCAATCGCTTTTCCTTTCAATTGCATCGCTTGCCTCCATTGGAAAAAGTCTTAATTAAAACGATATTACAATATATATCGATTGTCTAAGGGAAAAGAGTTCGGCTTATCACTATCTCCGTAGAATCAACGAGTGAATAATAACGGGCAATTTTGTTCCTATAACAACCGATTAGACAAATCTATCATTACATTTTAACGGAATAATCAAATATTTAGAGATGTTGAGATGAACTTTAAAGAGATCCATTACCTTGACAATAGTAGATCCCACTATAACACTACTAGAATTGAAAAAGTATTGATCACAATATGAGAGTGATGGAGAGAGTGATGTTTTGATAAGAAACAAAGTAAACTAATCGAATAACGATGAACACACATATTCGACTAGGAAGAGAAAATGAAGTGAAAAGAGGATATAAAATCACTTACCGATTCGATTAAGAAGAGATTGTCCAACACAAAAGGAAAAGAAATGGTGAAGAAGTAGAGTGGTAGCAGGTTCGACTATGGAGAGAAAATGGGCAAGAAAGTTTGATCACAAGAAAATGTCAATTTAAGAAAGAGAAAAGGTTGATGAAAGGATCAAAAGAAAAGAATGGATGGAGGAAGGGTGCCTTGGTAGTTTCGACTATCAAAAGAAAATGGGCAAGAGTAGGTTGAGGGTTACGGTAAAGCAAGGAGAAAATAAACAATTTTGGACTAGGAAGTTTCGCCAAAGCAAAGGGAATGTTTTGGCAAGACAAATAATTTGGCAAGACAAAGAAAAATGAACAATTTTTTGGTCTTGAGTGATTCGGCAAGAAAAGAAAAAGGTTTAGACAAGGAACTCAAAGTGTTCAAACAAAAGAAGATACCTCTCAAGCACCAAAACTAACAAAATGTCTTGCAAAATTTGGCTCTTCCTCCATAAACAAAATCGTGTGTACCATACCAAAAAAGGATAAAAAATTTGACCAACAAAACCTTCCAAAACATCTTCCACACCTTAAGCCAACATGTTCCCTATTCTTTCCTTTTCTTTTTCCTTCTTTCCTTCCACTCATCCTTTCCTTATTTTCTTAGCCACCTCTCCAAAATTAAAAGTCTTCCATTGCCTAAAATACCACCATGGCCAACACTATGGATGAATAGCTCAAAAAAATCAAAATTTGCACCAAGAGGGATTCGAACCTCTTCCCCTAAAACCTTTCATGTGACACCACATCCTCTTTACCAAATGCTCATTTATGCAAGCAAATTACTCACTTATTTCCTTAAACCTTGATGTCAC
Organism: Gossypium rotundifolium; assembly: GCA_025506655.1. Taxonomy (NCBI): domain Eukaryota; kingdom Viridiplantae; phylum Streptophyta; class Magnoliopsida; order Malvales; family Malvaceae; genus Gossypium; species Gossypium rotundifolium. The sequence goes on along the minus strand of CP106732.1, from coordinate 79,450,468 downwards.
TTACCTTCTCTCCTTAATTTACTTAAATACAAAAATTTTGCTAAGGCCCAATTCATCCCTGAGCCTCCTTAGGACCCAAAAACATACACAATTAATATTTTTAACTAACCTATCACAAGATATAATACAACACATAAAATTCTAAATTTTAGGATGTTACAATGTTTTAATGAAGCATGAGTTTAAGTTAGTTTAATTCTGCTTCCATAAGTTAACTAGTTGTTGCATTAATTGAAGTCTTAACTTTTAGTTCATTTAATAAAGTCAAGTGTTTAATATATTAGAGTTTAATTAGTGTTCACTTGTGTTTATTAAGTTCATTTTAATGTGTTTATTACAGGTTATTTTCATCTCACAACTGTTACTTTACAAGGATGTTACAACATTAATTGAAGTGACTTTTTAATTGATTTTGGTTTCAAAAGAAGTGGCTGTTCTAAGAGATGCTTAATACATCAAATAAGGAGTTTTAAAAGCATTTTAAGTCTTCTTAAGTTTGGCAACAACATCTTCACTTACCAGCAATTTTTTGGCTCATTTAAAAGATGATAACAAGCATTCAAAACACCATTAGTTGCTGGTGTCTTTTCGGCTAGCCAAGGACAACTCAAGGGACATTTTAAAGCATTCAAGATGGACATTCAAGCTGATTTAAAGTGAATTCAAGCAAGGAGTTAAATTGGTACAAGAATACCAAGAGTCTTGAGTTTAAATTCATTTTAATTAGCAAATTAAGATGTGACTTTTCACTAGTTTTTCTATCACTATAAATTTGTGTAATCAGCCTATTGTAGGGGAATTTTGAACTTTGATAAAATTTATGAACTTTGAGTTCTTGAGTGAGTTTATCTCCTATCTACTTTTCGTACAAGTTTCTTAGACTTATCAAGCTTTCTTGTGGTGTCTTTGACTTGTTCTTTTGAACTTATCACCTTAATCGGTGTGGCGTTCACCTATCCTTCAAACAACCATCTTTCCACCTTAACGATATAAGAAACGGGGTGACACACTATATAGTGTTGAATCTTTCTTAAGTTAAGTTTGTGTTTCCATTTCCATCACTATTGCTGAATATCACTTATCTATCTTTATTTGTTTGTCAAAACTAAGCCTACTTAATTCCATAAACTCATCTTTCCTTTATTCCATTTTGCTAAGCTTTTGCCTATCTTAAACACATTTTCCCAATTCCTAAAGACTTGAATATTTCTCCTCGTAGATGATCGGGCATCTCCCATACGACTCGACTCACCCCGAGATGGATCGTATCATTTGGTGTCAGAGCTAGAAATTGAGGAGCTCGACAATCATCATAATTCTGAAATTGTTATGTAAGTTGAAAAAAAGTTCAAATTATATTCAAAGTGTTCTATTATTCTTAATTTCGTGTATTTGAAAAAGGAAAAAAATCCGAAAAAAGGGTGATGTTTTGTGAATTTTTAGTTTCCCCATTCTTCTCCTCAAATTTCTGAGTTCCTAAAGCCATTATTGTCATCTTTCTATCCCGATCATCTAAAATTCTTATTCCCATCATTTGGTATTTTTCCAACTCACCCAACGCCACATCTATCAATTCTTTTTCTTTCAGCCTACCTTAACCTATAACGATCTTTCCTTTGCTTAAACCCCTTGAAGCCGACCTACAGGTTGCTAATAAGTGACTCATTAAAGAAAAAGCTAAAATTGACCGAAACACAAGTGTGAGTGTTTAATATTTATTTTTTCTTTTTGAGTGACTAGTGAGGTTTGTGGTGAGGTTAAAAAAAACTTTCTTATGTCAAGAAGTCTAAACCGAAACATGAAAGAAAGGCTCGAATGACAACCAGTTTGCAACGTACCAGACCTTAATCTTCAAGCCCTATTGCGTGAGGTTGAGTGTTTATTTGACCACAAGCTTGAGCCCATTCAAGAGAGGCTAGATCAAGTCGAAGAGAGAACCCAGCGAGAAAGGATTCCTCAAGGTCCACGAAGGGAATGAGGCCACCCAAGGTTCCAAGAAGTCGATCCCATCTTTAGCGAATCTGAAAGTGATCAAGGGTCTAACCTAAGAGATCGACAGAGGGGTCAATGAAATCGAGACCGAAGAGCATGAGGATAAGGGGATGATGATTTGAAGAATATTAAGCTCTCCATACCACCCTTCCAAGGCAAGTCCGATCCAGAGGCATATTTGGAGTGGGAAAAGAAAATCGAGTTGGTGTTTGACTGCCACAATTACTCAGAGGCCAAGAAAGTCAAGTTGGCAGTGATCGAGTTCTCCGACTACACCATGGTGTGGTGGGATCAACTAACAACCAATCGAAGACGTAATTGAGAAAGGCTAATTTTGACATGGTTAGAGATGAAAGTGGTTGTAACATCCCGAAATTGGCTTAGTAGGATTGGGCCCAATGGGCCTTGGACATAAGAATGTTTAAAATTCTGAGAATAAGAGAATGGCATTATTGCAAATTGGACTTGTTAGTTAAGTGAATTTGAAAGGTTACAAGGTTTCTATGAAGCCTTGGGTTTAATTGGGCCTTAGGAAAAATTTGGTATTTTATCACTTTAAGGAGATGGAGTAAGTGACCTTAAAGGTATGGAAATAATTGATTATATAGCTAGCATAAGTGAGTAGTTAGTAAAGAGGCTATGGCACCACATGTATTACCTTGAAGGAAGGAGTTCGAATCACTTTGTATGCAATTTGACTTTTACTTTTGCTTCCCTTCCTTATGTGTCAGTCAAGGAATAAATATGGCAATGGTGGACTTCATTATTTTGGTAAGGTGGCTTTTTGAATAAGGCAAGGTTGAAGTTGGGGAAAGGAATCAAGAGAAATAGGAAAGAAAGGGGGACATGAGGCTAATTCCATGGATGATGTTTTGGAAAGCTTAGGAGGCCAAACTCTAATCCTAAGGGGGGATGCATGTGGACGGTTTTGGAGTACTTAGGTGGCTGAAATTTTATTTTGGCTTTTGGTAAAATCCTAGCTTTGTTTTGGCTAGAAATCCTTTTGGCAACTTTGTGCCATTTCTCTCAATTTTGCAACCCACCTTTGCTTTTTCCTTTTGGTTTTGTGCATTGTTTTCCTCTCAAATTCTTTTTTTTCCTTTGCTTTGTGCCGAAATTACAAGCCTTGGTGACCATATGTTTCTTCTTTCTTTTTACTTTGGCCAAATTCCCCTAGCACATTTGTGCACTTTCTTGCTCTTTTGTTTGATCAAGATTTTCATCTCTTGTCTATCTCCCTTTTTGGATAGCCGAATCTTCCACCCTTCTGTTGAACTCTCTTTTCCATTCGAGTGGTCATTTATGTACAATCGGTAAGTGAATTCTTTTCTATGATCATATTCTTTTCTCTTTAGCCGAATAAGTAATTATCACTATTCGGTTGTAAATCGTGATCATAAATGAAAATGGTGTTAGCCTCCACTTCTTCATGTTTTATTCACTCTCTCTTTTCGTAGTGCTTTAAGTGGGAGACCGTGTATTGTTCTAGTCGAAGTCAAACGGTGGTAATTGGATCCAATATCGATAAGGTAAGGGGTTCATTTTGGATTTTGTTATATCCCTATTTGGCTATGTTGCAAATCAGTTGAAGTTTTGACTAATCGACTATATGTTTTAGGGATGATCACTTGATATATTTCTACCTTGAGACATAGTGGTAAGTGATTCAAGTGTAAGTGATATGAAATCTTTTGGAAATTGAGGCTAACTTTTGGTTGGTATTGTTCTAGGTCAACAACGAGTGGTTCGTTAGGAAATCAAAATCAAGGTGTGTAATCCCGTACCTTTCCAAATATATATTTGAAATGGTGAGTAAATCTCACATATCTTTGAAAGTTTACATAAAATATTCTATGATTCAATAGAAATACCAAAGAAAACTGGAAATCGGCATCCATAATCACTCGGGTGTGCATATGATCGTAGTGGTAATCATGTTTTGTAATAAAATAGTTTCAGTCAGAAACAGTGTCGTGTATATTTGAAAAATCATGAAAAATTGGATAAAGGAATTACAAAGTGAATAAGATATCAGATTAAAGCTTACTATGTCTACTTTAATATGGAAGAAACGGAGAAGGAAAAGGAATATTATATTCTGAGATATGTTAATTTTAGTGAGACTAATTCTGAATGACTTTGGGGTATTCTGTTCTATATTGGAAAAATCATATAAAATTGTAAAAAGTGAATTATGGGACATAATTTATATGTATAGATTCCTTACTGAACTTATTTTGATGGAAACAAGTGGGAGCAATAGATGAAAAGCGTCTGAAGAAGATATTTGTGATTAAGGAAAGAGAGGTCGAGAATCATTGGACAGTGAAATAAGGAAAACTTTAAGGAATAAATTGTACTAAATGGTTAAGCTAAAAACTCTGGAAAATTTTAGGAGAAATATATATGTGTCTACTTTCAAGGAAAATTTACGAATTTAGATTTCGAGTTTTCTAACTCGAGTTATGGTCAATTTAGTCAGTATGACTCAGATGGACAGTTTCGATTTTATGCTCCAAATTAGTAGTTAAGCCTAGGTTGTGAAATTACCATAATACCCTTAGAGGGTAAATTACGAAATACCCCTGGGTTGCGAGATTACCAAATTACCCTCGACGAGTAAAATTACGAAAATGCCCTTATGGGCCAAATTACAAAAATGCCCTTATGGGCTGAATTACAGAATTGCCCCTAATAGGCCGAAATACGAAATTGCTTAATGAATTGAATTGACATATTACTTTATGGGCCAATCTGATATATTTTGTTATGAGGGCCAAAATGTGATTTATGGGCTAAATTTGCTAGATCGATTAATGGGCCAAAATTTCTATTTTTGGCTAATGGGTCAAATTGATAACTTGTAATATGGGCTTTTTGTTGAAATTTAACTTATGAATTTATTGTTATGCATTAAATATATATATACATGACTGCATGGGTTGGGATAATTGACGAAGAGAAGAAAGGTCTATTGCTAAAATCTAGTTCGGTGGCTTTGCCACAAATATTTTAAATGGCCTATTGCCAAAATCTAGTTCGGTGGCTCTATCACAAATATTATAATTGGCTTAATGCCTGCTATTGGTGTGTTGGCGGGGTGGGTTGACTTGATCCCTACAGGTGTGTTGGTTGGTACGGGTGGTGTGTAGCAGATGGAAATTTAGGCTTGGTTGGGTATTGCATTTCACATGCATTTTATATTTGTTATATTGTTACATTTGTAAATGGGTTTAGGCCCAAATTTTTGCTTTATGGATTTTGGCCCAGTGAACAACGGTGAGTGGGTTACACACTGAGTTCTTGTAACTCACCCCCTTTTTTCTTAACCTTGTAGGTAATGCTCCATGAGGTGGACTTAGGCCTTGGATGACTCGATGGAGGTCATACTTTAGAAATAGTGTTATTAAATTTTAAATTTCTATTCCCATTATTTTATTATTTTGGTTTAAGTTGTAATAAGGCCTCTGAACTATTTTATTATTTGCCTTATGGTTGGTTTACTGAAAGCTAAAATAAAGGTTTTCCAAAATTGATTAACAAATGGAATTCATAATAAAATTTTTACAAATATTTTTAATACGAAAATCTTCTTCGAATTTTCAATGTCATTTTCAAAAGTCATGTTTTATAAGATTATTAGTTCAAATCTAATGATTTATCAATCAATCTTCGAGGTTAGTAGTATTTTATCAAATGTCTCAAATCAAACTTGTTTTTCTTGGTTTTAACAAAACTTATTTTAGTACGAATTTCAAATCCTTTATATGTTTTCTTTAATATGACACACCAGATTTGGGCCTAACTTCTGGGCCGAGTTTGGGGTGTTACAGTGGTGATGAGAAAGAGATTTATTCCATCTTATTACCATCGAGAGTTATACCAAAAATTGTAAAATCTTACACAAGGCCACCAAAGTGTAGAAGATTATTTCAAAGAAATGGAAATTGCAATGATTAGATGCGAACATGGAAGAGGACCGTGAGGCAACCATGGCGATTCTTAGCAAGTTAAATCGAGAAATTGCTAACATGGTGGAGCTTCAACACTATGTCGAGGTGAATGACATGGTCCATGTTGCAATTAAAATAGAAATACAACTCAAGAAGAAAGGCTCCATTCAAACCTATTCCAACCCCGCAAACACCTCAAAGTGGGGACAAAGTACGAGCAAAAGATATTTTTCTAACCGTTCGAAGGATCAAAATGCTCTTGTTAAGTTTAACAAACTTGTTGGTGAATCAAGCAAAGGTAAAGAAGTCGCCAATCCAAATCATACAAGGGACATCAAGTGCTTTAAGTGCTTGGGATGAGGGCACATAGCTAGTCAATGCCCTAACTGGCGTACAATGGTGTTGAGAACCAATGGCAAAATAGAGTCAAAAGATGAGAAAGATGAGGAATCCGACAATTATGCTAGTGAAGAGGAGGAAGAATTTGAATATGCCGTTGAAGGTGAAATTCTAGTGATCAAATGTAGCCTAACTTTGTAAAGAGTGGAGAACGAACAAAAATGCGAGAACATCTTCCATACACGCTGTTTTGTGCAAGGAAAGGCATGTAGTCTTGTTGTGGATGGTGAAAGTTGTACAAATGTTGCTAGTACATTAATGGAGGAGAAACTTGCCTTGACCACAACGAAACATCCTTATCCGTATAAGCATCAACGGCTTAATGAAGGAGGGGAATTAAAGGTGACAAAACAAGTGTTGGTGCCATTTTCCATTGAAAAATATAAAGATGAAGTTCTTTGCGACGTGGTTCCCATGCATGTCGGGCACTTATTGCTTGATCGTCCATGGCAATTCGATCGAAAGGTGGTACATGACGGCTATACCAACCGATACACCTTCAAGCATTTAGGCAAAAACATCACTTTGGTGCCATTGACACTGAGACAAGTATACGAAGATCAAGTGAAATTGCGAGACTCAATTGAAAAATTCAAAGAGAGTGAAAAGAAAGAAAAGAGTGAAAAGGTGTGTGAAAATTTGAGTGAAAAGAAATGAGGGAAATAAGAGGTAAAAAATGAGAGAAAAGAATAAAGATCAAGAGAAAAAAATGAGTGACGAAAAATCAAGTGCAAAAATAAGTGTGTATGCAAAAGAGAGTGACATTCAAAAATCCTTCATGTTGAGGCAGCCCTTACCTGTACTCATGTACAAGGAATCCTATTTGAATATTAATGAGTTAGATGTTGCTTTACCTTCTTCTATTATTTTTCTCTTGTAGGAATTTGAAGATATATTTCCTGACGAAGTTCCAAGTGGTTTACCACCTATTCAGGGAATAGAACATCAAATTGCATTCATTCCCGGTGCATCTATACTGAACCAACTAGCTTATCGTAGTTATCTCGAAAAGACCAAGGAACTACAAAAACAAGTGAATGAACTTCTTGAGAAGGGATTCATCTGTGAGATCCTTAGTCCGTGAGCTGTTTTAGTTTTATTGGTGCCAAAAAAGGATGGGACTTGGCGTATGTGTGTTGATTGTCATGTTGTAAAAAAAATCACGATAAAATATCGTCATCCAATACCGTGCCTTGATGATATGCTCGATGAATTAAGTGGTGCTCAATTGTTTTCCAAAATCGATCTCAAAAGCGGTTACCATCAGATTCAGATGCTCGAAGGAGATGAGTGGAAAATAGCATTTAAAACTAAACACAGTTTGTACGAGTGGTTGGTAATTCCATTCGGTCTCACTAACACTCCTAGTACCTTTATGCGTTTAATGAATCATGTTCTTCATGCTTATATTGGTAAATTCTATGTGTTTTACTTTGATGACATTCTTGTTTATAGTAGATCTTTAGATGATCATTTGAAGTATTTACGAGCTATTCTTGATGTTTTGCGAAAGGAAACATTATATGCTAATCTTAAGAAATGCACATTTTGTTCTAACAAAGTCATTTTCTTAGGATTTGTTGTCAGCTCACAAGGACTTGAAGTAGATCAAGAAAAGGTGAAAGCTATTTGAGAATGGCCTAGACCGACCAGCATAAGTGTAGCAGCCCGATTTAGGGGCTAGTCAAAATAGTGATCTTGGAATCACTAATTCAAGGTTAGAGAAAATTATTTTCATGTTATGTTATGTGTTATAACATGTTTATATGGATGCATGAAAATTTTGGTGCCTTAATTTTAGCAATTCCTTGCTTAATCACGAAAAAAGACTAAATCGCATAAAGTGCGAAAGTACTATTTTATTTGCTAAAGGTGCCAAATAGCTATAGAATATTAATTAGAGGTCCTTAAAGTGATATTAGGCCATTAAATTAGTGTTGGCCGGCCATGGGAAGCTAGGGGGACAAAGGCATTAATGTTGGTCAAAATTTGTTGATGTTAGGTGTTTAAAATGAATAAAAATAAGATGAATAAAGATGTTATCATCTTTTCACTATTCCTCCACCTTCATCCATCGAAAATTGAAGAGAAATAAGGGTTATGAAGCTCAAAAATTTCAGTAAACATTTCTCCTCACAAGTAAGTGATTTTGATGATCTTTCTTGATAATTTTTATACTTTTGGAGTCCCCAAAGCTTAAGCTAGCTAATGGGGGGACTAATTTGCAACATGATTGAGAGTCTAGGGACTTGCCATGAGAGATTTTATGCTGGTTGTTGAGTTTTTGTGGAAGAAAATAAATGTTAAGAAGATGAGAAACAACTTTTGTGAAAGGTGTTGTCATGAAAACACCTAATTGGGACTAAAATGTAAAAGTTATAATTTGTTCATTAAGGCATAAAATAGTTGGAATTGTGAGTAGTTGTAAGAGGATTAAATGTTCAGCTAAGTTTGTTTAACAAAAAATGTGACAAAAATTCATTTACAAGCCTAGTGGCAAAATCATAATTTTGCCAAAATGTAGAGGCAAAATAGTCATTTTACCTAAAGAGAAGTCTATGGTGAATTATGAATTATGAGTGATTAAATCAGTACATTTTATTGTTCTAGATCAAAGAAAATGAGATTCGTACCTAGAACGGGTGAAAAGAGAAATGTGGGCAAAAGTCCCTTTTGGGCATTTCGACATCGAGGTAAGTTCATGTGTGAATGTGGCAATTATGTATGAGTTAATTTAGTATTCCAATGTTGTATGGAATGTATATTTGCTCGATGAATGTATGAAATATCTTTTAATGAGATGTCAAGAGAATTGAATTTTGGAATAATAGGATATAGCATTATATGATGACAGTTATAGTTTCGTGTAAGACCATATTGGAATATGGCCTCGGTGTAAGAATTCGTATAAGACCATATTAGGGACATGGCATCGATGTGTTAATATAAGTAAGATCCTATTAGGGTATGATGTCAATGTGATACTATATGTATGAGACTTAATAGTGTTATCTAACAGTTTGAGATGAATTCAGTGTATGATGAACCTCTAATGGGTTATGTGTAATCAATACACCTTTTGGCCCATACAGCAAATATCACATTTGGCCCATATATCAAATATCACATTTGGCCCATATAGCAAATATCACATTTGGCCCATATATCAAATATCACATTTGGCCCATATAGCAAATATCACATTTGGCACATATATCAAATATCACATTTGGCCCATATATCAAATATCACAATTGGCCTATATAACACTTTTATCGATTTAGTCCATTAAGGGCAATTCATAATTCGCCCATAAGGGCATTTTGTAATTTTACCCGTCAAGGGTAATTGGTAATCTCACAACCCAAGGGTATTTTGGTAATTTACCCTTTAAGGGTATTATGGTAATTTCGTAATCTAGGCTTAACTACTAATTTGGGGCATAAAAGTTTGAAATCGTCCATCTATGTCATCTTGACTAAATTGACTATAACTCATGTTAGGAATCTCAAAATCTAAATCAAGTAAATTTTCCTTGAAACTAGACCATATTTCTTCTTACTACAATTTTTCTAGAATTTTTACCTTAACCATTTAGTACAGTTTATTCCTTAAAATTTCCCTTGTTTCACCGTCCAATGATTCGACCTCTCTTACCCAAAATCCAAATATCTCACCGTATAGTTTTCATATCTGCTCCCACTTGTCTCTATTAATAATAGGCTCACTAAGGAATCCATACTATAAATTATGTCCCATAATTCACTTTTTACAATTTTATACAATTTTTCCAAGATGAGCAGAATACCCCAAAGTCATTCGAACCAGTCTCACTAAAATTAACATATCTCGAATATAATATTCCTTTTCCTTCTCCATTTCTTCCATATTAAAGTAGACACAGTAGCTTTAATCTGATATCTTACTCACTTTGTAATTCCTTTTATCCAATTTTTGTGATTTTTCAAATACATGTCACTATATTTCGATCAAACTATTTTATTACAAAACATGATTACCACTACGAGTATATGCACGTCCGAATGCTCACGGATGCCGATTATCAGTTTTCTTCGGTATTTCTACCGAATCACAGAATATTTCATGTAAAATTTCAAAGAGATGTGAGGCTTACTCACCATTTCAAACATATATTCGAAAGGGTATGGGATTACACACCTTATTCAAAATTCGTAACATGATATTCTCCGTGGCACCTAAAGATACAATCGTCAACAATTAGTCCAAAACCAAATTTACCACTTCAACCAATTATTTTGATTGATTAACAATCTATACACTTACCAACAATCCGAGTCTCTTATTACAAGGGATAGATCGAGCGATTTAGTCCCTAAAAATATAATTGATTAGTCACAACCACTATTTCGTTAAGCAAAATAACCGGTCAACAAAAAAGATCCAAAAAGAACCATGATGAATCCCTTACCTTAACGATATTAGTTCCGATTTCTAACGATTGTATAATGGCTACGGATGAGTCAAAGTTTCAACCTTCCACTATCACTCGATTGATCAAAGGAGTAAATATCAACACAAATGAGAAGAAATGATTAAAAGAAAGGAGAAGGTCTATCAAGGTGTTTGGAATGTTTGGTCAACACTAAAAGAAATATGAACCAAAAAGAAATGTGAGTATTTCAAGCAACAAAAGAATGGTGAAAGATGGATTGAGGTTTTGGCCCCAAGGAAGAAATCAAGAAAGTGTGCTCACCAATGGCTTGTAAATTCGGCACAAAGCAAAAGAAATTTGGAGAGTACCAAATAGTGCAAAGAGAAAGGTTTTTCGCCTAACAAGTACCAAATAGGATTTTTGGCCAAAACAAAACCAAGACCTTACCAAATGCCAAGGTAAAATTTTCAGCCACCTATCTACCTCAAAGCCGTCCATATGCATCCCCTCTAGGATAAGAGTTTGGCCATCCATACTTTCCAAAACACCTCCCCCGATATTAGCCTCTTGTCCCCCTTTCTTTCCTATTCCTCTTGATTCTTTTCCCAAACTTTAACCTTGCCATATTCTTTTATCCACCGTACTAAAATAATCAAGTCCACACTTACCAAAAATACTTCTTGGCCGACACATAAGGAAGGAAAGCAAAAATAATAGTCAAATTTGCACACAATGGGATTTGAACCTCTTCCCTCAAGGTACATCACTTAATGCCATAACCTCTTTACCAATTACTCATCTTATGCTAACCATTTACTCATTCATTACTATAAGCCTTAAGGCCACTTACTCTATCTCCTTAAAGTGCTAAAATACCAAATTTTTCCTAAGGCTCAATTAAACCCGAGACTTCATAGAAACCTTGTAACCTTCCAAATTCACTTAACTAATAGTCCAATTTGCAATAATGTCATTCTCTTGTTCTCAGAATTTTAAACATTCCTACGCTCAAGGCCCATTGGGTCTAATCCTACTAAGCTTAATTTCGGGATGTTACAATTTTATTCCAGATTTTTCTGGTAATTTATAGCTGAAATTAAACTTAGTTATTAAGTGTTTTATGTCCATTCGGCTAGCTCCTTGATAGCCTATAAATACTTGCTATTTTCATTTGTAATTAATTAACTTTTGATCTTTAATCATATTTTATGAACTTTTGTTCAAAGAGTGAGTTTTCTCCTCTCTATCTTTCATACAAGTTTCTTAGACTTATCAAGCTTGCTTGTGGCATCTATCACTTTTTCATCCATCATATTATACCATTGATTCCTACTTTGTTAAGTATCATGATACGATTCACCTCAGGGTTGAGTCGAGTCGTATGTGAATTGCCCAATCGCTCACGAGGAGAGGTTGAGTCTAGGAAAAATAATAGAAAATATGGCTAAGTTGTGGAAGCTTTGAATAGGTTTGATTTAGAAATGGATATAGGAATGGAGGTGAATAAGTGTTAGAGTTGATTCACTAGAATTATAAAAGGAAGAAGGTGTTTAGAGATGGCTCAGTTTGAATAGGAATGAATGAAGATGGATAACAAAGAATGGATAGAAAAGGGAAATGGATGGTTCGATTATGATGAAACGAAAAGATGGAATGGAATGAAAATGATCTCAAAAACAAACATGAATCAATATTAAAAAATATTGACCCAAATGCTTATAAGTTTTCAAGATGGTCGAATGGAGTATAGGAGAACCTCGACCCGCTACTTAGCAAAGTAGGAACCTTGGTATAAGGGTGAATGCCACACTATTTGATAGTGATAAGTTTAGGATAAAGAACAAGGCAGGTTGGCGCCACTAATGACCTAGATAAGCCATGTAACACCCCAAACCAGGTCTATGCGTCAAGACGAGATTTGGTTTGTCACACAAATCGAACATTCTTTTAATCTATCTAATGGTTTAGATGAATCGGTATTACAAAACTTTTTGAAAATAAAGTTTAATAAAAACTAAGAGAAATAATTTAAATTTCAATGAATTTGAGAAACATTAGTTGAAATCTTATCATTTAGTATTTAATTATCAAAAAGTTAAAGTAGTTTTTTTAAGAGTTCAAAAGGATTTGAAAATAAGGATAGATAAAGAATCTCATATGTTTGAAAACCCAAAGTATTTTAAGGAAACATTTTAGGATTAACATAAACCCATATTAAATATCAAAGCAAAATTTAAATCCATCCACACATAAAATCCATAACATATTAATAGAGGCCTTATTACATCATATCCAAAATAGTAATTTAAAGAAAGTACTTAATAAAAGTTCAAGGTTTATAAACCCATGTTTGCAATATGGCCTCCACGAAGTCAACCTTGACCCAAGTCCACGTCAATTTCCATTACGAGATGGAAAATTTAAGGGAGTGAATTACTCAGAACTCAGTGTATAACTCACTTACTATATCCATTGGGCCAGATCATCAAGTCATTATTTTGGGCTTGAGCCCATTAATAGATTTAGCAATATAAAAAATGAGATGCATGCAAAATGAAATTTCCACCCAAACCTAATTTCATCCGCTACACACCACCCTTACCAACCATCACACTGTGGGATCAAGTCAACCCACCCCGCCAACACAACAATCATAAGCATAAAGCCTGTAACATCCTAAAATTGGGGTTATTTGTGATTGAATTAAATTTCTTGTGATTGGATTGTTGTGGTGTTATTCGTGGTATAATAGGACTTAATTATGAATCTTGAGTAGGCTCGAGTAGTAGGAAAATTCCATTTGTAAGCTTTAAAGATAGGGAGCCTTAGTAAGTAGGGGTTACAAGTTAAATGAGGAATATTAGACACTAAAAGGCCTTGGAAAAGTGGCAAAGGGAGGCCACTTAGGAGCTGGAATTGACGCCACAAGAGGAGCAAGGGAGCCTAGGTTCGAGTTGCGAATTCTCCTTTTGCTCTTTATTTTGACTGAGAGAGAGAGAGAGAAATGCTCAATTTTAATTTTAGGATAATAAGGATTTAATTGGATATTATGTGAATAATCTAAAAAGGGTGGCAAAGAGAAAAAGAAGGAATTTGATTTATTCAAATTCTTTTGAATATTTTCAAATGATTGGCAGGGAGGAAATTAAGGAATTTGACTAATTCAAACTAGTTTGAATTAGTGGTCAGGAGCTTTTGTAGGTTGTAGCCGAATTTTGGAGTCTTCAAGGGGGGAGTACCGAATGTTCTTAGGCATTTTTGGTGCATTTTTGGTCAGCTTTAGTCTAGTGCACCTAGCTGAATTTTCAAGGTGAGTTCTCTCATTTTCTTCCTTGAAACCAAAAACCCCCAAACAACATATACCCTTGCTGATTTCTCCTTTGGTCTTTTAGTCAAAATATTGCTATTATTTTCTTTTAATCTCTCCTAAGCATCCTCTCTTCTTTTTGGTTTCATTTTGGTTGGTGGCCGAATATCAACCTTCTCCTCCCATTTCTTTTTGTTTTCTTCCATCATTGTGTTTTAATTTTCCCTTTTACTTCTAATCTCTCATTGCCGATTTTTCCTTTCTTCTTTAACCACATTCCAAGTGCTTCTACTCTAAAACTCTAGCCAATTCTTTTCTCCTTTTTTTGATTGGTGTTGGCCAAATCTCAAGCAAAGGTGCTCTCTTCTATCTTTTTCTCCAATCGGTTTTAGAGGAAGGTATGTGCTCAAGGTGAATGCCTATTTCTTCTTCTCTCTATTCTCTGTCGACTTTTACAAGGGTAAGAGCCAATTTCGGCATTGGATTGCAAGTGTGAATCACCTGATTTAGGAATCGGTTTGTTGTAGGGCCTTCGAGGTTTTGAAAACAATCTAGTGAAGCCGTCATCCTTTAATTGGTTGGTAAGTTGTTAATAGTCTAATCTTTTTAGTATTGTAAGCCAAAGGCTATTAATGTGGATGACTGTCGATTGTAGGGAAGCAAAAACACATAGTGTGTGGTGGCTGATAATCAAAGGGCATTTTAGGTAAGGTTTCGGGTTCAAGTGTAACCCTGTGGAATTATTTTGGGTTTGGCCGAATGGTCTATAACACTAACCTTATGTTTGGCCGAATATAGGAGCAAGGATACCTAGTGTGGCCGATTGACTCTTCAGGGATTTAGGACTATCATTGGTAACAGGTGTGTACATACACACTTTATAACTAATAACTGTGCTAAATATATTGTGTATGCTAAACTGGATTGGTGTAGATTTGGATTTAATACCATAAATGTATAAGCAAGGATTCAGGTAAGTCCTTATTGTTATGAGCTTTCTTTATGATGCTTTTGGGAAGCATGACATATTTAGTATATGTGGCATATAGATATGTGACTGATGATAAATTCAGTGTATGTTGTTAAATAAACATGTTGGCATGATTTCTGTTAAATGCATATCATTGATTGATGTGGGTTAAATAAGTGGAGGGGAAGTGATATCCGTGTCTCACGGACACGGTGGTTTGGTACCACATTTCGTGACTAAGGTCACCAGAGGTTTGGCACCTCATAGCGTCTTGTCCCGATGGCTTAGCACCACGATTGGGTTGGCCCCACAGATTGATATTATGGGATCGTCGCCATGATTTGGTATCACGGTGGGTTGGCCCCACAACTTGTTATATGTGACTTGTCACAAGTGGTTGGTCACCGGTGGTTTGGCACCACAATATTGATGGATATCGTGACTTTGAGTCACCGGTGGTTTAGCACCACCGGTGGTTTGGTACCACAGGGTAGAGAAAGGTGTTTTGGATGGCTAGGTTGGGTGCATGTTAAACTTAGTGCATGTTAACTTAGTTATAATTTGTGTATGATGTTGCATTAAACCGGGGGAAGGGTTACACATTGAGTCTTGGTGACTCACCTTCTCCTTTAACTTTTTTAGGTGACTCGTAGATCGCGGATGAGGAGTCGGATGGACTCGAGGTGGCCATGCAGTGAAAATGTGGATTAAATGAATTTTGAGCTACTTTTATTTTATTGTCAGTTTTATTTGTTCAAGTTGTAATAAGGCCTCCTAAGATTTTACTTTGATTATTTTACATGTTTTGGATAATTTGTTTAAACTACTTAGTGACTTTAAAAGGGATACACACGTTTTCTTAAATTCAAATGTAAATGTTTTATTGTGCCATCGGGTACATTTGATATCGGTAACAACCTGACTTAATAGATCTTTAACAAAACTAAGTGTGGTTTTCTTCATACACCTCAATGGTTTTAAAACAAGACGGTATCTTTTACTTTAAATTAAATCGGATAAAGGGATTTTTCAAAATGTTTTCTCTGAAAAATACCAAATTCGGTCGTAATATTTGGGCCGAGTTTGGGGTGTTACAAAATTGGTATCAGAGCCCAGTTCAAAGCTCGGCTGTGGGGGGGCCCAAGGCCCAAAATGTTTTGTGAGGCCTTTGTGAAATATTTTTGGTTGTGGAACAGCATGGCACCGAGTCTCCGGCACCATCCGCCCAGGTAAGTACTTCTAACTGCTGTATGCATTATTATCTATAGAAGGGTAGGTATGGAACGTAGATAATATGATAGGTGTTTGAACCATAGGACTAGTTTACCCCAACAAAATACATAAGACTTTAAATGCCTAATTAAACAAACCTATGATTAAGTCACCGAGTTAGGGTGTGGTAACCCCTGTGCGCATGTCTAGGATTGGATCCGGAAGAGCTTGGTACTTAAGCAGTCCGCGTGACTCACCTCCTCTTCGCAGGAATCCTACCTGGTGCGTAGCTTCGGTTCACCCTAACCAAGAGGACTCGATCATAGGCTAAACACAATAAATAAAACCCGAAGGGGATTAGCCATGTTTTATGAAAACTCTAAGTTTTAAAAATCATTACAATACTCCTTTAAATAGTAACAAAAATTTATTTCTGGAAAATTTTCAAAATATTTTCAATTTACCAAAATTACCAAAATGCCCCTAGTGGCAAAATTACGAAAATGCCCTTGGTTTCTAAAATTATCGTACTACCCCGATTTCAATAAAATTCTCTTACTTTGCAAAAGTATCCAAAATTCTGTATTTCAAAATAATACTCGACTTTGAAATTTACAAAATTACCCCGATTGACAAAATTACCAAAATACCCTGGATTCCAAAATTCGCGTACCTTTAATTTGACAAATTTTAGAAATACCCTCAGCTTTTGGAAATTTCAAATTTCAAAGTGTCTGATTTATTAAAGTTTTAAAATTTCTCCGGTTATTACGAAAATGATGAAAATACCCCTAGGATAGAAACGGATAGAAATGCCCGAAAGAGTGAGTGTGTATGAAAGGTATTAGGGAATGGATGTGCTTTCCTGTGTGAACTAGGATAGAGGACTTAAAACTTTGATTGATCAAAAGAATCTCTATTAAACTCCCTTCATAAAATTTCGTCGCGGATAACCAAATGGAACAAGTACTAATCCATAAAATTTTCTTAATCAGATTAAGGTGCAATAGTTAGAATGAGCTCTAGAGGACGTGGTCATCGTGGACACGGTAGGGGCAAGATGACCGTGTTAGAACCCGTTAGGTCGGGTCAGGGGTCAAAAATGAGGTACCACCGCCACCACCACCCCCAACTTTTGGAGCTGAGGAGCAGGATCAGACGGGAGGTGAGGCAGTATCGCAAGCTGTGTTGCGAGTCCTTGATATGGTGACTGAGGCAAGTGGAGGTATGGGAGCTCAGAAATCTGTACCCGAGCGACTCCGATCCAACGGAGCTGAGGTATTCTGGGGTGTATCGGGAGTGGCACCCAGTGCGGCAGAATATTGGTTAGAATCGACTGAGAGGATCATGGATGATCTCGATCTGACGAGTGAGGAAAAGCTGAAAGGAGTGGTGTCGCTTCTAAAGGATGAGTCATATCAATGGTGGCTCACGGTTCGGGATGGTGCTACGACAGATGATCTTACTTGGGAGTATTTTAAAGCTGCTTATCAGAAGAAGTATGTAGGCACCAGCTACACTGATGCGCAGAGGAAGCCTTTCTGGGGTTGGTACAAGGAAATAAGACTGTGTCAGAGTATGAAGCGAAATTTCTGAGGCTAAGCCGCTATGCTCGGGGAATTGTGTCAACGGAGCATGATCGTTGTGTTTGCTTTGAAGATGGACTTAGGGATGATTTAAGGTTGCTGATTACTCCACAGCAGAGCGTGAGTTTTCTATCTTAGTGGAAAAGGCTAAAGTAGCTGAAGGGGTCAAGGAGTTCGTGAGATAAAACTACGATAGGAACAAGCAAAAAGAGGCTTTGGGTCATCTGGATCGGGTAGTAATGCACTGAAGAGGGCTAGGCCGAGTGGGCCAAATTAGGCAGGAAGGCCCATAACTACTAATCAGAGACTAGCTCAGTGTAATCGTTGTGGGAAATCACATTGGGGAGGTTATTGGACCGGTGAAAGGGGATGTTTTGAATGTGGATCTTTGGATCACCGTATAAGGGATTGTCCTCGAAAGTTAGCTAAGAATTAGCCAGAAGGTCAGAACCGTGCTCAGGTTAGAAATGTAGGACCACCATAGAGGGGTCGTGGTAATGATAGAGGAGGTAATGGTTCTAGTCGAGGTCGCAAAATTTTGGGCAGAGGTGCAGGCAACACAGAAGCAAGGCAGCCTGGGTTAGTCTACGCAGCGAGGCGTCGAGAGGAGGGTGACGCACCAGACGTCATAATCGGTACGTTCCTAATTTTTGGTCTTCCATATGTTGCATTAATTGATGTGGGCTCGACGCATTCATACGTTGCTAGTAGTGTGGTAGAGACTATGAATCTAGACTTTGAGGCGCTTCTAGGAGATGTGATGAATTAGCCCTCTAGGTCACTCTGTAGTTGTAAACAAGCTATATAGGGATGTACCCTAGAACTCCAAGGGGTAGTGTTTGTGGTCGATCGATGGAAGCGCCATTTGGGGAGTTCATCGATTCTTGGAATGGACTGGTTGGTTAAGTATCAGGCAAGGTTGGATTCTTGTTGCTAAGCGCATGGTTCTAAAGATGGCTGAAGGTGATGAAGTGGTTATGATAGGTAATAGAAGGGATTATCTATCCAACATGGTGTCTGCGTTGAAGGCGGAGAAGATGGTCAGGAAGGGCTGTGAAGCATATGTGGTTCATATATGTGCCTTGGAGGCTAAGGAGTCAGCAGTTGAGAAGGTTCGAACGGTAGGGAAATTCGCTGATGTGTTTCCAGAAGAACTTCTGGGTTTGCCACCAGATCGGGAAGTTGAGTTTGGTATAGACTTATTACCCGGAACGGCGTGATATGAGCACGCCCCATGTCAACTCAAGCTCGAGCCATGATCCATTGGTGCTACCTCGTGGCCCCATCACTCGAGCTAGATCTAGGCTATTCAAAGATGCAATTGGAGCTATGGTACAGCAAGTGTGGATTGATGACAAGGCTGATTCACTTGGACGTATGGAAGGCCATTCAATGGAGCAGTTTTGCAACGTCCTACAAGCTCAATTAGTCCTCGATGAGCTCGGCCCTAGCTCGTGTTGAGCTCGTTTAAGCTCAATGAGCTCAATTGGCCATTCGGCCTTGAGCTAAAAACTTGGCTGGAATTTTACTTTAAATAAATTTGAGACAATATAAATTTATTTCTTTGTTATTAAATAAGTAGTAATTAAGATGTTTTAATTAGGACATATTTATAGCTATTATGACATGTCTTACTTAGGACAAATTAAATTGAGTTGCTGCCATTTAATTTGTCTAGCCAAAACTAGCTAGTAATGTGTTCTAAGCTATAGCCGAAATTTTAAAGACTATTAATAGCTTAGTTTTTAATTTGTTTCAGCTCAATTTAATGTCTTAATGTATCATTTTAATTGCTGGAATTAAATAGCTAAATTAAGTGGCTGAAATGAATTTAATTTGTTTTGTAGGTGCATGGAGGGGGACGGCACAAGCTGATTCATGGGAGCTGCACATTCTTTCATTTAAGGAGTTAATTTAGTTAGCTTAATGACCTTCTTAGCTGCTGATTTAGCTCCCCAAAGTGCCCATTCAGCTCACCTAAATTCATGCAAGGAGGCCAACCACCAGCAGCAGCTTGAGGCGTCACTTGGGGGCTGTTTAGCTCCTTATTTTCACACCAATGGCTGTTGGGATCAGGTGCATTCATCAGCTGGAAAGTTAGCTAATTAAAGCTAAAATTTAAATGAAGTTATTCAAGGCATACAAGCCCCTTGGCCGAATATTAAAGGACCATTCTTCCCTTGGAAATTCGGCTGCACCTAGACCATCTAGAAGCTGTCCATCAACCTTCCATTCAGCCGAATATGGACATGGAATTCAAGAGGATTTCTTCTAGATTTTTCAAGAATAGTCAAGCTTAAATTACTTAGCTATTAAGGATTACTAAGTGTCTATTCGGTTGGCATATGTTAGCTTATAAATACTTGGACATTTTCTTTGTAAAGGACTTTTGCCAAATTTATATCGATATTATGCAGAATTTGCGAGAGCAATTTCTCCTGTTTTGTTCTTAGGATTTGTTGGCTTATCTAGGAGTCTAGTGGCGTCAACCATCCTTTATTCTATCCCGATACCAAGGTTCTGTCAGTACATCGATAGTGGGTCGAGGTCCGTTAAAACTACTAAACACCAAGCCTTTAGAAGCGTATAAATAACAAGGGTCGATACCTCTCTCGGTATTGGTTCTTACTTGTTTCCTAAAGCCTTAAATCAAAACTCGACATTCTTTTATCCTTAAATCAAGTTCCAAACTTTAATTTTTTTCTTTCTTAAACCGAAAACCCGAACCATCCATTCCTACCTAACTTCGAAACATATCCCAACCACATCTAAATTTCTTTCTTCTTCGATTCTCTAGTTTACGATCGAACTCCAAGCATACATCTCATTTTCTACTCGAGGACCGGATCGATCATCGATATCGAGCTATCGAGAGCTAGTTAAAGGCTCAAAGAGATTTGAAATTGAAAAAAGGAAATTCAAAATTGAAAAAAGGATCAAATTATTCAAATTTTTTTGTGTTTCGATTGAATTGCTTTCGATCTCTTCATCTACATTTTCTAATTTCCTCTTCGACCTACTTGAAACACCGATTCCTTCTTCTCTCTTTAGCCTACCTACACCCACATCTTACATCCTTTGAACCCATTTTGAAATCGACCCCTAAGCCCTAATAGGCCTTGGCAAATCTGACTAACGAAACTGTGAGAAGTTTGAGAGGTAAAAGGCACGAGTGTGTGAGACTATTCGAGGGGAGGTAAAAGCCAATCGTGAGTGTTAAACACGAGTGGAGTGTCAATAACTTCTTTTCTTTTTGAGTGTACTGTGAGGATTTGTAGTGAGGTACTATAGTCCGCGCTATGTCTCTAGAACCTGAGCAAAATGTAAACGAGCCACCAGGAAGGCAACCCGTTCGACATGTTCCCGATCTGCCAATGCAAGCCTTGTTGCGGAGATGGAGCAGTTACTCGATCGTAGGCTCAACCCTCCGGAAGATCGACTATACCAAGTGGAAGCCCGAAGACAACGAGAGGTGCGTGGGCGACCAAATAGAAGCGTGAGCAGTGCAAGGCGGTGAAGATTATGTCAATGATGCTTTCGATGGCGAGATTGAATCTATTGCAAGTATTGAAGGCGAGGACCCGAAATCGAGGCAATAGAGATCGAGACCGAGTGGATGATGACTTGAAGAACATAAAGTTGTCTATTCCACCATTTCAAGGAGATCCGATCCGAAGTGTACCTTGAATGGGAAAAGAAGATTGAATTGGTCTTTGAATGTCACAACTATTGAGTCAAAAAGTTAAATTGGCGCTATCGAATTCACCGATTATGCCATGATATGGTGGGACCAAATAATCACCGGTCGAAGGAGAAATGGAGAACAACCCATCAAGACGTGGGCGAAATGAAATCTATCATCGCCGTCGATTTGTTCCCCAATTTTACCATCGAGAACTATATCAAAACTCCAAAATCTTACTCAAGGATCGAGGAGTGTTGAAGATTACTTCAAAGAGATGGAAGTTGCCATGATTAGAGCAGATGTGCAAGAGGAACGCGAGGCAACCATGGCCCAATTTTTGGTGGTCTCAACCTAGACATAGCTAATATGGTGGAACTCAAACATTATGTCGAACTTACGGACATGGTGCACATGGCGATTAAAGTGGAGAGGCGGTTGAAGCGCAAAGTGCTGTTCAAACTATTCCCATTCCAACCCTACCAAATGGGGCCAATGGACTAGTAAGGCCAATCCATCAACTCGAGCCAAGGAAACCACGCCATCCGCCAAACCAAGTAAGTCTTTCACTTGAATCTAACAAAGGCAAGGCCATAGAAAACCCTCCAACCGATCGCGAGACATCAAATGTTTTAAGTGTCTCGGAAGGGACATATTGCAAGTCGGTGTCCAAATCAATACGATGGTGATGCGTGCTAATGGAGAAATAGAGTCTAAAGAAGGCGATAAAGAATGTGAAATTGAAACTACCACAATGAGGAAGAAGAAATTGAGCATGCCATAGATGGTGAACTCCTCGTTGTGAAGAGAAGTCTCAACCTTAAAGGAGTCGATGATGAGCGTCAACAAGAGAACATTTTCCATACTCGATGTCAAATACAAGGTAAAATTTGTAGTGTTATCATCGATGGTGGTAGTTGCACTAATGTTGCTAGTACGTTCATGGTGGAGAAGTTAGGCTTACCGACCACAAAGCATCCGAGCCCATATAAGTCTTGACCGCTTAATGATGGTGGTGAACTAAAGGTAACTAAACAAGTCCTAATTTCTTTCAACATTGGCAAATATGCGGATGAAATCCTTTGTGATGTAGTACCCATGCACGCGGGTCATTTGTTACTTGGACGTCCCTGGCAGTTTGATCGCAAAGTGATTCACGACGGATACACCAATAGATACACGTTCAAACACATGGGGAAGACTATCACTCTAGCACCATTGACCCCGAAACAAGTTCATGAAGATCAAGTAAAATTAAAGGATTCATTTGAAAAAATGAGAGAAAAAGAAAAAATGAAAAACAAAAGAAAAGAAACTTGAAACAAAAAGAGAGCGGCGAAAAGAAAAATGAAAAAGGAAAGATGAGTGGAAAACAAGAAAAGAAAAGAAAATGAAAAGTGAGTATCTTTGCGAAGGGAAGTGTAATCTGAAAAGCTTTATTATTGCGACAACCGGTTTTTGTACTCATGTACAAAGAAAATCTTTTAACACTAACGATCTCCCCGAATCTCCTTCTTTAATTTTGTCTCTTTTGCAGGATTTTGTTGATCTATTTCCAGAAGACATCCCGAATGGATTACCACCACTTTGAGGATAGAACATCAAATCGATTTCATACACGGAGTCATTATTAGAACCGACACCTTATCGAACCAACCCGAAGAAACAAAAGAACTTCAATGGCAAATTGAAGAACTCATGGAAAAAGGCTACATACAAGAAAGCCTTAGTCCTGTCTTTGTGCTTGGTCTTGTTGGTTCCAAAGAAAGATGGCACTTGGCGTAAAAGGCCGATTGCCGAAATGTGAATAAAATCACCATTAAGTATAGGCATCCGATTCGCGACTTGATGATATGTTAGATGAATTAAGTGGTGCCAAAGCGTTCTCGAAAATTGATTTAAAGAGTGGCTATCACCAGATTCGGATGAGGAAGGCGATGAATGGAAGGCGCCTTCAAAACTAAGCATGGTTTGTATGAGTAGCTGGTCATGCCGTTTGGCTTAATCAATGCCCCTACCACTTTCATGAGACTAATGAACTATGTTTTAAGAGCTTTTATCGGTAAGTTTTGTGTTGTATATTTTGATGATATCTTGGTGTATATCAAATCATTGGAAGAACATGTAGTCCATCTTGATCTGTTTTGGAAGTCTTACGTAAGGAAACTCTTTATGCTAACCTTAAGAAATGTTCCTACATTACGATAAAGTTATTTTTCTTGGTTTTGTAGTTAGTGCTCAAGGTCTCGAAGTCGATCAAGAGAAGATCAAGGCTATCCAAGAGTGGCCGAGACCTACGAATATAAGCCAAGTAAGGAGTTTCCATGGGCTTGCGAGCTTCTATCGTAGATTTGTGCCAAACTTCAGTACGTTAGCCGCACCTCTTACCAGTGTCATTAAGAATAGCTCAGCCTTTCTCTGGGGAGATGAACAGGAAAACTCTTTTAATGTTATTAAGGATAGACTTACTAGAGCTCCTTTACTAGCATTGCCTGATTTCTCTAAGACTTTTGAGATTGAATGTGATGCATCAGGTGTAGGCATTGGAGCCGTATTGACGCAAGACGGAAGACCTGTCGCATACTTTAGCGAGAAGTTGAACGGGGCATCCCTAAACTATCCTGTGTATGACAAAGAAATGTATGCTTTGATTTGTGCCCTTGAGACTTGGCAGCATTATCTTTGGCCAAAAGAATTTGTAATCCATTCAGACCATAAATTGTTAAAACATATCAAAGGACAGCATAAGTTGAACAAGCGACACGCCAAATGGGTGGAATACCTCGAATCATTCCCATACATCATCAAGTACAAGAAAGGTAAGGATAACATCGTGGTGATGCACTCTCAAGAAGGTATGCACTTATAACCCAATTAGAATCTAAAGCGCTTGGGTTTGCTTTCTTAAAAGAATTGTATTCCACCGATGAAGATTTTGGTGAAATTTTCCATGCGTGTGAGAAAATGGCTATTGATAGGTATTATGTGTCGATGGTTTCCTCTTCAAAGAAGGTAAACTATGTGTGCCCAAAAGCTCTATTCGAGAAGTGTTAGTTAATGAGGCACATAGTGGAGGACTTATGGGACATTTTGGAGTGGGAAAGACCATGGCTACGCTCGAGAACATTTTATTGGCGCGAATGAGGAGGGATGTCGGCGAGTGTGTGTGCTACTGCCTATCATGCAAGAAGGCTAAATCGAGGGTCCAACCCCATGGCTTGTATTCACCACTTCCGATTCCTGATGCACCATGGCAAGATATTTCCATGGATTTTGTACTTGGTTTACCCAGAACCAAAACGAGAAAAGATTCAATTTTCGTTGTAGTGGATAGATTTTCAAAAATGTCACATTTAATCTCATGCACAAAAACTGACGATGCTGTCCACATTTCTAATCTTTTCTTTAGGGAGGTGGTACGCCTACATGGGTTACCGAGGACCATTGTTTCAGATCGCGACACTAAATTTCTAAGTCACTTTTGGCGATCACTTTGGGGAAAGCTTGGAACGAAGCTACTTTTCTCGACAACTAGTCATCCCCAAACCGATGGGCAAACTGAAGTAGTCAATCGAGAGTTATCCACTTTGTTGAGGGGCATCATTCGGAAAAACTTGAAGACATGGGAGGAATGTTTACCCCATGTGGAGTTCGCATATAATCGATCCGTGCATTCGGCGACTAAATTCTCACCATTTGAAGTCGTTTACGGGTTTAATCCTTTAACTCCTTTAGACTTAATGCCTTTACATAATGATCAACTTGTGCATGCAGATGCTAAAAAGAAGGCCGAATATGTGAAGAATTTGCATAAGCAAGTTCGAGATAACATTGAGTCTAAAAGCTGAAGAGTATGCTCGAAAGGCCAATAAAGGTAAATAAGCGAGTCATTTTGAACCCGGAGATTGGGTTTGGTTACATATGAGAAAGGAACATTTTCCAGCCCAATGAAGGTCTAAATTACTATCGCGTGGAGATGGATCATTCCAAGTTCTCGAGAGAATTAACGAAAACTCCTATCGGCTCGATTTACAGGTGAGTACAATGTTAGTGCTACCTTTAATGTGGCTGATTTAAGTCCTTTTGATGCGAGTTCGACTTGAGGACAAGTCATCTTCAAGAGGGAGGATGATGCAAGCACGCCCCATGTCAACTCGAGCTCGAGCCATGATCCATTGGTGCTACCTCGTGGCCCCATCACTCGAGCTAGATCTAGGCTATTCAAAGATGCAATTGGAGCTATGGTACGACAAGTGTGGATTGATGACAAGGTGATTCACTTGGGCGTATGGAAGGCCATTCAATGGAGCAGTTTTGCAACGTCCTACAAGCTCAATTAGTCCTCGATGAGCTCGGCCCTAGCTTGTGTTGAGCTCGTTTAAGCTCAATGAGCTCAATTGGCCATTGACCTTGAGCTAAAAACTTGGTGGAATTTTACTTTAAATAAATTTGAGACAATATAAATTTATTTGTCTGTTATTAAATAAGTAGTAATTAAGATGTTTTAATTAGGACATATTTATAGCTATTATGACATGTCTTACTCGGGACAAATTAAATTGAGTTGTGCCATTTAATTTGTCTAGCCAAAATTAGCTAGTAATGTGTCCTAAGCTACAACCAAAATTTTAAAGACTATTAATAGCTTAGTTTTTAATTTGTTTCAGCTCAATTTAATGTCTTAATGTATCATTTTAATTGCTGGAATTAAATAGCTAAATTAAGTGGTGAAATGAATTTAATTTGTTTTGTAGGTGCATGGAAGGGGACGGCACAAGGTGATTCATGGAGCTGCACATTCTTTCATTTAAGGAGCTAATTTAGTTAGCTAATGACCTTCTTAGCTGCTGATTTAGCTCCCCAAAGTGCCCATTCAGCTCACCTAAATTCATGCAAGGAGGCCAACCACCAACAAAGTGACTTGAGGCATCACTTGGGAATTTGTTTAGCTCCTTATTTGCACACCAATGGCTGTTGGGATCAGGTGCATTCATCAGCTGGAAAGTTAGCTAATTAAAGCTAAAATTTAAATGAAGTTATTCAAGGCATACAAGCCCTTGGCGAATATTAAAGGACCATTCTTCCCTTGGAAATTCGGCTGCACCTAGACCATCTAGAAGCTGTCCATCAACCTTCCATTCAGTCGAATATGGACATGGAATTCAAGAGGATTTCTTCTAGATTTTTCAAGAATAGTCAAGCTTAAATTACTTAGCTATTAAGGATTACTAAGTGTCTATTCGGTTGGCATATGTTAGCTTATAAATACTTGGACATTTTCTTTGTAAAGGACTTTTTGCCAAATTTATATCGATATTATGCAGAATTTGTGAGAGCAATTTCTCTTGTTTTGTTCTTAGGATTTGTTGGCTTATCTAGGAGTCTAGTGGCGTCAACCATCCTTTATTCTATCCCGATACCAAGGTTCCTATCGTACATCGATAGTGGGTCGAAGTCCGTTAAAACTACTAAACACCGAAGCCTTTAGAAACGTATAAGTAACCGGGTCGATACCTCTCTCGGTATTGGTTCTTACTTGTTTCCTAAAGCCTTAAATCGAAACTCGACATTCTTTTATCCTTAAACCGAAGTTCCAAACTTTAATTTTTTTTCTTTCTTAAATCAAAAACCCGAACCATCCATTCCTACCTAACTTCGAAACATATCCCAACCACATCTAAATTTCTTTCTTCTTCGATTCTCTGGTTTACGATCGAACTCCAAGCATACATCTCGTTTTCTACTCAAGACCGGGATCATATCACGGTGTCTGTGTCTATAGCACCCTACCGAATGGCACCAAAGGAATTGGTGGAGCTGAAGACTCAAATTCAGGAACTCTTGGACCGAGGGTTTGTCCGACCAAGTACATCTCCGTGGGGAGCACCTGTGCTATTTGTCAAGAAAAAGGATGGTTCAATACGGATGTGTATTGACTATCGCCAACTAAACAAGTTAACGATCAAGAACAAGTATCCGTTGCCCCGGATTGATAACTTGTTTGACCAACTGAAGGGTGCATCGATTTTCTCGAAGATAGACCTTAGGTCGGGTTATCATCAACTTAAGGTGAAGGAGGGTGATGTTCACAAGACGGCATTCCGTACTCGGTATGGGCATTACGAGTTTTTGGTGATGCCATTTGGGTTGACCAACGCACCGGCAGCATTCATGGACTTAATGAATAGGGTGTTTCAACAGTACTTGGATCAATTTGTCATGGTGTTTATAGACAACATATTGGTTTATTCAAAGACGGAGGAGGAGCATGACATGCATTTACGTATAGCTCTACAAGTACTGAGGGAGAAGCAGTTATATGCCAAATTTAGTAAGTGCAAATTTTGGCTTAGGGAGGTGGCTTTCTTAGGTCACGTGGTGTCAGTAGAAGGGATTAGAGTGGACCCTCGCAAGGTTGAAGCGGTGTTGGATTGAAACCGCCTAGGTCGATGGCGAAATTTGAAGTTTTCGGTGCGCAGGTACTATCAAGATTTGTGGAAGGATTCTCTTTAATCGCAAAGACCGTTGACTAAGTTATTAAGGAAAGGAGTTTCATTTGTATGGTCGGAGAAGCAACAAGAAAGTTTTGATAAGCTAAGGAAGATTCTGACGGAAGCTCCGATTCTGATACTGACTTGAGGCGGGAAGTTGTTTCTGATTTACTATGATCGTCCCATCTGAGGTTGGGATGTGTATTGATCTGAGAAGGAAGGTAGTGGCCTATGCATCCCGTCACTAAGACCGCATGAGGTTAACTATCTGACTCATGACTTGGAATTAGCGGCAGTAGTCTTCGCTTTGAAAATATGGAGGCATTACTTGTATGGGGAAAAGTCGATAGTCTACACGGATCACAAAAGTTTGAGGTATCTCTTGACTCAGAAGGATTTAAACTTGAGACAGCGTCGATGGATTGAACTGTTAAAGGATTACGACTGTTCAATTGAGTACCATCCAGGCAAGGCTAATGTGGTGGCTGATGCGTTGAGCCGGAAGGTGGTAACGGACTTAAGGGCGATGTTTGCTCACCTCAGTCTATATGACGATGGAAGTCTTTTGGCAGAACTACAAGTTAGGCCGACTTGGATCGAGGAGATTAAGGAAAAATAGTTAGTAGATGAAAGTTTGAATGTGCGGAGATTGCAAGTTCAAGATGGTGGTTTGGAAGGGTATAGTTTGTCTGGTGATGGAGTGTTATGTTTTCAAGGGCGAGCTTGTATGCCGAAGGATGTTGAATTGAGGCAAAGAATTCTTCAAGATGCACATAGCAGCCCATACGCTATGCATCCTGGAGGTAGCAAGATGTATGGAGATTTGCGGAAACAGTTCTGGTGGCCAGGGCTGAAGCGCGAGGTAACTGAATTTGTGGGAAGGTGTCTGACGTGTCAGCAGGTTAAGGCTGAACACCAGTTGCCATCAGGGTTACTTCAACCAGTGAAGATCCCTCAGTGGAAATGGGAGAGGATCACTATGGATTTTGTCAGTGGGCTACCCCTCACGCCCAGCAAGAAGGACGCAGTTTGGGTGATTGTGGACCGTCTGACTAAATCAGCTCACTTCATACCTGGTAAGGGTGGATTACTCACTTGAAGCTAGCTAAGTCGTATGTGTCGAAATAGTGAGGTTGCATGGAGTGCCAGTATTGATCATCTCAGATAGGGATCCCAGATTTACCTCAAGGTTCTGGAAAGCGTTGCATCATGCTTTGGGTACATGATTGGATTTGATCTGACTTTCCATCCACAGTCTGACGGGCAGTCGGAAAGGGTCATACAGATTTTAGAGGACATGCTAAGAGGTTGTGTTCTGGATTTCAGTGGTAGTTGGGAAGAGTACCTACCGCTAGTAGAATTCGCTTATAATAATAGTTATCAAGCGAGTATCCAAATGGCACCATATGAAGCACTGTATGGACGGAAATGCCGTACTCCTACGTGTTGGACGGAGTTGGGTGAACGACAAGTTTTGGGTCTAGAATTGGTAACAGAAACTGAAGATAAAGTTAAGGTGATTTGGGCTCGTCTTAAGGAAGCGTCAGATAGGCAGAAGTCTTATGCTGATCTTAAGCGCAAGGAGATGGAATATGCAGTAGAAGATAAAGTTTTTCTAAAGATGTCGCCTTGGAAAAAGGTATTAAGATTTGGGCGAAAAGGGAAGCTAAGTCCAAGGTTCTTCGGGCCATATACAGTAGTGAAGCGAGTGGGATCGGTGGCTTATCAGCTCGAACTGCCGGCAGAGTTGAGTCAGATTCATGACGTCTTCCATGTATCAATGCTTAGGCGATATTGATCGGATCCATCACACGTTGTGCCAGTGGCAGAGATTGAGGTAAACTCGAATTTATCTTTCATGGAAGAACCAGTTCAGATCTTAGATCGAGATGTCAAAGTTCTACGTAAGAAGTCAGTACCTTTGGTGAAAGTGCTATGGTGAAACCATGGTGCAGAGGAAGCTACGTGGGAACCCGAGGATGTGATGCGACAGCAATATCCCCACCTCTTCTGATCAGGTAATTTCGAGGTCGAAATTATTTTAAGGGGGTAGAACTGTAACATCCTAAAATTGGGCTTATTTGTGATTGAATTAAATTGCTTGTGATTGGATTGCTGTGGTGTTATTCGTGGTATAATAGGACTTAATTATGAATCTTGAGTAGGCTCGAGTAGTAGGAAAATTCCATTTGTAAGCTTTAAAGATAGGGAGCCTTAGTAAGTAGGAGTTACAAGTTAAATGAGGAAATATTAGACACTAAAAAGGCCTTGGAAAAGTGGCAAAAGGGAGGCCACTTAGGAGCTGGAATTGACGCCACAAGAGGAGCAAGGGGAGCCTAGGTTCGAGTTGTAGAATTCTCCTTTTTGCTCTTTATTTTGGACGGCAAGAGAGAGAGAGAAATGCTCAATTTTAATTTCAGGATAATAAGGATTTAATAGGATTTTATGTGAATAATCTAAAAAGGGTGGCAAAGAGAAAAAGAAGGAATTTGATTTATTCAAATTCTTTTGAATATTTTCAAATGATTGGCAAGGAGGAAATTATGAATTTGACTAATTCAAACTAGTTTGAATTAGTGGTCGAGAGCTTTGTAGGTTGTGGCGAATTTTGGAGTCTTCAAGGGAAGTGCTTAGAATGTTCTTAGGCATTTTGGTGCATTTTGGTCAGCTTTAGTCTAGTGCACCTAGCTGAATTTTCAAGGTGAGTTCTCTCATTTTCTTCCTTGAAACCAAAAACCCCCAAACAACATATACCCTTGCCGATTTCTCCTTTGGCCTTTTAGTCAAAATATTGCTATTATTTTCTTTTAATCTCTCCTAAGCATCCTCTCTTCTTTTTGGTTTCATTTTGGTTGGTGGCCGAATATCAACCTTCTCCCTCCCATTTCTTTTTGTTTTCTTCCATCATTGTGCAAGCCAAATTTTCCCTTTTACTTCTAATCTCTCATTGCGATTTTTCCTTTCTTCTTTAACCACATTCCAAGTGTTTCTACTCTAAAACTCTAGCCAATTCTTTTCTCCTTTTTTTGATTGGTGTTGGCGAATCTCAAGCAAAGGTGCTCTCTTCTATCTTTTTCTCCAATCGGTTTTAGAGGAAGGTATGTGCTCAAGGTCGAATGCCTATTTCTTCTTCTCTCTATTCTCTGTCGACTTTTACAAGGGTAAGAGCCGATTTCGGCATTGGATTGCAAGTGTGAATCACCTAATTTAGGAATCGATTTGTTGTAGGGCCTTCGAGGTTTTGGAAACAATCTAGTGAAGCCGTCATCCTTTAATTGGTTGGTAAATGGTGGTAAGGATTTGTTAATAGTCTAATCTTTTTAGTATTGTAAGCCGAAGGCTATTAATGTGGATGACTGCTAATTGTAGGGAAGCAAAAACACATAGTGTGTGGTGGCTGATAATCAAAGGGCATTTTAGGTAAGGTTTCGGGTTCAAGTGTAACCCTGTGGAATTATTTTGGGTTTGGCCGAATATAGGAGCAA
This sequence comes from Gossypium rotundifolium, assembly GCA_025506655.1. Taxonomy (NCBI): domain Eukaryota; kingdom Viridiplantae; phylum Streptophyta; class Magnoliopsida; order Malvales; family Malvaceae; genus Gossypium; species Gossypium rotundifolium. The sequence goes on along the minus strand of CP106732.1, from coordinate 79,418,977 downwards.
GGATACCTAGTGTGGCCGATTGACTCTTCAGGGATTTAGGACTATCATTGGTAACAGGTGTGTACATACACACTTTATAACTAATAACTATGCTAAATATATTGTGTATGCTAAACTAGATTGGTGTAGATTTGGATTTAATACCATAAAGGTATAAGCAAGGATTCAGGTAAGTCCTTGTTGTTATGAGCCTTCTTTATGATGCTTTTGGGAAGCATGACATATTTGGTATATGTGGCATATAGATATGTGACTGATGATAAATTCAATGTATGTTGTTAAATAAACATGTTGGCATGATTTCTGTTAAATGCATATCATTGATTGATGTGGGTTAAATGAGTGGAGGGGAAGTGATATCCGTGTCTCACGGACACGGTGGTTTGGTACCACATTTCGTGACTAAGGTCACGGAGGTTTGGCACCTCATAGCGTCTTGTCCCAAAGTGGCTTAGCACCACGATTGGGTTGGCCCTACAGTTGATATTATGGGATCGTCGCCAGTGATTTGGTATCACAGGTGGGTTGGCCCCACAACTTGTTATATGTGACTTCGGGTCACCAGTGGTTTGGCACCACCAATGGTTTGGTACCACACGGGGTAGAGAAAGGTGTTTTGGATGGCTAGGTTGGGTGCATGTTAAACTTAGTGCATGTTAACTTAGTTATAATTTGTGTATGATGTTGCATTAAACCGGGGGAAGGGTTACACATTGAGTCTTAGTGACTCACCTTCTCCTTTAACTTTTTTAGGTGACTCGTAGATCGCGGATGAGGAGCAGGATGGACTCGAGGTGGCCATGCAGTGAAAATGTGGATTAAATGAATTTTGCGCTACTTTTATTTTATTGTCGGTTTTATTTGTTCAAGTTGTAATAAGGCCTTCTAAGATTTTACTTTGATTATTTTACATGTTTTGGATAATTTGTTTAAACTACTTAGTGACTTTAAAAGGGGTACACACGTTTTCTTAAATTCAAACATAAATGTTTTATTGTGCCATCGGGTACATTTGATATCGGTAACAACCTGACATAATAGATCTTTAACAAAACTAATTGTGGTTTTCTTCATACACCTCAATGGTTTTAAAACAAGACGGTATCTTTACTTTAAATTAAATCGGATAAAGAGATTTTTCAAAATGTTTTCTCTGTAACATACCAAATTCGGTCGTAATGTTTGGGCCAGGTTTGGGGTGTTACAAAGCCATTTTTAATAATATTGTGGTGAACCACCGAACTAGATTGTGACAAAGTCACCGAACTAGAGGCATTAAGCCATTAAAATATTTGTGGCAGAGCCACCGAACTAGAGGCAATAAAGCCATTAAAATATGTGTGGCAGAGCCACCGAACTAGATTTTAGCAACAGGCCTTTCTTCTCTTCATCTATTTCCCAACCCATGCAAACATGTATGCATAACAATCTATATCCATATGATAATTTTAGTAAAAAGCCCAATTACAAGTGAAACAATATTTCAAGTTTTTATTAAAGCCCATAACACAAAATAACATATAGCCCATTTAGCAATCTATCAACTTAGGCCCATTTAACGATCTAGCATACTTTCGGCCCATTTAACGATCTAGTATATTTTTCGGCCCATTTAATGATCTAGCATATTTTTGGCCCATTTAACGATCTACCATATTTTTCGGCCCATTTAACGATCTAGTATATTTTTTAGCCTATTTAACGATCTAGCATATTTTCGGCCCATTTAACGATCTAGTATATTTTTTGATTTTGTCATCTTTACGATTTTTCTCAATACTTATGGTTTAACATCTAACTCGAGATAAGTGTGAAGTTACACACCTTGTTATTGTGAGTACTAGACTTTCCCGCTCGTCAGTACCTAAACGTAACACGATAATTAGAATACTATCATATTTTAAACTACACTATTGATAAATAATCTAAATCTTTACCCTCAGGATTTCGAACCACTTCTATTTTTGGTTTCTCCTCGATTGTTGGTTTGTTGCCCGATAAGAATCCACACACGAATAAAGGATAGGGAGTTTGAATGACTTCAAACAACTGGTTCTCCTCGGATGAGGGTCCACAACCCGATGGAAAATCCCAGATTCCCAAAACAGCCCTTCGTTTATACTTAGGGGGAATAGCGGAACCACCCTCTTTGAAAACTATGCCTCGCTTTTTTTACGCCCTATCTTGAATGTCTCTAATGACATAAGATCATTAGTCCGACTAATAATTATCGAAATATGGCTAACGATTTTAAAAGATTTGAGATTGGCTTACCACAATTATCCTCGTTCCACGAAGAAACGATCGAGCGATTACGTCCCTATAATGAAATCGATTAAATAACTAACTATACCAAAATGACGAATAATATGAGAGTCCTTGAATAAACTCCTTACCTTAACTCTTAAAATTGATTCCAACGACCCACAATACTCAAGAACACTTTGAGTTTCTGCCCTCAAAAAATCTCACTATTGTCCACGGTTGAAAAGAATTGAGTGAGAAGAATACTTATGACTAAAGGAGAATTCGGTTATGACCAAACAAAGAAAATGAAAAAGATTCGGCACAAGAGCAAACTAACATTCGGCCATGAGAAAAAGTATTGAAAAGACTTTGGTTTAGAAGAAAGTAAAAGAATGAAAGATAGAAATGATATGATTCAATTTTCAAGAGAGAAAGAAAGAAAGAAAAGAAAGAAAAGAAAGAGAAGAAAAAAAGAATTGAGTTTAGGAGAATTTTGCATTCGGCATTGTGAAGGAAAAAGAGAAAAAGAATGGCCTTCTTTCTTTTTTTGTGATAATAGTTTCGGCACTAGGAAGAATGATTGGCAAAGAAATGACCAAATATGGTCAAAGAGAAAGGATGGTAAAAAGATGCTATAATTTCCTCAAGGTTTAAGGTATAATCAGCTAGGAGAGAGCAAATTTTTGGAAGAGAGTTTGATAAGCAAGCATCAAATGACCAAAAAGAAAGTGTTCATCCTACACCCAAGCCTACCAAACCAATCAACCAAAACCGGCCACCCCCTTGCCCTTATGCCGTCCACATACATGGTCAAAAGGCCATTAGAAAGTTTCCAAAACATCAACCACTTTTTAAGTCTTATCATCCTCCTTTTTCCTCAAGTTAGAGGAACATTATCCCCAATTCAAGCCATTCTATCCCCTAACTCAAGCTTTCCATAACCCTTAGTCTTCTTACCAAAAAAAATAATTAATCCAACTCATCCTAATCTTATCCATAGCCGACACATGTTAGGATAAAGCAAAATAAAACTCCCAAATTGCATACTAGGAGATTGAACCTCTCCCTCAAGTCCAACTTATGGCGCCATCACCACTTTGCCAATTACTCATCTTATGCCATCTTTTAGTACTTAGTTAACTTATGTTTCAAGGTCACCTAATTTCTTTACATTAAAGTACACTTTACTAATATTTATTCTAATTCCAAGTAAACCCGAGCTAACACTTAGCAACATAATGATACTCGAATATTTAGGATGATACAATTCTACCCCCCTTAAAAAAAATTTCGTCCTCAAAATTTACCTGATTAAAAGAGGTGAGGATATTGTTGCCGAATTGCATCCTCAGGCTCCCACGTAACTTCCTCTGCTCCGTGATTACGCCATAAAACTTTCACCAATGGCACAGTCTTCTTTCTTAGCACTTTTACGTCTAGGTCTAAAATTTCCACTGGTTTTTCCTCAAAAGACAAGTTTGATTTCAATTCCACCTCCTCTATCGGTACTATATGAGATGGATCCGATCTATAGCGTCTCAACATGGAAAACATTATGAATTTGACTCAACTCCAGAGGTAGTTCAATCTGATAAGCCACTGGACCAACACGCTTCATCACACGATATGGCCCAATGAACCTAGGGTTCAACTTGCCCTTCTTTCCAAATCTGAAAATTTTCTTCCAAGGTGAGACCTTTGAAAGACCCGCTCTCCTCAGCAAACTCGATATCCTTACGCTTCCAGTGCGCATCGACTTACATCTATCCAAGCTTCCTTTAACCATGCTCGAATAACTTTTACTTTTCTTGATTTTAGATAACAATTCAGGCCCCAACATCATCGCGCCGCCCAATTCGGTCCAACAAGTAGGAGTACGGCACCTACGACCATACAATGCCTCATAGGGTGCCATCTGAATGGTAGATCGATAGCTATTGTTATGTGAATTACGCCAATGGTAGAAAATCCTCCAAGCGCCTCTGAAGTCGATCACACATCCCTTAACATGTCTTCCAATATCTGAATTACTCTTTTCGATCGACCATCGACCGAGGATGAAAAGCTGTACGGAAGTTTAACTTCGTTCCCAAAGCTTCATGCAGAGCTTTCCAAAATTGTGATGTAAATCTAGGATCACTATCTGATATAATAGACACTGGTACCCCATGCAACCTCACGATTTCAGATACATACAGCTTAGCCAGTTTCTGTAATGAATAATCCGTACGAACTGGAAGAAAATGAGCTGTCTTCGTCAAACGATCAACTACTACCCATATGGAATTTTTCTTTGTAGGTGTTAAAGGTAACCCACTAACAAAATCCATTATTATTCGCTCCCATTTCCAAAGAGGAATCTTTACCGATTGTAACAAACTTGACGGCAATTGATGCTCCGCCCTCACTTGTTGACAAGTCAAACATTTTCCTACAAACTCAGAAATCTCACGCTTCAACCCTGGCCACCAATACTATTCACAGAGATCTCGATACATCTTATTTCCTCCGGGTGCATAGCACAAGGGCTACTATGCGCCTCCCACAGAATCATTTGCCTCAAATCTGAGTATTTAGGCATACAAACCCTTCCACGAAAACACAGCACTCCATTCGTGTTTATACCAAAATCCTCTATTTCACCTCTTCCAACCTGTTGAAGTAAGGGTCCCAACTTTTTATCTGATATATGCTTCTCCTGAATTTGTTCTAACCACAGAGGCTTCACCTGAAGTTCTGCTAACAGACTACCATCCTCATACAAACTCAAATGAGCAAACATTACTCTCAATTTAGATACCGCCTTACGACTTAACGCGTCAGCTACCACATTTGAAACACCCCAAACCCAGCCCATGAGCCCTGACCGGATCTGGTATGTTCCTCGATGTAAATCGGTTCAAAATTTTTTTGTGACATTGGAAACAGAACGATGTGATTTAAAAGAGATTGTTTTTGGGTTGGGCTCAGGTTGGAAAACAAGTTAATTTTTATATTTGAAATCCTTTGATTTTAGGTGACAAAATATTTAGGGTTTAGTTCATGATAAATTCACTTAGTTTTTTTTTATAAAATCTTTTATAGCAGGATAAGTAGAAGTAAAATAAAATAATTCAACTATGGCCTTATTACAGCAAATAATTCCCAAAAATAAATTCAAAGTACTTAAAATAAAAAGAGTCCAAAACAAAGTAAAATCTGAACTTCACATGGCCTCCACTAAGCTCTTGCCGACCCGGCCCATCACTGATCGTCACCTGAAAAGTGATCCCACAAGGGGTGAGTCAAACAGACTCAATGTGTAATCAACACTAAAATTTAACAATTTACGCATATGTTCACATATTACATGCATATTCATATAACATATAGGAAATAATGATGCAACCTAAACCCAAACCTATATGCCATCCGCTACACATCACTTGTACCAACCATCACATCGTGGGGACACTAAGTCAACCCTCCATCCACTACACACCATCGAAAGCAGTCGCTGCAGTTGACGTGCTCATCACCCTTATAAAATTCATGGTCTTAGGTCACCACATTCAGATATCATGGTCTTAGGTCACCACATTCAGTTATCGTGGTCTTAGGTCACCACATTCAGATATCGTGGTCTTAGGTCACCACATTCACTTCCCCTTTTCATATAACCCATATGCCCCATATCATACATATCATGCATTAACATGCCAAATTCTTATTTCACATTCTTATAATGTCATATGTGTGTCGTAACAGATATTTAACATAATCCTAGTAGGAGTAGAAAATGTACCTGAGTACTTTGTACCATAGCATGGTACTTTAGCCATATTCACATTTTTATAAACATGCTCATATTAAATTTTAGCCATAATTTTTATTAAAAGATAGTGTGGGGTACACACCTGATTCGTTTAAGGCTTCTAATCCAAATCCCGAAAAGCTTGATCTAATGCCTTAGATCTTAAATCTCTACATTTAATCAATCATTTAATACTTAGTAAAGATCCATTCGGCCATAAATCCAAATCCTAGTAGGATTAGTACACTAAAACTTACCTTGGTGCCAAATCCCGAAATCTTCACTATACTCTTCGTGTATTTGGCCAAGCTTTAAATCACTTTAACAAATTAGTTTCTGCCTTTTAAAATGAAAAATAGATCTTAATCAACAATTAAGGCCTTGGCCGAATGTACATATGGACTTACCTTGAAATTCTCAAATCCCGGAATGTTGTAGACTCCCTTCCTTGTAATCGGCTGGTATTAAATCCTTTCATAGATTAGTTTTTGGCTTTTAAATCATGTAAGAAAATAGATCTAGTGCTAAAATAAGCCTTGGCCAATAGGTATCTGTACTTACCCTTTGCGAATCTACACTCCTAAAATTTGCACTTGTTTTCTAAAATTGTCGAGATCCCTACTAAACTTTTGTTAGAATCGGTTTTATGAATAGATTTAGGAAACTGGCCTTTGGCTGAATACTATAGTTGCTTACCTTGAACACTTCAAATCCCGAAAGACTCCCTCTTGAAATCGGCTGCAAGAGAAATCCCGGAAGACCCTTCAAAGTTTCGACCAAAGAGTTCTAATGGGATTAGTGCTTTAGATTTCGGCTTTAAAGAGAAGAATTAAAACGATAACAATAGATCCTTACCCTTACTTCTGAAGTCGACTGTTCTTTGTTAAACCTACAGAGATTAGGCTATGGGCTAAGCAGATATTTGACAGATTTCGGCTTTTGTCAATAATGAGAAAAGATTGGTCTTGGGGTAGATGATGGTTCGAATGAACAGAAAAAGAAAAGAACAAGGCTATAAGGTTCGGCTAATCAAAAGAAAGAAAGGTGGTGGCTTTGATGAGAAAGAAAAGAAAACGAGAAAGAGGCTTAATTGCTTTGTAAAGGTTCGGCTAGAGAAAGAGATGAAAAGAAAACAAAGTAAAATGATGGACACTTCTTGCTAAGAATTTCAGCACAAGTGAAAAAGATGAGAAGAGAATGAGTTTTCGGCTAACACTCAAACACTAGCCTTTCCTAGCTTTTCTCTTTATCTCTTCACTTAAAATTATTAAGAATAACCATCACAAATCGTAGGGTTCAATAGCCCTAATCTTCTAATCTACGAGCCCAATTATGCCCATAACATTCACATATACAAATCACTTCAATAGTCAGAGGTACTTACCTGGCGGACTTCGGTCGGAGATATAGGTGCCATACCAGAATAACCTGAAAAATTTCGTGAAAATCCATATTTTTGAAAAGTCCATTAAAAAATGTTTTTGGGCCCAAAACCCTCAAAGCTGAGTTTTAAACCGTGCTCTGATACCAAACTGTAACACCTCAAACCCGGCCCATTCACTACGACCAAATTTGAAATGCTACTGCGAAAAACGTCTGAAAAACTTTTTGACTTAGAGTTGAAAACATGAAAATTTAGTGTCTTTTGTAAAACATTGTTTATTTAAATTTCTAAGTAAAACTTTATTATTACAAAATGTCCAAATTGAAAACTGTAATGCATATTTTTAAGGTATAAATTACCGAGAATAAAAACATTATCAAATAATACTTTAATCGTCAATCCACTTTAAACATAATAATAAACTTCAAATCCCTTAAAAGGCCCTTATTACAATAAACCTTACTTAAAAATACTAAAAATATAAAATACGTAAATAATTAAAAATATCTTCTGCATGGGCCACCTCGTATCCACTCCAACTCAGTCCAAGCTTTATGCATCACCTGCGATGTTGGTAAAAATTGGGTGAGTCAAATAGACTCAGTGCATAGTTATTTCACATGTCTCCACATATGGGCTTGGCCCACATCCACACAGTCCACATACATAATCATGCAACATGAAGCCCAACCCAACCTAATGTCCATCCGTCACACCTACCTTGGCAGACCTGCTGCCCAAGGCCGTGGCTAATCCACCGATCACATAAGTGATCCCACATATCAATCAGTCCACGGTGATGCACACAGCTATCAATCGCCGAGATGTGGCACCTAGCCAACACCTCCCTTGATGAGGCACATAGCCAACATCAAGCGCCAATCATACATACATAGTACATAAAGTACACTCTTTCCGTCGATAGTCACATCCCAAGTCCCATGCATACATATATATCATGGCAACATATCACTTGAACAATTATACATCACATGCCATCACATTTCATACATATATCAAATGTAAATCAATGTCATAAAATACTGACCTGGTTGAACGATTACCCATCATGGGTATCCACCATTTTAGCCCTTACTTCGGCTACCATTCACATCATATCACATATACATAAATATAACACATACACACAACAAGAGAACAGTGCAATAACTACGCACCTGTTTTGGCACAGTCTACTCAATCTCGAAATACTACTTCTTGTTCTTGAAACTATCAAAATCCTTGAGTAATCGAAATCCCAAAAGACTTTCTATCCCTTTTAACGTTAGCCTACAGAGATCCTGATAACTCCTTCCATGAATTTGGCCATCGCAAGAAAAGGGAGTTAGTCTCCTCAATTTGATAAAATAACGAGAAACAAATAGAACGACAACCCTTACCTCACTATCGTAAATCGATTAAAAACTTGATGGAAAAAAGAATGTCGACACCTTCCTCTCTCAGTGCTCTAGCTTGATTCGCCACGAACGTAAGAATGCATTCGGCTTCTTAAAGAAAATAACAAGGAATTATAGATTCAGTTTAGAGGATACTAGAGAAATTCAGCTACCACAAAGAAATACTTCGGCTTTTGAGAGTAAATAGAAAAAGAAGGAGAATAGGTACTAACACTTTTGGCTTTTGAATAAAACTCTGAGAAGAATAGGTGAGTGCTATAGTAGTTCGACTATGGCTTCCAATGGTCATGAAACATTCGGCCACAAGAGAGAAAATGGGGAGAGGAAGAATAGCCTTAAGTGTTTTCGGTATAGAGAGAAAATGAGATGGAAAACCCAATTTTCGGCACAAAGAAAATAAAATGAAGAAAAAGAGATGCCAAAGATGATCACTCCCCCTATTTATACTATACATTTTTGGCACTTAACTCCCCCCTTCCTAGCCGAATTTTGCCAACCAAAGAGACCCATTATTGGCCACTAAAACAGCTCCTATCATATCCCAAAATTTTCTCCTTTATCCCCTTAATCAAATAATCAAAAGAAAATCACAATTATCATTCACCTAATTTCCTATGTTATCTCTTATCCTATCATATTCCCTTAATCATCTCCTCATTTATCACCTTAATAAAAATAACAATAATCCAACATTAACCCCTTATCACTCTCCTATTCTTCCTCCTAATTCCTTCCAAAATAAATTTGGCCAATTTCCCCTAGTCCATAAAACCGTCCATGTTCATGGACAAAATGCCATTAAAAAGTTTCCAAACCCCATCCCTTAATCCATGCCTTTTGTCCCCTTATCATACCATATTTTCTTGATTCCATACCTTAACTAATAACTTGCCTTATTCCTTTAGTCTACTATCCATAAATGATAAAGTTCAACCTTATCTTAATTAGAGTTGACCGACACATGCCATACACATGCAAAAATAAAAGTCACCTTATTGCCATTCATGGGATTCGAACCTGATGCAGTCCGCCTCGGGGAGAGTCGAAATGTATGCTAGTTGCCCAATCGTCTACGAGGAGGATTCACCTTTGAAAAATAATTGGAAAATATGGATGAGTTTGGAAGCTTTAATTGAATAGTAGATGGTTGATTTGATAGAAAGAGATAATAAAAAATAAATTAGATAAAAGGATAATTTGATGGAGCTGGATGAAGGAACTTAAACAAAGAATCGATTCAACACTAAGAAGTGTCACCCCGGGTTCTATGTTGTTTAAGGTGGAAAATGGAATCGAAGGTGGACCACGACCCGTTATCTAGGTAGATAAGAACCGATGGTATAATGGGATGAAAAGAACAAGTCTAGATGCCACAAGCAACTTGATAAGTCTAGAAAACTTGCACGAAATTGAAGAGGAGACTAGCTCACTCGAAGAACAAAAGTTCATGTAACTTGATTAATGATAAAATTGTCTATATTCTCTCCCACAAATGAAAACTAACAAGGTATTTATAGGCTAACATAGGCTAGCTGAATAGTCACTAGGAAGCCTTGATGGCTAAGCAAAAATTAAACACAAAAATTCCAGAATTTTGGAGAAGGCTTCCTTGTAGTTTCCCATGCATTGAGGACGTCAATGGCCTCTTCTAGAAGGCTTAATTGAGCTGAAAAATCTGGAATAAACTCATCAAGTGGCTATGGGCAGATTCGCTGAATGGGAGTCAAGTGGGCAGCTTCTAGATGGAGCAATTAACTTGGTGGATGATTGCTTGAAGGAGATCAAAGGACAAGTCCAAATTCAGCCTCTTGGAACGTCAAAAGCCATGCTTCATGAAGAAGAAATTCGTCCAAGTCCATGTGCAGCCTTTGGAACATCATTAACCATGTTTCTAGAAGAAAATGAATTTTGGGACACTTTGAAAATGCATGCAGCAGCTAGGTACGTCCCATGCAATAAGTGACCTCTTAATTAGCCTTCTTTTGGCTGAAAAATCACCATCAATAATGATGAAGATGAATAGCTCTCTTGGATGTGTAAATTCAGCCATTTGGGACGTTTTGGAGGCATCTTAATGAAGAAGGAAATGGCCCAACGAATTTGGACAGCAAAGGAGCTGAAAAGGCTTGTCTAGGTTCGGCCAACATGGAGAATGAGCTGCACCTTTGGTTTGAAATATTTCTAGCAATTAAACATGTCTTTAAATGGCTTTCAAGTGTTTAATTCAGCCATTGAAATCCCCTTGACCTTTGCATTGCACGAACAGCCCCAAAGAAATTAAATAAGTGCATTGTCTTGTTTTAATTTCACTTAAAAATCTTCATGGATTTAACCCATGCACTTAGTCTTCTTTCCAGCTGAATGGGGGCCTTGAATGGCAAAAGTTGGCTGTCATAATGCATGCTTCCAGCCGTTCCATGCACCTCTAGATTCATTGATGAATTGCCAAGTACATTGCACCAAGGTGCATGAACCTCATCAATGCTTCATGTAAGATTCTACTGTACCTACAAGAGCATGAATCACACATTAAATCCACTCCAAATCAGTTGAACATAAATTAAACACGTTCATGACATCTTAATAGACACTTAGGACAACTTAAATACACATTTAGCACACATACTAAATTTGGCAGCCCCCTATTTAATAGAAAAAATCTGCACTTTAATTTTTTATTTAAAACAACTTTAGAACATGTAATAAAATGTAATAAAATTAATTTGAACTAAAAAAATTAAATTCAACCAATTTAAAATGCTTTGGATGCATTAAAATGCTTTAGGAAAAATAAATAAAATAAAATTCAATTTATTAAAAGTAATAAATTTAAGCAATCAGCTCGATGAGCTTAAATGAGCTCGAGGGAGCTCGAATTGGGCTGGCATGAGCTAATCCGGCTCAATTTGGAAGTGAACGAAAATGCACACGAGCTCTACGGCACTTGGTCTCGATGATTCGAGCTCATCAGCTTGCAACAAATTGGGTGCCCCGAGCGTGCCCGCATCATCCCTCCCCTCTTCAAGATGATTCATCCTTGAATCGACCTGTTGGTTTCCCGAACAGAATATCTTTTGACTCAGTTTTCCTCGATCAAACGGGATGGATGATAATCGCAACACCTGCAAGAGGTATCCATGAATTAGCAAAATCAATTTCAAATAAACTTGTAGCCCAAATATAAGCAAGACAAAATAAATAAATAAATGCATAAGCGGGCATAAACACAACGTCATATAAAAGTAACAAAGCCTTATCAAATGTTTGAGGCTTAAACAAATAGACTTCAAAACATGCATATGATTTAAACAGAGTCCTCAAAACAACATTATCATGCAAGTAACACATTAAATGATATATATGATCATTACAAGCAAATAGATGAAAAAGTGCATTTGATACTCGACATGAAACAACCAAATCTTGCATTGAGGGATATACGAAATCACTTGCACATGAATTATAACAATTATCGAACACAAGAATCTTTTCATCAATGAACAAAACGGATAGATCATAAATAGGCAAAATAGATCGATTAAGCATGTAATGATCTAAATGTAGAGAGCAAAAATGTATCAACAGTTTCAGAAGACTCACCTTTATGCACAGATAGACAAGATCATTCTTACCTTTCTCGAACATTACAAACCTTCTCTCCGTAGGCATGTAGCGTAGTCGAAGCTTTGCGTTCGATTCAACCATTTTCAAATGGTAGGTGAACAACCATAAGAATTGTTTAAGGAATGAATAAAGATGGAAAACAAAGTTGACAACATTCGTTACCTCATTCAGGAACCTTATATCAAGAAGATGGGAAACTTTCAAATAAGAAGAACCATCTAGATGATACTTGAGTTTTCCACAAATCAAATCAGAACGTATTCCCGGTTTAAAAATATGCGTTTGATTATTTAAATCAAAATGTATCAATGGTTTCGAAAAATCAAACAGGTTAAACCAATAAGAATTGTGCAAAGTCAAAATCGAACGATCAAAACTCTTGACTTGTTTTAAAACTGTTTTGCAAAAACTCAAAGTTTTCGTATTGGAAAATAAACTAATCCCGTAATATCCACAATCAAACAGGTTGGGATTAAGAAAAAAATCATCGTTATACTTACTCGAGTCTTGCATTTGTTGGATTTGCGTCTCTCCACCTTCATACTTCTTATCACAATGATCATTATGGAATAAATTCATCTTATCATTTAAAACATCACAATTATTCAAGGGATGGCCAATGACGAAATCATCCACATAATCACAATCTTTAGAAAGATTCAATGGAGATTGAATCGCTTCAAAATACTTACCTTCCTTACCTTCAATCTCGCGTGATTCAACTTTACCTTTTCAATCATGTGAAAGCGCCACTCGTTGGGAAGGTATTGTAGTTGAAGGTCATCGTGAAATTGGTCGAGAACACGGAAAGAAGAAATAGAAGAAGAACAAACTTCAAGATGATTAGTTAAAAAGTCATTCTCCTTTTCTTGCTCGTTCTTTTCCCTCGTTTCTTTTTCAACATCTTTTTCTTTCTCACTTTCTTTCTCAATGTTTCTTTCTTCATTTTCTTTTTCTCTCACGATTTCTTTTTCCTCCTTTTCAATTTCCTTTTCTTGATTTTCTTTTGTACACTCTTTTTCACTTGGATTACAACAAGGAGATGTTTCATACGAATTGAAAATAGAAGGATTTGACTCTAAGATCGAGGCAATGTTCTCATATATATCACAATCAATTCTTGGCAGATTCTTGGAGCGTGTCATCTTGGAATCATAAGACGAATAACTCGTGCTTGAGTATTCATCTTCGTAGTAGGCTTCACACTCGTTACTCGCTTTGCTTTGCCTTGAATACGAATCATAATATGTACCACTTCGAGAATAATCTTTCGTGGGTGAGTACTCGTAGCTTTCTTCTCGATGTCTCAGGAGTCTTGACGAATACAAATCTCGATGATAATCCTTTCTCACATAATCAAATGAACTTCTTGATGAAGACGAATCTTGATAGAAGTCTCTTGATCTTGAAGTCGATGATGAATGGGAGTCATGTCGAAATTCTTTTCTTGAACAATCATCGAAGGTGGGTCACTGAGATGGTCGTCGATCCGTTTCTCGACTCGTTGTAGTGTGCTCTCGTCGAAATTTTTCATTATCTCGTTCCAAACTCCTTTGTATTGGACTTAACTTTTTCTCGAGCATTCGGTCCATTTCGTTCACCAAAAATTGGAAGTCATCATCGGAGAGTTCTTCTTGAAACATGTTTATTGCTGAAAAGAAAGACGTTATAAAGAAAGAAAATAAATAGAAAGATTAAAATACCTTACCACAAAATCCTCACGAGCCACTCGCAAAGAAAATCACTCACACTCGTGTTTAACTCGTATGATGGCTTTTTCTTTGATGATTTCACTCGTGCCTTTTACCGCTCTATCTCGTCTCACAATTTCGTACTTCGTTTCGGAAGACTCATCGTGGCTTGAGGGTCGGCTTCAAAGTGGCTAACAAGGGAAGATGTCGGGTATAGGGTAGGCTGAACAAAAGAAAAAAAATTTGGCTTCGGGTCCGTTGAACAAAGAAAAATTTTTGGGGGGTAGAAGAAGAAGAACAAGTAATACTTAAAAAAAATTTCCACAAACCCTTTTTTTTTTTTTTCACCACACTTTTTTTTTAACTTGTATTTTTTTTTCAATTTTCGTTTTTTTTCAATTTTTTTTCACTTCACATACAATATATTGAAATACAAAAATGAAAATTACAACTTACAATTTTTTTATTTCTCTCTTCTTTTTTTCTTAACTTTTTTTTCAACTTACGAACTTATTAAAACTTCTCAGACGTCATCAAAAATCCTCGTTTATAGCTCGATACCAAATGATACAAATCACCTCGGGGAGAGTCGAAATGTATGCTAGTTGCCCAATCGCTCTACGAGGAGGATTCACCTTTGAAAATAATTGGAAAATATGGATGAGTTTATGGAAGCTTTAATTGAATAGTAGATGGTTGATTTGATAGAAAGAGATAATAAAAATAAATTAGATAAAAGGATAATTTGATGGAGTGGATGAAGGAACTTAAACAAAGAATCGATTCAACACTAAGAAGTGTCACCCGGGTTCTATGTTGTTTAAGGTGAAAATGGAATCGAAGGTGGACCACGACCCGTTATCTAGGTAGATAAGAACCGATGGTATAATGGGATGAAAAGAACAAGTCTAGACGCCACAAGCAACTTGATAAGTCTAGAAAACTTGCACGAAATTGAAGAGGAGACTAGCTCACTCAAGAACAAAAGTTCATGTAACTTGATTAATGATAAAATTGTCTATATTCTCTCCCACAAATGAAAACTAACAAGGTATTTATAGGCTAACATAGGCTAGCTGAATAGTCACTAGGAAGCCTTGATGGCTAAGCAAAAATTAAACACAAAAATTCCAGAATTTTGGAGAAGGCTTCCTTGTAGTTTCCCATGCATTGAGGACGTCAATGGCCTCTTCTAGAAGGCTTAATTGAGCTGAAAAATCTGGAATAAACTCATCAAGTGGCTATGGGCAGATTCGGCTGAATGGGAGTCAAGTGGGCAGCTTCTAGATGGAGCAATTAACTTGGTGGATGATTGCTTGAAGGAGATCAAAGGACAAGTCCAAATTCAGCCTCTTGGAATGTCAAAAGCCATGCTTCATGAAGAAGAAATTCGTCCAAGTCCATGTGCAGCCTTTGGAACATCATTAACCATGTTTCTAGAAGAGAAAATGAATTTTGGGACACTTTGAAAATGCATGCAGCAGCTAGGTACGTCCCATGCAATAAGTGACCTCTTAATTAGCCTTCTTTTGGCTGAAAATCACCATCAATAATGATGAAGATGAATAGCTCTCTTGGATGTGTAAATTCAGCCATTTGGGACGTTTTGGAGGCATCTTAATGAAGAAGGAAATGGCCCAACGAATTTGGACAGCAAAGGAGCTGAAAAGGCTTGTCTAGGTTCGCCAACATGGAGAATGAGCTGCACCTTTGGTTTGAAATATTTCTAGCAATTAAACATGTCTTTAAATGGCTTTCAAGTGTTTAATTCAGCCATTGAAATCCCCTTGACCTTTGCATTGCACGAACAGCCCCAAAGAAATTAAATAAGCTGCTGTCTTGTTTTAATTTCAGCTAAAAATCTTCATGGATTTAACCCATGCACTTAGTCTTCTTTCCAGCTGAATGGAGGGGCCTTGAATGGCAAAAGTTGGCTGTCATAATGCATGCTTCCAGCCGTTCCATGCACCTCTAGATTCATTGATGAATTCGGCCAAGTACATTGCACCAAGGTGCATGAACCTCATCAATGCTTCATGTAAGATTGGCTGTACCTACAAGAGCATGAATCGCACATTAAATCCACTCCAAATCAGTTGAACATAAATTAAACACGTTCATGACATCTTAATAGACACTTAGGACAACTTAAATACACATTTAGCACACATACTAAATTTGGCAGCCCCCTATTTAATAGAAAAAATCTGCACTTTAATTTTTATTTAAAACAACTTTAGAACATGTAATAAAATGTAATAAAATTAATTTGAACTAAAACAAATTAAATTCAACCAATTTAAAATGCTTTGGATGCATTAAAATGCTTTAGGAAAATAAATAAAATAAAATTCAATTTATTAAAAGTAATAAATTTAAGCAATCACTCGATGAGTGAAATGAGCTCGAGGAGCTCGAATTGGGCTGGCATGAGCTAATCCGCTCAATTTGGAAGTGAACGAAAATGCACACGAGCTCACGGCACTTGGTCTCGATGATTCGAGCTCATCACTTGCAACAAATTGGGTGCCCCGAAGCGTGCCCGCATCGTAACCTCTTCCTCATGCAATTACTCATGCGCCAACACCACTTTACTACTAGCTCATTTATGCTAACATTAAACACTTAAATTAACTTAAGCATCATAATCACTTGATCCACTTCACTAAATTCTCCATACTAAAAATTATTCTAAACCAATTAATTCCAAGCCTTCTCAAGACTATATTAGGCATACAATAAAATCATATCCGAGCTAACACAATCAACAAGATGATGCTCAAATTTTTCCTAAAGCCCAAGGCCCAATCGGCCCAATCCTACTAGGCCCAATTTTGGGATATTACAAATTTACTTCGTGCGGTCTCAACTGATGAGAAGCATAAGCCATCACCTTTCCATTTTGCATCAGCACACAACCCAAACCCGTGTGAGACGCATTACAATAAACAGTAAATTCTTTTCCAGCCTCAGGCTGAATCAAAACTGGTGCCTTCGTCAGAATCTTCTTCAATTTCTCGAAACTCTCTTGTTGTTTTTCAGTCCAAATATACGGTACTCCCTTTCGCAACAGTTTAGTTAGGGGTGCAGCAATCAACGAAAACCCCTCAACGAAGCGTCTATAATAACCAGCCAAACCTAAGAAACTCCAAATTTTAGCTACCGACTTTGGTGGTTTCCAATCCAATATAGCCTCAATCTTCCGAGGATCCACTCTTATTCCTTCAGCTGATACCACATGACCTAAGAAAGACACTTCCTTTAGCCAGAATTCACATTTACAGAATTTGGCATAAAGTTGCTTATCATGAAGTAACTGTAATACTATACGCAAATGCGTGTCATGCTCCTCATCATTTCTTGAATAAACCAAAATGTCATCTATGAACACTACCACAAACCGGTCTAAATATGGTTGAAAGACTCGGTTCATCATATCCATAAATGCGGCTGGTGCATTGGTTAACCCAAACGGCATCACCAAAAACTCATAATGTCTATAATGAGTTCGGAATGCCGTCTTATAAATATCTGCTTCTTTCACCTTAAGTTGGTGATAACCCGATCTCAAATCAATTTTGGAGAAAACTGAAGCTCCTTTCAATTGATCAAACAGGTCATCAATTCTCGACAAAGGATACCTATTCTTGATCGTCAATTTATTTAATTGCCTGTAATCAATGCACATACGCATCGATCCATCCTTCTTCTTAACGAACAAAACTGGTGCTCCCCACGGAGACACACTCGATCAAATAAATCCCCGATCCAACAATTCTTGAATTTGAGATTTAAGCTCTGCTAACTCCTTCGGTGCCATTCTATAAGGAGCAATGGACACTGGAGCCGTTCCAGGCAAAAGCTCAATACCAAATTCTACTTCCCGATCTGGAGGTATACCAGGAAGTTCTTTGGGAAATACATCTGGAAATTCCTTCACCGTTCTCACATCATCCACAGATAACTCTTTGGCATCCAAAGCACAAATAAAAGCTAGGAATGCTCCATACCCCTTCTGCACTAACTTTTCTGCCTTCAACTCAGATACCACATTTGCCAAATAATTCCTTCGTTCACCAATCATTATTACTTCCTTATCACCTGAAGTTCTTATTGACATCTGCTTTTCAGCACAATCCAAATGCGCCCGGTGTTTAACCAACCAATCCATGCCCAAAATAAGATCGAACTCGCCAAAAGGCAATTCATCAAATTCGCCAAAAATATTTCTTCTTGAATTTCTAAGGGCACGTCTCTAAACAGTTTATTTACAATTACCGACTGTCCTAAAGGACTAATTACTGTCATCTCACTATCGATAATTTTAGATTCTAGATTCAAGTTTCTAGATGTAGCGCTAGCAACATACGAGTGGGTAGAACCAATATCTATTAAAGCAGTAACAGGTACATCAAAGATGAAGAACGTACCCGTTATTACATCAGGTGCATTGCCATCCTCGTGACGTCTAACTGCATAGACCAGTCCTGGCTGTCTTGTATCCATGTTACCTCTAGGACCATTACCTCGACCCGATGCACCTTGACCACGTCCAGCCCTATTACCACCACGACCTGGTCCACGGGCTCTCGGTGGGCCGAGTACCTCCGCGGTACATGTGCATCAAGATACAAACTTCCTGAGTCGTATCCATACGTCGAGAGCAATTTCTATATTGGTGATCCATTGAACCACATTTATAACAAGCACCTATTTTCCTCCAGCACTCTCTGAAATGCCTTTTCCCACATTCAGTACAATCTCGACTTTGATTATTAGCTACAGGTGCTCTACCTTGAGCTGGTTCATCATTTCGAGGCCTCTTCAAAAACCTTTTTGAAGAACCCGACTGCTTTATATCCCTCTTGCCTCTAAATCTTTCTTGATTCTGACATTCTGAGTTCTTAGCCTCTTCGGCTATCTTGGCTTTCTCCACAAGCGTGGAAAAAGTTCTAACTTGTTGTGGGACTATCAGAACCCGCAACTCATCATTCAACCCATCCTTAAAACGTACACAACATTCATGATCCGTTGACACTATTGTCCGAGCATAGCGACTCAAGCGTAAAAACTCAGCCTCATACGCTGCCACTGTCTTATTCCCTTGAATTAGATTCAAAAATTCCTTCCTTCGGGCGTCCACATAACTTGTTCCTACATATTTCCCTTGGAAGGTAGTTTTGAATAATTCCCAAGTAATCAATGCAGCCTCAGTGCCCCCTCGAACAGTAAGCCACCATGGATACGCCTCGTCTCTTAGCAAGGATACGGCTCCTTTCAGTTTTTGCTCAACAATGTATTCCATATCATCAATAATCCGCTCCACAGCTTCGAGCCAATATTCTGCCACATTTGGAGCTACACCGAAAACTCCTCTAAAAACTTCTTCACCATTAGACTTGAGTTGTTTCGATATTGACCCACGAGCTGATGGCCCAACTCTAGTTCCAGCGACCCTTTCCAGGACTCGCAGCATTGCTTGCGTCAAAGCATTATCTTCTTCCATATGATCATGTGTTCCCGTCTCACTTTCAAGTGAAGCAGGTGCATCCATTTCTGGCATATGATTTGGTGCTTCAGATGCAGCACCTCATCCTCTACCACGGCCACGTCTACCGCGTCCATGACCACGTCCTCTAGAGCTCATAATGTCTAATTCGATTTAATCTGATTATAATTTTATGAATCAGAATACTATTTCATTGTTTATTAACGATGTTTTATGAGATATGAGAGATAAAGTTATTTTTTGCAAACACATCCTATAGTCTCAATCTCTACGATTTTCAACATCTAAAACTAGAAGTTCTAGAGTGTTCCTATGATCATATCATCATAATAATCATTCAAGAATGTGAATACTTACTTGACTTGGTGCTTGGGATGCTTGTGGTGCCATACTAATCTTTAAAACATAATTGAAATAATTTCATACAAAAGTTATTTGTTGAACCCAACCACAATTTGAGTTTTGAAACGGCTCGATACCATTAAATGTAACACCCCAAACCAGGTCTATGCGTCAAAATGAGATTTAGTTTGTCACACAAATCAAACATTCTTTTAATCTATCTAATGGTTTAGATGAATCGTATTACAAAACTTTTTGAAAATAAAGTTAATAAAAACTAAGAGAAATAATTTAAATTGATGAATTTGAGAAACATTAGTTGAAATCTTATCATTTAGTATTTAATTATCAAAAGTTAAAGTAGTTTTTTTAAAGAGTTCAAAAGGATTTGAAAATAAGGATAGATAAAGAATCTCATATGTTTGAAAACCCAAAGTATTTTAAGGAAACATTTTAGGATTAACATAAACCCATATTAAATATCAAAGCAAAATTTAAATCCATCCACACATAAAATCCATAACATATTAATAGATGCCTTATTACATTATATCCAAAATAGTAATTTAAAGAAAGTACTTAATAAAAGTTCAAGGTTTATAAACCCATGTTTGCAGTATGGCCTCCACGAAGTCAACCTCAGCCCAAGTCAACGTTAATTTCCATTACCTGAGATGGAAAATTTAAGGGAGTGAGTTACTCAGAACTCAGTGTATAACTCACTTACTATATCCATTGGGCTAGATCATCAAGTCATTATTTTGGGCTTGAGCCCATTAACAGATTTAGCAATATAACAAATGAGATGCATGCAAAATGAAATTTCCCACCCAAACCTAATTTCCATCCGCTACACACCACCCGTACCAACCATCACACCTGTGGGGATCAAGTCAACCCACCCCGCCAACACACCAATCATAAGCATAAAGCCATTTTTAATAATGTTGTGGTGAACCACCGAACTAGATTGTGATAAAGTCACCGAACTGGAGGCATTAAGCCATTAAAATATTTGTGGCAGAGCCACCGAACTAGAGGCAATAAGCCATTTAAATATGTGTGGCAGAGCCACCGAACTAGAGGCAATAAGCCATTAAAATATGTGTGGCAGAGCCACCGAACTAGATTTTGGCAACAGGCCTTTCTTCTCTTCATCTTTTTCCCAACCCATGCAAACATGTATGTATAACAATCTATATCCATATGATAATTTTAGTAAAAAGTCCAATTACAAGTGAAACAATATTTCAAGTTTTTATTAAAGCCCATAACACAAAATAACATATAGCCCATTTAGCAATCTAGCAACTTAGGCCCATTTAACGATCTAGAATATTTTTGGCCCATTTAATGATCTAGTATATTTTTCAGCCCATTTAATGATATAGCATATTTTTTGACCCATTTAACGATCTAGCATATTTTTCAGCCCATTTAACGATCTAGTATATTTTTCAGCCCATTTAATGATCTAGCATATTTTCGGCCCATTTAACGATCTAGTATATTTTTCGGCCCATTTAATGATCTAGCATATTTTCGGCCCATTTAACAATCTAGTATATTTTCTGATTTTGTCATCTTTATGATTTTTCTCAATACTTACGATTTAACATCTAACCCGAGATAAGTGTGAAGTTACACACCTTGTTATTATGAGTACTAGACTTTCCCGCTCGTCAGTACCTAAACGTAACACGATAATTAGAATACTATCATATTTTAAACTACACTATTGATAAATAACCCTTAGTCTTCTTACCAAAAAAATAATTAATCCAACTCATCCCAATCTTATCCATAGCCGACACATGTTAGGATAAAGCAAAAATAAAAACTCCCAAATTGCATACTAGGAGATTCGAACCTCTCCCCTTAAGTCCAACTTATGGCGCCATCACCACTTTGCCTGTAACATCCTAAAATTGGGCCTAGTAGGATTGGGCCCAATGGCGTAGGAATGTTTAAAATTTTGAGAACAAGAGAATGATAATATTGCAAATTGGACTTATTAGTTAAATGAATTTGGAAGGTTACGAGGCTTCTATGAAGTTCCGGGTTCGAGTTGGGCCTTTGTAAAATTTTGTGATTTAGCCTATTAAGGAGAGATAGTAAGTGGCTTCAAGGCTTATGGAATTAGATGAGTAATTTGTTAGCATAAAGGAGCTTATGGTAAAGAGGTTATGGCATTAAGTGATGTACATTGAGGGAAGAGGTTCAAATCCCATTGTTTGCAAATTTGACTATTATTTTTGCTTTCCTTCTTTATGTGTCGGCCAAGAAGTATTTTTGGTAAGTGTGGACTTTATTATTTTGGTAAGGTGGCTAAAAGAATATGGCAAGGTTAAAGTTTGGGAAAGGAATCAAGAGGAATAGGAAAGAAAGGGGGACAAGAGGCTAATATCGGGGGAGGTGTTTTGGAAAGTATGAGTGGCCAAATCTTATCCTAAGGGGGGATGCATGTGGATGGTTTTTTTGGAGTAATTAGGTGGCTGAAATTTTATTTGGCATTTGGTAAAGTCTTAGCTTTGTTTTGGCCAAAAATCCTTTTGACAACTTTGTGCCATTTCTCTCAATTTTGCAACCCTCCTTGCCAAATCATAGTAGCACAATAGTGCATTATTTTTCCTCTCAAATTCTTTTCTTTTCCTTTGCTTTGTACCGAAATTACAAGCCTTGGTGACCATAGTTTCTTCTTTCTTTTTACTTTGGCCAAATTCCCCTAGCACAATTGTGCATTTTCTTGCTCTTTTGTTTGATCAAGATTTTCATCTATTGTTTATTCCCCTTTTGATTTCTGAAATTACAAGGCACTCTTCTTCCATCCAATCTCTTCTTAATCAAATCGGTAAGTAATCGTATTTTCCTCTTTTCATTTCATTTTCTTTTTCTTCCAAGCCGTATATAGGTGAAGGGGTGTATTGTGGTGATTCCTTCTCGTCGAATAAGGTGTGGCTAACATTGTTTTTGTGTTAATCACTTTTAAGGGCTCAAGTACTTTATCTGGAGGGCCAATCGAACATCTATCCCTCGTAATAAGAGACTCGGATTGTTGGTAAGTGATAGATTGTTAATCAATCAAAATAATTGGTTGAAGTGGTAAATTCAGTTTTGGGATTAATTGTTGATCGATTGTATCTTTAGATTCCGCAGAGAATTTCGTGTTACGGATTCGAATAAGGTGTGTAATCCCGCACTTTCTTTCGAATATATGTTTGAAATGGTGAGTAAGTCTCACATCTCTTTGAAAGTTTACATGAAATATTCTGTGATTCGGTAGAAATATTGAATAAAATCGATAACTGACATTCGTGATCACTCGAGAGTGCGTATATTCGTAGTGGTAATCGTATTTTGTAACAAAATAGTTTCGGTCAGAAACAGTGTCTTGTATTTGAAAAATCATGAAAAATTGGATAAAACAAATTACAAAGTGAATAAGATATCATATTAAAGCTTACTGTGTTAATTTTAATATGGAAGAAACGGAGAAGGAAAAGGAATATTAGATTCGAGATATGTTAATTTTAGTGAGACTGGTTTTGAATGACTTTAGGTATTCTGTTCTGTTTTGGAAAAATCATATAAAATTGTACAAAGGGAATTAAGAGTTATAATTGATATGTATGGATTCCTTAGTGAATCTATTTTCAAAAGAAATAAGTGGGACAGTAGATGAAAATCGTACAATAAGATATTTGAGATTGAGTTAAGAGAGTTCAGAACCATTGGACAGTGAAACAAGGGAAATTTTAAGGAATAAACTGTACTAAATGGTTAAGGTAAAAATTCTGGAAAACTTATAGTAGAAAGATATATGAGTCTAGTTTCAAGGAAAATTTACGGATTTAGATTTTGAGTTTTCTAACTCGAGTTATGGCCAATTTAGTCAGTGTGATGCAGTTGGACAGTTTCATTTTTATGCCCCAAATTAGTAATTAAGCTTAGGTTGCGAAATTACCATTATACCCTTAGAGGGTAAATTACTGAATTACCCTTTGTGGGTACGATTACCAAATTATGAAAATGCCCTTACGGGTCAAGTTACGAAAATGCCCCTAATGGGCCGAATTATGAAAATGTCCCTATGGACTAAATTACGAAAATACCCTTTATGGGTCAAATTGAAATATATTGCTATATGGGCCTCATGTGAATAATGGGCCAAATTTTCTAGATCGATTAATGGGCCAAATTTTGCTAGATCGTTAAATGGGCCAAAATTTTGCTAGATTGTTAAATGGGCCGAAAACCCTAATAAATAATTAAATGGGCCGAAATCTCTGCTAGATCGTTAAATGGGTCGAAAACCCTGAAAAATAGTTAAATGGGCCGAAATCTCTACTAGATCAATAAATGGGCCGAAATCTCTGTTAGATCGTTAAACGGGCCGAAAATATGCTAGATCGTTAATTGGGCCTAAGTTGCTAAAGTGTTAAATGGGCTAAATGTTATTTTGTGTTATGGGCCTTAATTAAAAACTTGAAATATTGATTCTCTTGTAAATTGGGCCTTTGCTAAAATTATCATATGGATATAAATTGTTATGCATACATGTTTGCATGGGTTGGGAAAATGATGAAGAGAAGAAAGGCCGGTTGCCAAAATCTAGTTCGGTGGCTCGCCACAAATAATCAAATGGCTTATTGCCTCTAGTTCAATGGCTCGCCACAAATATGGCTTATTGCCTATAGTTCGGTGGTTCGCCACAAATAATCAAATGGCTTATTGCCTCTAGTTCGGTGGCTTTGCCACAAATATAAAATGGCTTAATGCCTCACGATCGGTGTGTTGGCGGGTGGGTTGACTTGATCCCCACAGTGTGATGGTTGGTGCGGGGTGTGTAGCGGATGGAAATTAGGCTTGGTTTGAGAATTGCATATCACATGCATATTATATACATGTTATAATTGTAATTGGGCTTAGGCCTAAAATATTGCTATGTGTGTTCACCCAGTGGATGATGGTAAGGGATTATACATCGAGTTCTTGTAACTCACCCCTTTCTCTTAACCACGTAGGTAATGCTCCGTGAGGTGGACTTGGGCCAAGGATGACTCGGTGGAGGCCATTCTTGAAATAGTGTTATTAAATTTTAAATTTCTATTCTGTTATTTTATTATTTTGGTTTAAGTTGTAATAAGGCCTCCGAACTATTTTATTATTTGCTTTATGGTTGGTTTACTTATTATTTTGCTTAAATTGTTTTAAACGAGAATTTTTCTAAGAACGAAAATAAAAGTTTTTCGAAATTGATTAATAAATGGATTTCAAGATAAACTTTTACAAATATGATTTAACTCGAATTTTCTTTCAATTTATTAACGACATTTTTGAAAGTCACGGATTTAAAGTTTAACTCCTTGATTTGTGATTTATCAAATTACTTGTATTTTATCTACGTTTTCGAAATGTTTTCAAAAATATTGTTACAACTCTAGTTTTTGCAAATCGTTTATTTCAAATATGCTTTCGCGAACCAAAAGGTTTATTAAAGATAATTATGTTTTCACGAGACGTAATTGCTTTAGTTGTATTGGGTTTTAACAAAGAGGTCGTGATTCTCAAACAAGTTGTTAACAATTGCAAAGATGGTTTTGAAAAATACTTCCATGTGGCACGCCAGATTCGGGCCTAACTTCTAGGCCGCGTTTGGGGTGTTACATTTTATGGTATCGAGCCCAGCTTGAAAACTCTACGTGGTTTGGGTTCATAAACATTTCAAATTATTTTGAATTTTAAATTATAATACACATTTGAAAGGAAGTATGGCACCACAGTATCCAGCACCAAGTCAAGTAAGTATTTGTTTTCGTTTTATGATTATTGTGATATGACTATAGGAACACTCTAGAACTTTTAGTTTTAGATATTAAAACTATAGAGATTGATACTTTAGGATGCGTTTTAAAAACAACTTCTACTCTTATACTTCATAAAATATTGTTTAATAAACACCTGAAATAGCATAATGATTCATAAAACTCTTAATCGATTATATCGACTTAGTGAACATGAGCGCTAGAAGACGCGGACGCAGAGACGTGGGACGTGGTAGAGGCCGAGGTGCTAGGGCTAGATCTTTGGCACCAAGGCATGTGCCCGAAAGGAGACGTTGGCATCGCCCAATGGTGAGACGGATCTCGTGTTCGATTTAAGGTTGATGAGTGACTCGAGATAGTTAAGAAAGTATTGGAGGAGGTTAAAGGAATCGGTGAGGCACTTTGAGTTGAGTCGTGGATTATAAGAAGAAAAGAGATCGTGGTTTTTAGGGTCACGGTCTCGTTCGTGAAGCGTATCAAGGCACGCCCAAACTTTTCGACTTGCGATTATTACGTAGGCGCCATCCGGAGAATTTGGAGGAGGTTAGGAGCATCTTTGGAGATGCGAGTCTAAGGAGCATAAGGCTCGAGATTGTTACATCACCATCAAGTCGCTTATGGTTGGAAGTGATGATAGAATGTAAGAAAATTTTTGGTATAAGTGGTATATAACGGTTTGCTACCGTGGTTAGATGTTTGGTTGTGTAAAAGGGATTTAAGATTAAGTTAAAAGTACATTGTGGTTTTTAAGAGCAGAGTCTTGCACAAAAGCTTAGTGATGTGATCTCGAGCGATACGTTTAGTAGTTGATTGGAAATTTCGAGGACGAAATTTTTTGAGGAGGGTAGAATTGTAACATCCTAAAATTGGGCCTAGTAGGATGGGCCCAATGGCGAGGAATGTTTAAAATTTTGAGAACAAGAGAATGACAATATTGCAAATTGGACTTATTAGTTAAGTGAATTTGGAAGGTTACGAGGCTTCTATGAAGTTCCGAGTTCGAGTTGGGCCTTTGTAAAATTTTGTGATTTAGCCTATTAAGGAGAGATAGTAAGTGGCTTCAAGGCATATGGAATTAGATGAGTAATTTGTTAGCATAAAGGAGCTTATGGTAAAGAGGTTATGGCATTAAGTGATGTACCTTGAGGAAGAGGTTCAAATCCCATTGTTTGCAAATTTGACTATTATTTTGCTTTCCTTCTTTATGTGTCGGCCAAGAAGTATTTTTGGTAAGTGTGGACTTTATTATTTTGGTAAGGTGGCTAAAAGAATATGGCAAGGTTAAAGTTTGGGAAAGGAATCAAGAGGAATAGGAAAGAAAGGGGACAAGAGGCTAATATCGGGAGGTGTTTTGGAAAGTATGAGTGGCCAAATCTTATCCTAAGGGGGATGCATGTGGATGGTTTTTTTGGAGTAATTAGGTGGCTGAAATTTTATTTGGCATTTGGTAAAGTCTTAGCTTTGTTTTGTCCAAAATCCTTTTGACAACTTTGTACCATTTCTCTCAATTTTGCAACCCTCCTTGCTAAATCATAGTAGCACAATAGTGCATTGTTTTTCCTCTCAAATTCTTTTCTTTTCCTTTGCTTTGTGCCGAAATTACAAGCCTTAGTGACCATAGTTTCTTCTTCCTTTTACTTTGGTCAATTCCCTAGCACAATTGTGCATTTTCTTGCTCTTTTGTTTGATCAAGATTTTCATCTATTGTTTATTCCCCTTTTGATTTCCGAAATTACAAGGCACTCTTCTTCCATCCAATCTCTTCTTAATCAAATCGGTAAGTAATCGTATTTTCCTCTTTTCATTTCATTTTCTTTTTCTTCCAAGCCGTATATAGGTGAAGGGGGTGTATTGTGGTGATTCCTTCTCAAGCCGAATAAGGTGTGGCTAACATTGTTTTTGTGTTAATCACTTTTAAGGACTCGAAGTACTTTATCGGAGGGCCAATCGAACACCTATCCCTCGTAATAAGAGACTCGGATTGTTGGTAAGTGATAGATTGTTAATCAATCAAAATAATTGGTTGAAGTGGTAAATTCAGTTTTGGGATTAATTGTTGATCAATTGTATCTTTAGGTGCCGCGGAGAATTTCGTGTTACGGATTCTGAATAAGGTGTGTAATCCCATACCCTTCTGAATATATGTTTGAAATGGTGAGTAAATCTCACATCTCTTTGAAAGTTTACATGAAATATTCTATGATTCGATAGAAATACCGAATAAAATCAATAACCGGCATTCGTGATCACTCGAGAGTGCGTATATTCGTAGTGGTAATCGTATTTTGTAATAAAATAGTTTCGGTCAGAAACAGTGTCTTGTATTTGAAAAATCATGAAAAATTGGATAAAATGAATTACAAAGTGAATAAGATATTAGATTAAAGCTTACTGTGTTAATTTTAATATGGAAGAAACGGAGAAGGAAAAGGAATATTAGATTCTGAGATATGTTAATTTTAGTGAGACCGGTTTTGAATGACTTTGGGGTATCCTGTTCTGTTTTGGAAAAATCATATAAAATTGTACAAAGTGAATTAAGAGTTATAATTGATATGTATGGATTCCTTAGTGAATCTATTTTCAAAGGAAATAGTGGGAGCAGTAGATGAAAATCGTACAGTAAGATATTTGAGATTGAGTTAAGAGAGGTCAGAATCATTGGACAGTGAAACAAGGGAAATTTTAAGGAATAAACTGTACTAAATGGTTAAGTAAAAATTCTGGAAAACTTATAGTAGAAAGATATATGAGTCTAGTTTCAAGGAAAATTTACGGATTTAGATTTCAAGTTTTCTAACTCGAGTTATGGCCAATTTAGTCAGTGTGATGCAGTTGGACAGTTTCATTTTTATGCCCCAAATTAGTAATTAAGCTTAGGTTGCGAAATTACCATTATACCTTTAGAGGGTAAATTACTGAATTACCCTTTGTGGGTACGACACGAATTATGAAAATGCCCTTACGGGTCAAGTTACGAAAATGCCCCTAATGGGCCGAATTATGAAAATGTCCCTATGGACTAAATTACGAAAATACCCTTTATGGGTCAAATTGAAATATGTTGCTATATGGGCCTCTTGTGAATAATGGGCCGAATTTTCTAGATCGATTAATGGGCCAAATTTTGCTAGATCATTAAATGGGCCAAAATTTTGCTAGATTGTTAAATGGGCCGAAAACCCTGATAAATAGTTAAATGGGCCGAAATCTCTGCTAGATCGTTAAATGGGCCGAAAACCCTGAAAAATAGTTAAATGGGCTGAAATCTCTGCTAGATCAATAAATGGGCCGAATCTCTGCTAGATCGTTAAACGGGCCGAAAATATGCTAGATCGTTAATTGGGCCTAAGTTGCTAAAGTGTTAAATGGGCTAAATGTTATTTTGTGTTATGGGCCTTAATTAAAAACTTGAAATATTGATTCTCTTGTAAATTGGGCCTTTTGCTAAAATTATCATATGGATATAAATTGTTATGCATACATGTTTGCATGGGTTGGGAAAATGATGAAGAGAAGAAAGGCCGGTTGCCAAAATCTAGTTCGGTGGCTCTGCCACAAATAATCAAATGGCTTATTGCCTCTAGTTCGGTGGCTCTGCCACAAATATGGCTTATTGCCTCTAGTTCGGTGGCTCGCCACAAATAATCAAATGGCTTATTGCCTCTAGTTTGGTGGCTTTGCCACAAATATAAAATGGCTTAATGCCTACGACCGTGTGTTGGCGGGGTGGGTTGACTTGATCCCCAGGTGTGATGGTTGGTACGGGGTGTGTAGCGGATGGAAATTAGGCTTGGTTTGGGAATTGCATATCACATGCATATTATATACATGTTATAATTGTAATTGGGCTTAGGCCCAAAATATTGCTATGTGTGTTCACCAGTGGATGATGGTAAGGGATTATACATTGAGTTCTTGTAACTCACCCCTTTCTCTTAACCGTGTAGGTAATGCTCCGTGAGGTGGACTTGGGCCAAGGATGACTTGTGGAGGCCATTCTTCGTAAATAGTGTTATTAAATTTTAAATTTCTATTCCGTTATTTTATTATTTTGGTTTAAGTTGTAATAAGGCCTCGAACTATTTTATTATTTGCTTTATGGTTGGTTTACTTATTATTTTGCTTAAATTGTTTTAAACGAGAATTTTTCTAAGAACGAAAATAAAAGTTTTTCCGAAATTGATTAATAAATGGATTTCAAGATAAACTTTTACAAATATCATTTCACTCAAATTTTCTTTCAATTTATTAACGACATTTTCAAAAGTCACGGATTTAAAGTTTAATTTCTTGATTTGTGATTTATCAAATTACTTGTATTTTATCTACGTTTCCGAAATGTTTTCAAAAATGTTGTTACAACTCTAGTTTTTGCAAATCGTTTATTTCAAATATGCTTTCGCAACCGAAAAGGTTTATTAAAGATAATTATGTTTTCACGTAGACAGAATTGCTTTAGTTGTATTGGGTTTTAACAAAGAGGCTGTGATTCTCAAACAAGTTGTTAACAATTGCAAAGATGGTTTTGAAAAACACTTCCATGTGGCACGCCAGATTCGGGCCTAACTTCTTGTAACATCCCCAAACCCGACCCACGAGCCTTGACCGGATCTGGTTATGTCACTGCGGAATGACGGTTGAAAATCTTTGTCTTTAGGATAAAACTTGAAAATTTTGTTAACTTTTGGAAAACGTGTCCATTTAAAATAAATATAATAATCTAAGCTTGATTTGAATTAAAACTTCATTATAATTTATTATATTATAAATCATTTGAAGGAAATAAATCTAAGTATAATATAAACCCTAATTAAAAAGATAATAAAATGATCCCAACAATAAATAAAGAGGCTTTTATTACAACCAATATTTAAACCAAACTTAATATAAATAAGCTTTAAAATATTTAAACTCTTCCTTCTCGCATGGGCCACCATGTGTCCTCTCCGATCCGGTCCAATCTCAAGAGTCACCGACATGTTAGGAAAATAATTGGGTGAGTCATACAGACTCAAGTGTGTAATTAAAACCACCGATATCCACCCACATGCTAGCCACAAATCAACCCAATTATCAAATGCAACATATAAATATAATCATTTAGACATTACCACAACTGGCTTGGCCCACATTCAATCCACATTCAAGCACTGGCTCGGCCTTTTCTCATTAATCCATCGACATCGGGCTTGGCCCATTTCCACGTATGTTCACATAACATACCAATCCACATGTCATATTGGGCTTGGCCCATTTCCATATCAATTTATAACAAAACCATGCAATCATGATACCCAACCCAATCCTAAGGTCCAACCGCTACACACCCCTTAACCACCTACCACACACCGGGGACTATCGAGTCACCCTCTCCTTTTCCCTCCAAAAGGCAACCAATGCCATCCACGATGTAGCGATAGCTAACATCAAACCACGATGGAGCACACAAGAATCCATCAAGCCACGATATGGCATAAAGTCGATATCAATCAAGGTAACCACGCGAACTAAATCGCAAAGATCCACAACGCGACCTCGGGCCAACGCCAATCCACGATGTAGCACAAAGTCGACATCAACCACGCATCAAGTACACCCGCACCTTCTTTCAAAAACCCACCCATGCACATGTAACATAATATGATGACATAATGAATAAAGCATGTACATGATATTCAGGCATACATTCATATTCATAGACATACTCACACACACGTATTAATAACCACATCTCAACAGATTTGATACTAACCTGTTTATCGACATACCCTTTAAGGGTATCCGGTTCACATAGTCACTGCACTTATTAACACATATTTAACACCTACACCTATCGCATACATATCATATACCGAAAATCGATGGGTTAATCACACACCTTATAACTCAAGTTCTAAACCTCGATCCCGACGCTATCGCTTAGCGAGACTACTGTTATTTGCTTATCGTTTTCATTGCACGCCCACACCCGGTGGCCAATCTCATCGCAGTAAACCGATCTCTTTTTGAACTTCGGGATGGGAGCTTTCCCTTTCTCCTCTTGACTGGCACTCGCACCCATCGACACTTAATCAGAATCACACCATTAATCAACAAGTCATAATCTACTATTATTGAACTTAGATCACCTAATAACATCCTTACCGAAACACTGAGATCCCGAAGGCTCCCTTTGCTTCTATTGATTTGGCCCTAAAAGATCATAGCCACCACTCGGTCAACACAAGAACATAAACAATGGCCTAAGGCCGAATATCCAACCACTTACCCCTTTTAATTAAATCCCGAAACACCAATGGAATGGCCGAAAATCCCTGTATACAAGACCATTAGAATCGGCCATACCAAAAATCCATGGAAAGGCCCTTTTGGCTGAATACCTTACCACCCTTACCTTGATGAGTTCAAACAATTGAGACTTTCCTTTAGACTCCTTGGCGCGGCTACAAACAAGCAAAACACATCACTTATAGTCTATAGAGCATACGGCCAACCCACACTAAGGCTAACCATTCGTTTTGGCCATTAAAACAAGTAACTAAAACACTTACCCACAAGCTTTAGATGTCGACAACACCACACTTCATGATTCTTGGCTTCAATCTTGGCGAAAAAGAAAGAAGGTAGAGAGGCTGAAGGTTTCGGCTAGGCTTCTAAAACAAGATGGAATATTCAGCTAAAGAACGAAAGAAATAGAAGTAGACAAAATATAAGGTTTAGGGGGTTCAAGTGGACATTCGGCTATTAGCAAAATTTGGGAGACACAACTACTACTTTTTGATCAAGAAACTAAAAGAATAATTTCGGCACTTGCCATAAAAGAAGGAAAAAATATGAAAAAGGGTGCTCTCCCTATTTATAAAATTCGGCAGCCCCCTCCCCCTTGAAGACTCCAAAATCTGGCCACCACATACTAATTCAATCTAATTTGAATTAGTCCTCTTCTCCAATTTATCCCATATTCTATCTCCTTATCAAATTTAAATAAACCAATCACAACTCTTATTTACTAATTTAAACTAAATAAAATAATCCTACAATTATCTAAAATAAATAAAATAAATTATCACTCACTTACCAACCTAATTTAAAGAAAATAAAAACAGCAGCAGCTTAATCCAAATGCAGCTCCCTGGTGCCGTCCAATGCCTGCCCAGCTGCTGCAAAATAGAAGAAAAACCACCTGCTGCCTCCATGGTTCGAACGCAGGACTGGGAAAGCCAAAGACCAACTAGCGCCTGTGCCATTCGCCACTTTGATTTTATGCTATAAGGCCCCAACATTTATTCTTAACCCTTCCTAGCCCAAATTTCATAACCGCATAAAATAAAATCACGCCCAAAATGTCGCTCCAGCCCTCAAACCGCGACCTCCTTCCCTCCAAATACTAAGTAGCGCCTAAGAGCCACTCGCTAATTGGACTTTCATGTCCATCAACTTGACATTTATTTTTAAGGCCTACTTAGCCCAATCCTTGACGCAAAAAATAAAACAAAGTTGTTGCCCAAATGACTCGAACCCTTGCTCCTTAGGCGCCACCTTCCAAAGCCCCCAAGCAACAGATAACCACTTTGCCAATACCTTTCATGTGCCTAAATTCCACCAATTTATTTTAAAGCCTACTTGCCCTAATTCCCTTTTACACTAAAAATCTAAAATTTTCTAAAGCCTTCCCCTTTCATCCAAACATTTCTAAAATCCCTAAAACTCATCCAAGCACTCCCAAAAACCTACTAACACTCGAATTACACACAACCTGCATAGCTCCTAAAACCAGGGTGTTACAATTCTACCCTCCTTAAAATAATTTCGTCCTCGAAATTACTTTACTAACGAACGTCCGTACAACCTATCTCACCACCTTACGCTTATGCTGCGCACTCTGATCTTACTAAGACTATCATACCTTCCCAACACGATTTCTAAGTTCGCATTCAAAAATTTAAAACACCTCTCTTAGCATCACAGAAAGGCTAATTCACAAGCAAGCAAAGCAATCAAAGCATGCACCAAAGCAAAGGAGTTACCTGCTATCACATCCTTGGTTGACTCTGACTAGAACCATTCCTTCCATGGCTTGAACCACGACCCCTTGTCGCTCGAGGACAATTCTTAACCAGATGTGCCTTAGATCCACACCGAAAGCATTCTTTACTATTTCCCCAACACTCTCCTAAATGGGTTCTCCCACACTTAACACATGAATGATTCCGATCACCGGTACAAGTGCACGTACAAGGTTCTCGGTCCTTAGTCTTTTCGGACATTACCCAACGATCATCGATGGTCCAACATTCCTCTTATTCACGTTCCTATTCTTCTCGGTTCTCCCCGATAGTCTTCTTAACCTCTTCAAAGAATCCGAGCTTTCTCCACTAAAGTGGCAAAGTCTCTCTCTCGTATGAGCGATCAACTCTCGCAACTCATCCCGTAGCCCATCTTCGAATCGAACACTTCTTTCAGAATCGTAGCTACGATTCCTTTGGCGTCTTGACTTAGTCGTACATAAACTCGACTTCATACTCCGCCACCGACTTATTCCCTTGCACTAGATTTAGAAACGCTTTCCTTTGCATGAGTCCAAATAACTGGCTCCTACATACTTCCCTTCAAACTTGGCCTTAAAGAAATCCCAATCCAATCGATCCGCAAGACACCTTGTTTGACGGTGAGCCACCAACGATAAGGTTCGTCATGAAGCAACGAAAAAGTGCCCTTCACTTTTCTTCATTGGTACAATCCAAATCGCCCATGATTCTTTCAACGCTTCTAGCCAATACTCCGCTACGTTAGGAGCTACTCCCGACACTCCTCTAAAGATCTCATCTGCTCGATCTAAGCCTTTTCGATACCGACTTTCGAGTTCCATTTCCTCTACTAACTCCCGCTACTCGCTCTAGCACTTCGCAACATGGCCCGCGACATCGCGTCATCTTCTCCTCGGTCGATCTTGTTCCTCCACACCCATCTTTGGCGGCACTTCATTTTTCGACCCATGGCTGACCCTATCGATTCCGATCTTGCCATTCTACCTCTATTAAGGCCCCTAGAACCCATCTCTATCGCCTTGATTTATCTCGATTAAGAAGTTTTATGCATTAGTAATTGTTCCACTATTTAACCATGAGCATATTTTATGAATGAAAGATTTTAAAAGTAGTTCTTTCGTTCACACAAGGGCTCATTCAAATTTACTACCCTAATTGAGAGAATCACCTTCGTTCCTCGCTAGGGACACCTTCATTCATCATCAAACACATTCATTCCTCAGCAGAGGCACATTCAGTGGTATCTACCACCTACATTCACCATTCGGACCTTCCTGCCCGTTTCTGCCCCAGGGGTATTTCCGTCATTTTATCCTACAAGGACATTTCCGTAATAAACCAGAGAAATTTTAAAACTTTAATAAACCAGAACATTTTGAAATTTCCACATCGGGTGGGTATTTCTGAAAATTTGTCAAATTAGAAATATAGCAGAATTTTGGAAACCAGGGGTATTTTAGTAATTTTGTCAACCGGGGTAACTTTGTAAATTTCAAGAGTCGGGGTATTATTTTGAAATACAAACATTTGGATACTTTTGCAAAGTGAGAGAATTTTATTAAAGTTGGGGTTAACTCAAAAATTTTAAAAGTCAGGGGCATTTTAGTAATTTTCAACAGAGGGGTATTTTTTGTAAATTTCCCCAAATCGGGGTATATTGAGATTTTAAACACTAGAGATTTTAATATTTTGCAAAGTGAAAATCATTTTAACAAAAGTTGAGTGTAGTGTGGTAATTTTGTAATACAGGGGCATTTTTGTAATCTTGCCACTAGGGCATTTTGGTAATTTTGGTAAATCGAAAAAATGTTTTTTTTAAAACCAGATTTAGGGTTTACAAACCAAAAGGGTAAATTTAAAATTGTAAAACCAAGAATTTTAAATCAAGAAGGCTAATCCCTTTCGGTTTTAATAATTGGTTCAAACTGTGAACAAGTCCTCTTGGTTAAGGTGAACCGTAGCTACGCACTGTAGGATTCAAGTGGAGAGGAGGTGAGTCACGCGGATCGCTTAAATACCAAGCTTCCACCGAATACCACTCCTAGACATGCGCACACAAGTTGCCACACCTTAACACGGTGACTTACTTCACAGTTTGTTTAGTAACCTTAAGTCTTATGCACATGTTTGAGTAGACTAGCCTTAGGGTTCAACCGATCCTAATCCACTAATCTACGAGCCCAACAAAGCCCATAACAGTTCATATAACAAATTACTTCATAAGTCTCAAGTACTTACAGTGGACTCGGCCGAGGTACAGTGCCATGCCGAAAAACTCAAATAAAAGCCCATATTTTGAAAAGCCCTTTTGAAAAGGTTTTGGGCCCAAAACCCTCAAAGCCGAAGTTTTGAACTCGGCTCGATACCAATCAGAACATCCTCAAACCCGCCCACGAGCCTTGACCGGATCTGGTTATGTCACCATGAATGACGGTTGAAAATCTTTGTCTTTAGGATAAAACTTGAAAATTTTGTTAACTTTTGGAAAACGTGTCCATTTAAAATAAATATAATAATCTAAGCTTGATTTGAATTAAAACTTCATTATAATTTATTATATTATAAATCATTTGAAGGAAATAAATCTAAGTATAATATAAACCCTAATTAAAAAGATAATAAAATGATCCCAACAATAAATAAAGAGGCCTTTTATTACAACCAATATTCAAACCAAACTTAATATAAATAAGCTTTAAAATATTTAAACTCTTCCTTCGCATGGGCCACCATGTGTCCTCTCCGATCCCGATCCAATCTCAAGAGTCACCTGACATGTTAGGAAAATAATTGGGTGAGTCATACATGACTCAAGGTGTAATTAAAACCACCGATATCCACCCACATGCTAGCCACAAATCAACCCAATTATCAAATGCAACATATAAATATAATCATTTAGACATTACCACAACTGGCTTGGCCCACATTCAATCCACATTCAAGCACTGGCTCGGCCTTTTCTCATTAATCCACTGACATGGGCTTGGCCCATTTCCACGTATGTTCACATAACATACCAATCCACATGTCATATTGGGCTTGGCCCATTTCCATATCAATTTATAACAAAACCATGCAATCATGATACCCAACCCAATCCTAAGGTCCAACCGCTACACACCCCTTAACCAAACCTACCACACACCGGGGACTATCGAGTCACCTCTCCTTTTCCCTCCAAAAGGCAACCAATGCCATCCACGATGTAGCGATAGCTAACATCAAACCACGATGGAGCACACAAGAATCCATCAAGCCACGATATGGCATAAAGCCGATATCAATCAAGGTAACCACGCGAACTAAATCGCAAAAGATCCACAACGCGACCTCGGGCGGCGCCAATCCACGATGTAGCACAAAGTCGACATCAACCACGCATCAAGTACACCCGCATCTTCTTTCAAAAACCCACCCATGCACATGTAACATAATATGATGACATAATGAATAAAGCATGTACATGATATTCGTGCATACATTCATATTCATAGACATACTCACACACACACGATTAATAACCACTTCTCAACAGATTTGATACTAACTCGTTTATCGACATACCCTTTAAGGGTATCCGGCTCACATAGTCACCGCACTTATTAACACATATTTAACACCTACACCTATCGTGATACATATCATATACCCTAAATCGATGGGTTAATCACACACCTTATAACTCGAAGTTCTAAACCTCGATCCCGACGCTATCGTTTAGCGAGACTACCGTTATTTGCTTATCGTTTTTCATTGCACGCCCATACCCGATGGCCAATCTCGCATCGCGTAAACCGATCTCTTTTTGAACTTCGGATGGGAGCTTTCCCTTTCTCCTCTTGACTGCACTTTCGATCTATCGACACTTAATCGTAATCACACCATTAATCAACAAGTCATAATCTACTATTATTGAACTTAGATCACCTAATAACATCCTTATCAAACACCGAGATCCCAAGGCTCCCTTTGCTTCGCCGACGGCCCTAAAAGATCATAGCCACCACTCGGTCAACACAAGAACATAAACAATGGCCTAAGGCCGAATATCCAACCACTTACCCCTTTTAATTAAATCCCGAAACACCAATGGAATGGCCGAAAATCCCTGTATACAAGACCATTAGAATCGGCCATACCAAAAATCCATGGAAAGGCCCTTTTGGCCGAATACCTTACCACCCCTTACCTTGATGAGTTCAAACAATTCGAGACTTTCCTTTAGACTCCTTGGCGCTGGCTACAAACAAGCAAAACACATCACTTATAGTCTATAGAGCATACTACCAACCCACTCTAAGGCCAACCATTCGGTTTGGGCCATTAAAACAAGTAACTAAAACACTTACCCACAAGCTTTAGATGTCGACAACACCACACTTCATGATTCTTGGCTTCAATCTTGGCGAAAAAGAAAGAAGGTAGAGAGGTCAAGGTTTCTGCTAGGCTTCTAAAACAAGATGGAATATTCAGCTAAAGAACGAAAGAAATAGAAGTAGACAAAATATAAGGTTTAGGGGGTTCAAGTGGACATTCGGCTATTAGCAAAATTTGGGAGATACAACTACTACTTTTTGATCAAGAAACTAAAAGAATAATTTCGGCACTTGCCATAAAAGAAGGAAAAAAATATGAAAAGGGTGCTCTCCTATTTATAAAATTAAATTCTCTCCCCTTGAAGACTCCAAAGTCTGGCCACCACATACTAATTCAATCTAATTTGAATTAGTCCTCTTCTCCAATTTATCCCATATTCTATCTCCTTATCAAATTTAAATAAACCAATCACAACTCTTATTTACTAATTTAAACTAAATAAAATAATCCTACAATTATCTAAAATAAATAAAATAAATTATCACTCACTTACCAACCTAATTTAAAGAAAATAAAAACAGCAGCAGCTTAATCCAAATGCAGCTCCCTGGTGCCGTCCAATGCCTGCCCAGCTGCTGCAAAATAGAAGAAAAACCACCTGCTGCCTCCATGGTTCGAACGCAGGACCTGTGGGAAAGCCAGCAGCCAACTAGCGCCCAGGCCATTCGGCCACTTTGATTTTTATGCTATAAGGCCCCAACATTTATTCTTAACCCTTCCTAGCCCAAATTTCATAACCGCATAAAATAAAATCACGCCCAAAATGTCGCTCGAGCCCTCGAAACCGCGACCTCCTTCCCTCCAGCGCCTAAGTAGCGCCTAAGAGCCACTCGCCAATTGGACTTTCATGTCCATCAACTTGACATTTATTTTAAGGCCTACTTAGCCCATCCCTCGACGCAAAAATAAAACAAAGTTGTTGCCCAATGACTCGAACCCTTGCTCCCTTAGGCGCCACCTTCCAAAGCCCCAAGCAACAAGCATAACCACTTTGCCAATACCTTTCATGTGCCTAAATTCCACCAATTTATTTTAAAGCCTACTTGCCCTATTTCCCCTTTTTACACTAAAAATCTAAAATTTTCTAAAGCCTTCCCCTTTCATCCAAACATTTCTAAAATCCCTAAAACTCATCCAAGCACTCCCAAAAACCTACTAACACTCGAATTACACACAATCTGCATAGCCCCTAAAACCAGGGTGTTACACTTCTAGGCCGCGTTTGGGGTGTTACATTGCCAATTACTCATCTTATGCCATCTTTTAGTACTTAATTAACTTATGTTTCAAGGTCACCTAATTTCTTTACATTAAAGTACACTTTACTAATATTTATTCTAATTTCAAGTAAACCTGAGCTAACACTTAGCAACATAATGATACTCGAATATTTAGGATGTTATAAGCCAACGAGTTCTTCAACGAAATATGAGAGGAAGAAATCTCACAAATTTCATATAAGTTTAATAATGTTTTCAAACTAAGCAAAAAGATAAAACTACTTTACAAAGGCTGATTTCACCTATTTGTAGTGCTAAAATAGGCTAGCTGAATGGCCACAAACATTCAATTAATGTGCCAATTAAAAGCTAAAATTTAACTCAAGTCTTTTCACATTCTTGAGCCAAATAACTCCATCCTTGAATTCACTTTAATTCAACTGAATGAATGACTTTAAGTGCTTGAAAAATGACTCTTGAGTTAGCCCTTGGTTAGCTGAATGGATACCATCTTCTTAATCAGCTTCTCAATGATGTTTGAATGCTTGAAATAGCCTTTGAAATGGCAAAAACGGCTAGTAGTGGAAAGGTTGCTGCCAAAATTAATTTGGATGATTAAATGCTCCTTAAACCTCCTTTAAATTATGTATAAAATATCCCTTGTAACAGCCACTTCATTGTAACTAAATATGACTTAAAAAGTCACTTTATTTAATGTGTAACAGCCCTTGTAATGTAACAGTTATGACTTGAAAAGACTCCTACAATAAATACATTAAAATGAGCTTATTAAACACATGTAATCACTTATTAAACATAACACACATTAATACTTTTAGGTAAATGAGCTATGCATCAATTATTCCAAGAACTAGTTAATTAAAGAAACATCATTAAATAAACTTAACTCATGCATCAATAAATAATCCTAGGAACTAGATTAATTAAGAGCAACACTTATTAAATGAAGTTCAACAAAAGCACTTATTAATTAAACTAAGATGCTTAAATGCATGGTTTGAAATGCAAACTAAATAAACAAATGAGCACTTAATGCAAGGCATAATTTAATGATGCAGACTTATACTAACATGGGAGTTACATAATGCATGACATTAACTAAAAATGCATTTAATTAAACAAGACATAATTAAAGACTAAAGTATTGAGTTGATTCAAGCTCAAATGAGCTAAATTTGAACTGGACGGAACTCGTGGAGCTGGAAACGAACTGGGATCAACTTGCCAACTATGCAAGACTCGACTAAGGAGACTTGATTGACGGGATTTGCTGGGCGCGCTCGTATCATAACGAGTCTTTGGTCCATCTACGAATTTCCATCTTCCACCTTAAGCATTATAGAAACATGGGTGACACTTGCCAGTGTTAAATCATTTCTTCGTTTAAGTACACTTTTCATTTTTTGTAAATTTTGTATGAAATACGCTAGTAGCTAGCTTCATTACCATCATGTATTTTTACATTTCTTTATTCAATTTTTTCATTTTATATGGATGCAAAAACAAAACCTTCAATGGGGTTGGTCCAAAAATTGAAGTGGTCAAAAGTAATTATAGGGTCAATGTTAGAATTACTTGAAGTTTAGTAGATTATGGACCTCTATTTTCGCCACAAGTTTCAAATGTGTCTTTGTAATTGTTTGAATTTTGATACAACTAATTTCCTTTTTTTTTTAAATCTTTTATCATCTTATAAAAAATTGGGTTAATTTCTATACATTAAGTTTATAAATCCCGTGTGTTGGCCTATGGTCAAGGTGTTCATTGTCCTGTGTAGTCTAGGTTTGAGTCGCATTTAGTCGCGTTGTTTATGTACTACATTTATTATTTTGATTTTGTGTGATTTTATACAAAAATTTTAATTTGATTCAGTTTTTAGAAACTACTAACAACATTATCAAAATAAAATTATTCTATCTGCATTCACAAACCGTTATATAATTTCACATTTTAGTTTTCTATTATTCAAAAGAGAAAAGAAAAAGATGGTATGAAACTGTAATTTCACGTTAAAATGTGTATTTTTAATCTTCAAAGTCAATTTTTATATTAATTTTGTCAAAAATTAAATATGGTTTCCTTTTAGTCTTGAATCCAATTCAATTTTTAGTTTTTGAGACTATATTTAATGGATGGAATGTCGATGGTTCGGAAAAAATACTTGCTATTTTCATTTGTAATTAGTTAACTTTTAATCTTTAATCATATTTTATGAACTTTTGTTCAAAGAGTGAGTTTTCTCTCTCTGCCTTTCAGATAAGTTTCTTAGACTTATCAAGCTTGCTTGTGGCATCTATCACTTGTTCATCCATCATATTATACCATTGGTTCCTACTTTGTTAAGTAACATGATATGATTTGCCTCGTGGTTGAGTCGAGTCGTATGTGAATTGCCCAATCGCTCACGAGGAGAGGTTAAGTCTACGGAAAAATAATAGAAAATATGGCTAAGTTGCGTAAGCTTTGAATAGGTTTGATTTAGAAATGGATATAGGAATGGAGGTGAATAAGTGTTAGAATTGATTCGGCTAAAATTATAAAAGGAAGGTGTCTAGAGATGGCTCAGTTTGAATAGGAATGAATGAAGATGGATAACAAAGAATGGATAGAAAAGGGAAATGGATGGTTCGATTATGATGAAACAAAAAGATGGAATGGAATGAAAATGATCTAAAAAATAAACATGAACCAATATTAAACAATATTAACCCAAATGCTTATAAGTTTTCAAGATGGTCGAATGGAGTATAAGAGAACCTCGACCTGCTACTTAGCAAAGTAGGAACCTTGGTATAAGGGTGAACACCACACTATTTGATAGTGATAAGTTTAGGATAAAGAACAAGGCAGGTTGATGCCACTAATGACCTAGATAAGCCAACGAGTTCTTCAATGAAATATGAGAGGAAGAAATCTCACAAATTTCATATAAGTTTAATAATGTTTTCAAACTAAACAAAAAGATAAAACTATTTTAAAAAGGCTGATTTCACCTATTTATAGTGCTAAAATAGGCTA
This sequence comes from Gossypium rotundifolium, assembly GCA_025506655.1. NCBI lineage: Eukaryota > Viridiplantae > Streptophyta > Magnoliopsida > Malvales > Malvaceae > Gossypium > Gossypium rotundifolium. The sequence continues at coordinate 79,376,454 of CP106732.1, read as the reverse complement.
GTTGAATGGTCACAAACATTCAATTAATATGCCAATTAAAAGCTGAGATTTAACTTAGGTCTTTTCACATTCTTGAGCCAAATAACTCCATCCTTGAATTCACTTTAATTCAACTGAATGAATGACTTTAAGTGCTTGAAAAATGACTCTTGAGTTAGCCCTTGGTCAGCCAAATGGACACCATCTTCTTAATTAGCTTCTTAATGATGTTTGAATGCTTGAAATAGCCCTTGAAATGGCAAAAAAGTCTGGTAGTGGAAAGGTTGCTGCCAAAATTAATTTGGATGATTAAATGCTCCTTAAACCTCCTTTAAATTATGTATAAAATATCCCTTGTAACAGCCACTTCATTTGTAATCGAAAATGACTTAAAAAGTCACTTTATTTAATGTGTAACAGCCCTTGTAATGTAATAGTTATGACTTGAAAAGACTCCTGCAATAAATACATTAAAATGAGCTTATTAAACACATGTAATCACTTATTAAACATAACACACATTAATACTTTTAGGTAAATGAACTATGCATCAATTATTCCAGCAACTAGTTAATTAAAGAAATATCATTAAATAAACTTAGCTCATGCATCAATAAATAATCCTAGGAACTAGATTAATTAAGAGCAACACTTGTTAAATGAAGTTCAACAAAAGCACTTATTAATTAAAACTAAGATGCTTAAATTCATGATTTGAAATGCAAACTAAATAAACAAATGAGTACTTAATGCAAGACGAATGTAATGATGCAGACTTATACTAACATGGGAGTTACATAATGTATGACATTAACTAAAGATGCATTTAATTAAACAAGACATAATTAAAGACTAAAGTATTGAGCTAATTCAAGCTCAAATGAGCTGAATTTGAACCGATTGAGCTCAGAAGTCGAAATGAATTGGGATCACTTGCCAACTATGCAAGCTCGACTAAGGAGACTTGACTAACTGGATTAGTGGGCGCTTGCATCATAACGAGTCTTTGGTCGATCTACAAATTTCCATCATCCACCTTAAGCATTATAGAAACAGGGTGACACTTGCTAGTGTTAAATTGTTTCTTCGTTTAAGTACACTTTTCCATTTCAACAAATTATCCTCTACTTAATCTATCTTCATTCATACTTAAACCAAATTACCTTTTCTTTCCTTGCATCCTTAACCAAACCTATTCTTCCCATTATCCAAAACATCTCCAACTCTTATTCACCTCCATTCCTAACTTCAATCCATTTTAAAAGTAATTCTACTCAAAGCTTCGATATCTTTCCATATTTTTCTAATATTTTCCCGAAGGCTTAATTCCTCCTCATAGACGATTAGGCAATTCGCATATGACTCGACTCATCTCGAGGAAAACTGTATCAGTAGGATTTGTATTTCACAAAGTTTCGTGCGAGAATTACTTGTACTCGAGGCTCATGTTGGTGGACTCATGGGCCATTTTGGCATTGCAAAACCTTGGCCATTCTGCAAGAACATTTCTTTTGGCCACGGATGAAACGAGATGTCCAGAAAATTTGTTCACGATGTGTGGCTTGTAAAAAGGCAAAATCAAAGGTTAACTCACATGGGCTTTACACACCTTTGCCTATTCCTGAAGGGCCTTGGGTTGATCTATCCATGGATTTTATCTTAGGTTTACCATGAACTCGAACCGAAAAAGATTCCATTTTTGTAGTAGTAGATCAGTTTTCAAAAATGTCACATTTCATTGCATGTTCAAAAACTGATGATGCTATTAATATTGCTAACCTCTTCTTTAAAAAAAATGTTAGGTTGCATGGAATTACGAAGACAATAGTGTTAGACCGTGATGTAAAGTTTCTTAGTCATTTTTGGAGGACACTTTGGAGTAAGCTAGGCACGAAACTCTTATTCTCCACAACAGGTCATCCCCAAACGGATGACCAAACTGAAGTGGTGAACCGCATCTTATCCACACTACTACAGGCCATTATTTGCAAGAATATCAAGTCGTGGGAGGAGTGTCTACCTCACATAGAGTTCGCTTATAACCAAACTATTCACTCTGCTGCTAAATTCTCTCCATTTGAAATAGTTTACAATTTTAATCTTTTATCTCCTCTTGACTTAATTCCATTACCTAACGATCAAATTGTTAATGTAGATGCTAAGAGGAAAGTGGACTATGTGAAACAATTACATCAAAAAGTTAAAGCTAATATTGAGGCTTGAACGGAGCAATATGTGCGCAAGGCCAACAAAGGGAAAAAATAAGTAATATTTGAACCCAGGGATTGGGTATGGGTTCACATGAGGAAGGAACAATTTCCAGATCAAAGAAGGTCCAAATTATTGCAGTGTGGTGACGGTCCATTCCAAGTCTTGGAGCGAATAAATGATAATTCCTATCGACTTGACCTATCGGGTGAGTTTAATATAAGTGCAACTTCTAATGTGTCTGATTTATCTCTCTTTGATGCAAATTTTGATTTGAGGACAAATCCCTTTGAAGAGGGGGAGAATGATACGGCCATGATCCAGGTCGTACCAAGTTCCAACAAAGAGCTAGTGGTGTTGTCGCAAGGACCTATCACCCGAGCACGTGCAAAATGTTTCAAGGAGGCTATTCCAGCCTTAGTTGAGCAAAAGTGGAGCAAGTTAATGGCTGGACAAAACGAGGAGAATCGGGCTAACTTAATAAGCCCAATGCGCACGCTTTTGCAAGTTGAAATAAGCTCATATTCAGCTCATTCAGCTTGTGTTTAGCTTGATTTAATTCATGCATTTTTATTTTGCTGAATTTAAAATTTAAATTAGCTTTAAATAAAGGTGTTTAGTTTAAATAAATAAGTTGAGTTTAATAAAAGGCTTATTAATTAATCTAGTTACTAGGATGTTTTAATGAAGCATGAGTTTAAGTTAGTTTAATTCCACTTCCATAAATTAACTAGTTGCTGCATTAATTGAAGTCTTAACTTTTAGTTCATTTAATAAAATCAAGTGTTTAATGTGTTAGAGTTTAATTAGTGTTCATTTGTGTTTATTAAGTTCATTTTTAATGTGTTTATTCCAGGTTATTTTCATCTCACAACCGTTACTTTACAAGGCTGTTACAACATTAATTGAAGTGACTTTTTAGTTGATTTTGGTTACAAAAGAAGTGGTTGTTACAAGAGATGCTTAATACATCAAATTAAGGAGTTTTAAGAAGCATTTTAAGTCTTCTTAAATTCGGCAGCAACCTCTTCACTTACCAGCAATTTTTTGGCTCATTTAAAAGATGATTACAAGCATTCAAAACACCATTAGTTGCTGGTGTCTTTTTGGCTAGTCAAGGACAACTCAAGGGACATCTTAAAGCATTCAAGATGGACATTCAAGCTGATTTAAAGTGAATTCATGCAAGAAGTTAAATTTTACAAGATACTAAGAGTCTTGAGTTTAAATTTATTTTAATTAGAAAATTAAGATGTGACTTTTCAGCTAGTTTTTCTATCACTATAAATTTGTGTAATCAGCCTATTATAGGGAAATTTTTGAACTTTGATAAAATTTATGAACTTTGAGTTTTTGAGTGAGTTTATCTCCTCTCTACTTTTTGTACAAGTTTTTAGACTTATTAATTGAAGTGACTTTTAGTTGATTTTGGTTACAAAAGAAGTGGTTGTTACAAGAGATGCTTAATACATCAAATTAAGGAGTTTTAAGAAGAATTTTAAGTCTTCTTAAATTCTAAGAAGAACCTCTTCACTTACCAGCAATTTTTGGCTCATTTAAAAGATGATAACAAGCATTCAAAATACCATTAGTTGCTGGTGTCTTTTGGCTAGCCAAGGACAACTCAACGGACATCTTAAAGCATTCAAGATGGACATTCAAGCTGATTTAAAGTGAATTCATGCAAGGAGTTAAATTTTACAAGATACTAAGAGTCTTGAGTTTAAATTTATTTTAATTAGAAAATTAAGATGTGACTTTTCAGCTAGTTTTTCTATCACTATAAATTTGTGTAATCAGCCTATTATAGGGAAATTTTTGAACTTTGATAAAATTTATGAACTTTGAGTTTTTGAGTGAGTTTATCTCCTCTCTACTTTTTGTACAAGTTTTTTAGACTTATTAATTGAAGTGACTTTTTAGTTGATTTTGGTTACAAAAGAAGTGGTTGTTACAAGAGATGCTTAATACATCAAATTAAGGAGTTTTAAGAAGAATTTTAAGTCTTCTTAAATTCGGCAGCAACCTCTTCACTTACCAGCAATTTTTTGGCTCATTTAAAAGATGATAACAAGCATTCAAAATACCATTAGTTGCTGGTGTCTTTTTGGCTAGCCAAGGACAACTCAACGGACATCTTAAAGCATTCAAGATGGACATTCAAGCTGATTTAAAGTGAATTCATGCAAGGAGTTAAATTTTACAAGATACTAAGAGTCTTGAGTTTAAATTTATTTTAATTAGAAAATTAAGATGTGACTTTTCAGCTAGTTTTTCTATCACTATAAATTTGTGTAATCAGCCTATTATAGGGGAATTTTTGAACTTTGATAAAATTTATGAACTTTGAGTTTTTGAGTGAGTTTATCTCCTCTCTACTTTTTGTACAAGTTTTTTAGACTTATCAAGCTTGCTTGTGGCGTCTTCGGCTTGTTCTTTTGAACTTATCACCTTAACCGGTGTGGCATTCACCTATCCTTCAAACAAACATCTTTCCACCTTAATGATATAAGAAACGGGGTGACACTGTTATATAGTGTTGAATCTTTTTTAAGTTAAGTTCGTGTTTCCATTTCCATCACTATTGTCGAATATCACTTATCTATCTTTATTTGTTTGTCAAAACTGAACCTACTTAATTCCATAAACTCATCTTTCCTTTATTCCATTTTTCTAAGCTTTCACCTATCTTAAACACATATTCTCAATTCCTAAAGACTCGAATATTTCTCCTTGTACACGATCAGGCATCTCACATACGACTTGACTAACCTCGAGGCGGATCGTGTCAAAAAGAAATGTTCTTGCAATACGGCCAGGGTCTTGGCAATGCCAAAATGGCCCATGAGACCACCACCATGCACCTCGAGTACGAGCAACTCTCGCATCTAAACTTTACGGATACAAAGCTTACCTTCTCAAAAAGGAAGCCATCGAACTTGAAAAACTTATCGACGCTTGTTATGATCTCGCTTTGGGGTGAGTCGAGTCATATGCAATTTTTGTCCGATCGTCTATGAATCGGCTTTTTAAGAGGATTTCTTTAGGTAAAATGATGGCGGAAGCTATATTTAAGGGTTCAAAAAGGGTTTATAGTTGTGAACAATATGTATAGGTTCAATTTTGGAGAATATAATCATGGAAATAAAATGGAAGTTGGATAACAAAGAATGGATAGAAAGGGAAATGGATGGTAATGCTACCGACAATAGACACGAGTTGTAGAGTTGCCCGATCGTCAACGAAGAGAGGTTACGATCTCAAGGATAGTAGTAAAAAGAATAGATGCGTGGAAGCTTTTAGAAGAGATTAAGGAGAATTGGCTAGGAAAGGAATTAAAGAAAAGAAAGACTCAATTTAAAAGATGAGAAAGAAAGTAGGATGGAAAAGAAATGTATGGTTCAGGTTGGAGTTGGGTAATGGGGTCGTGGATGGTGGAAGATTCTTAACCAAGAGCGATTCAACACTAAAAAATGTCACCCAGATTCTTATACAGTTAAGGTGAATAGATGGAGATAGAATGAACACCACACTCGGATTTAAGAGTGATAAGTTCGGATAGAAAAGATTCGAACTGACGCCACTAGAAACTAGATAAGTCGATCGGGTCTCGAATGAAAATTGAGAGAAAATGTCTGACAAATTTGACAGTAATTTTGTAAAAAGTATCAAAAGTTACAATGCATATTGATAAGTATTTATAGGCTAAACAAAAGCTAGCCGAATAATCACTAATGAACCTTAAAAGCTAAGTAAAATTCATCAACAACATTCTTGAATAATCTAGAAGGAATCCCTTGAATTACCATGTCCAAATTCAGCTGAAGGACAGTGCATGGGATGACTTCTAGATGGATGAATGCATGGGGACAATTGCTTGGTGCATGCTTCCTTCTAGGTTCTGCCAACGGAGTTAAAAGCTTCATTTATTAAGCAACTCTTGCTGAATAATTACCAGCCTTAATTAGGTGACTTGAGAAGCCTTGGAGGTGTGAACATGCGGCTTGAAAGGTCATTTGAATGTGAACAACTCTAGACACCTTGATAACCCAAAAATCAGTAGCCAAATACATTGCTTCAGTCGATCCATGTACTAGCCAAGTTCATTGCATCTAGGTGCATGTATCTACTTTAAAGCTCCTTGAAGATTCGACTGAACCTACATGCATGGAGAAAATAAATTAATCTTCATTCATTCTAGCTGAATATCAATTGAACTTAGCTAAAGCACATTAAGGAACATTTAGACAAATTAAAATAAGCTAGCTAAGACACATCCAATATTCGGCTAAGGCTAGAGACACATTAGACTTGAGGTAAAAACTAAGACAAATTAGATGGAGATTTGGACATCATAATTTCGACACTAATGAAGACTCTAAGGCACATTTAATTGCTGTAGCAAAAATTAAATAAAATCATTAAGTTCAAACTTACTTATCCAAAAATTTTAAGCAAGCTAATTAATTCAGTTCATTGAGCTGAAATAAGCTCATTCAAGCTAAACCAAGCTGGGAAACTTTGAGTGAGTTGAAGGTGAGCTAAAGTCAACTCGTAATAGAGTGTATAAACGATGTTGTTTGTTGATTTGAGCTGCTATAGCATGCTTGCTAGCTAAATCAGCCCTCCACAAGTGCCAAAATGGCCTCCTTGAGCTGCCTAGCTCGTGCTCACGTGATAGGGCCTTGGGGCATCTGCAAAGGATACACGTGAGAACTTGAACCTCGTTTAGGCAAGGTCGCATCATCCCCCTTCTTTGAAGTGATTTGTCCTCGAATTGATCCTTTCAAACTCTTGAAAGCTCCTAGTCACGCCCATCAGTAGTAGTTCGGTCATAGAAAATGTTTTTTAGAAACTTGAAATAGTTTTAAATCATGAACAAGAGAAAATTGAATACCACCAAGACGTAAAAGTTTATTTTTGACATTAAGAAAAGATGGACTAACCTTTTGGGAATTAATATCGAAGACAGAGAACTTAATGATTGGAAAACTTACCCATTCATATTTACTTACCAGATTTCTTGTTGTTCAAACCATAAGGACTAACTCAAAGACCTTAGGGCAATCAAATTTTGCTAACTTCATTTGTTTACATGTTTTCAAAAACTCAAGTTCCAAATAATTAGGATTTAGAAAAAACTTACTTGAGCAATGAGGTAGAACGGGTTCGTTTCGGCCAAAGCGAACAAGGTCAAAATTTTGGTTCAAGTTTTGCTTGATATTGTGTAACAAGAGACAAGAGTTGTTAATGTATTCAACATGTTCATCATCTTTACCAATTTCTTTAAACTTAGAAAAATTTGGCACGGAATTTTCAGGAATCAAACTTGGTACTTCTTGCATGATGAACCTTCGCTCTTGAGGAAGATACTTTAATTGTAGCTCCTTAGGACGAATTACCTGAAAAGAAGAATCAAAAGGATATTGGTTAAATAAAACACTCTTTTTCTTCTCTCTTTTTCTTTCACATTCTTTTTCTCGTGTATCTCTTTCTTTTTCTTTTTCATTTTCTTTTTCTTGCAAACTATTTTCTCTCAATTTTTCATCTCTTTTTTCTTTTAATTTTACAAGCTTTTTGTTCAAACTTTCCAAAGAACATCGTAAATGTTACTGGTCTTTCATTACTTGTATGGAGTCAATGGCGCCAGCATGATAGTCTTGCAATTATATTTGAAGGACTATTGATTGGCGAACCCATCGTGTTTTACTCGACGATCGAATTACCAAGGTCTTCCTAGCAACAAATGTCTTGCATGCATAGGAACGACATCGTATAGCACTTCATCATGGTAGTTACCAATTGAGAAAGGGACTTTTGCTTGTTTGGTAATCGATACGATCCGCCTCGAGGTGAGTCAAGTCGTATTTAAATTGCCCAATCGCTCTATGAGGAGGAGACAAGCCTTTCAAAAATAATAGGAAAATACGGATGAGAGTGTGAAAGCTTAAGTGAATTTGTTTAGAAGATGATTGAAATTAGAAATGGAGGCGTTTAAGTGTGGGTATGATTCAGATATGGAGAAGGATAGGTTCAATTTTATGATAAAAGAAAATGGATAAAAGATAGGTGATGTTTTGGGTGGAAATGGATTAAAGAACTTAAACCAGAAATTATTCAAGTCATGTCATCCCGATTTCTATAACGTTTAAGGTGGAAAGGATGGAATCGAAGATGGACCACGACCCGTTATCTAGGAAGATAAGAACCATTGGTATAATTAAATGGAAGAGAAATGATTGACGCCACAAGCAAGCTTGATAAGTCAGAATTGAAACTTTTACGAAAGATAGAGGAGAAAAATCTCACTCGATGAACAGAGTTCATAAAATATAATTAAGGTTCAAAAGTTCCAAAGTTCCATCCACAATATGTTGGTTACATGTATATATAATATCAAATGAGGCTAGTTGTGTAACATCCTAAAAAAAATTGAGAATCGATATGTTGCATAATTTTGGTGCTTAGCTAGTGAAATGATTCAATGTGTGTTTTAATAGTCTCAAGAAGGCTCGAGATTTAATTGGATTTTAGAATAAATTTTGCTAAATAGTACTTTATTGAAGTGGATCAAGTGACCTTAATGCTTAAGGTAATTAAGAGGTCTAAGTTAGCATAAGATGAGCAAGTAGTAAAGGGATATGGCTACCGAGTGTTTGCTTGAGGAAAGAGGTTCGAATCCTTGTTATGCATGTGAAATTTTTATTTTTGCTTCCCATTTTCATAGTGTCGGTCAAGCTAGTATTTATGGTAGCTTAGACTTTATTTTTTTGGAAAGGTGGCTAAGGGAAAAGGTAAGTGTAAACTTAAGGTAGGGAATCATGAGGTTATGGTATGTAGGGGAACACAAGGCACTTTACAAGGAGGATGTTTTGAAAGTTTGGATTGGCCAAACTTTGACCTTGTGTCCATGAACTTGGATGATTTTAGGGCTAAGGGGGTGGCCAAATTTTGATGACTTTTGAGTAAGGATAGGTACTTGTTGG